>CM024753.1:48908462-49308462 GCA_014218235.1 Colocasia esculenta | reverse complement strand
AAAAGATTTTGGATGAGATAAGCTAGGCTTTTTATCTTTGAGTAATTCGTATGAAGTTTTCTTGAGTATGGGTCTTACCATGGCACGATGATGATATAACATGCAGTATTGACAGCTTCAGCCCAGAGATATTTCAAAAGATAGTAATCTGACAACATAGTCTTTGCCATGTCAAGTAATGTTCTATTTTTCCATTCTTCCACTTCATTTTGTTGAGGAGTTCTGGGAGTTGAGAAGTTGTGTTGTATTCCATTTTCTTTACAATAATCACTAAACTCTTTCTTTTAAAATTCTCCACCATGATTTGATCTAATACTTATAATGCTGAATTTCTTATCCTTTTCCAGAAGTTTACTGAGCTTTAAAAATGTAGGGAATGTATCACTTTTGGATTGTAGGAAGGAGACCCACGTGAATCTTGAATACTCATCCACTACTACATATCCATACAATTTTCCACCAAGGCTAGTAGTTCGCATTGTTTCAAACAGATCCATGTGTAATAATTCCAAAGGCTTGGTGGTTGTTACTATGTTCATTTGCTGGCATGAAGACTTGACTTATTTTCCTTTAATGCATGTGAAATAGATCCTTGAATTGTTTGTCTTTACATTTGGAAGACCTCTAACTAGATCATAATTTTGAAGCTTCTTTATCACCGATGTGCTAGCATGCCCCAACCTTCGATGCCATAAATCAAAGTCTTCTGAATCTTTAGCTGATAGGTAGACATTTTCTGTCTTTAGATCTTCTAGATGTAATATGTACAGGTTTTTATGTCTGACTGCTTCAAAAAAACTTCCCACTTCCTTTGGCAATGACACATTTATCTTCTAAAAACTATATCTGATGACCTTTGTCACACAGTTGACTTATACTCAAGAGATTGTGCTTTAGCCCTTCAACACATAATACATCTTCAATCAGGAATTTTGATTTTGTTGAGATATTTCCTTGACCAACTACTTTTCCTTTCTGATTATTTCTGAAGATTACTTCCCCTTTATCAGATGTGATTGATAAGAATAAATTCCTATCTCCAGTCATGTGCCTTGAGCATTCATTATCTAAAATCTATTTAGATACTCTAAGGCTTTCTTGAAAAGTAAAATTACTGAAACGTTTTAGGTACCTAAGTTCTCTTGGGTCCTGAAGAGTTAGTTGAGCGTAGTTTAGGTACCCATAACAGATGCTTAGTGGTGCAAGTAGTACGAGTGTGGCCTAGCTTATTGCAATGTGAACAGTAATCATTGTCTTGTGTTTTAAAGCTTTCTTTCTTTTGATTGCTTGGCAGGTTTATTTTTTCAGTTATTGAATTTTTTATTTCTTTTATAAATATTGGTAATGGATATTCCTTAGTATTTGATGTTCTTCTCTTATCTTTCTTTAGAATGTATCCATGACCATATTTCTTTTCCTTTTCTACAACCTTTTAGATAGAATATTAAGGATGTTTTTTCATTAGTTAGTTTCCTTAGAGATGTTTTTAAATTTTCATTTTTAAGATTTATTATTATGTTGCCTTGGATTTTTGAATTTTTACTCTCTTCTTGTAGGTCCATGATATGCTCATGCAATTCTTTATTTAGTTTGACTGCGTCTAATAGTTCTACGTCTCTATGTTTTACTTTTGTTTCAATTGTTTTTATATTAACATTTAGTTCTTCTATTTTTTCTTCTAATTTCTTATTTTCTACTTGTAATTGTTCTAACGTTTTGTTTAGTTTCTTTAACTCTTTCGAGATTATCTTATATTTTTCATAAAGTTTATTAAAGGCACTTTCTAGATCATCATGATCAGTTTCTGAACATGAATTATAGGAAGTTTCTGAAGTTACCTTTTCTTCAAGCTGTGCCATGAAGGCACAATGTGCTTCTTCTATGTCAGATTCGGAGCATGAGGAGCTAGAGCTTGAGTCATCATTTTTCCATGTTGCAGCCATTGCTTTTCTTGATATTTTCTTGTACTTTTGTTGATTGCCCCTTCTGCCTTTTCTTGAAGTTTCTTCTGAATCTTTCTTCTTTAATCTTGAATAGTCGATCTTGAAATGTCCTGGTTGTTTACATTCATAGCAGACTGGTTCTTTTGGTTTGCTCTTATTTCTTTTGTACTCTTGCCTGGATTGATATTTCTTTTTCTTGGCAAGAATCCTCTACAACCTTTTCTATAACAGTGCTTCTTCTTCATCAGTGTCGTCAGTGGTCAATGAACCTGTATCATCACAGCTAGACAAAGGTGGTGCTGCTTTCAAAGCATTTGTTATTCTTTTCTTAGACGAGCTTTCATTTAATCTTTCCATATTGATTTCATGTGCCATTAAGGATCCTACCAATTTTTCTATTTGTAGTATTGATAGGTCATTAGCTTCTTCAATAGCAGTTACTTTAGGGGTCCATTTAATGGTTAGTGATCTTAATATTTTCCTAATTATTTCACTTTGACTAAGTTGTTTACCTAGTGTATTTAATCCGTTTGTTATATCAGTAAATCTAGTGTACATTTGTGTTATAGATTCATTTTCTTCCATTTTGAATTGTTCATATTTAGTGATAAGTATATCAATTCTAGTTTTCTTGACTTTGTTGGTTCCTTCATAAGTAACTTTCAGAGTGTCCCACATCTCTTTAGCAATTTTACAAGCTAACATACGATTAAATTCCTTTTTAGATAATGCACAGTATATAATACTTTTTGCACAATAATTTCTAGATATTAATTTCTTATCATCAGCAGTCCATTTAGTTTTATCTTGTGTACTAGGATTTTTATCCCCATCTTCAATAACTAGCCAAAGGTCAATATTTATACCTTGTATGAAGAATTCCATGCACGTTTTCCATTAATTATAATCTTGTCCATCAAAGAGAGGAGGGCGATTGATTGACTGACCTTCTTGTCTAAGCTCAGTTGCGATCTTCTCGAAATTGTTGGATATCTTTTTGAGAGAACCCGCTCTGATACCACTTGTTGGATCGTTGGCAGTGGAGCTTTTCACCTAGAGGGGGGGGGGAATAGGTGTTTTTCATCGCGGAAGACCTTTTAATAATTACTTAAGAGCACACGTTAGTTGTGTTAGTCAAACCACAAGGAACACAGAAATTTTATCCTCGTTCGGATCTTCTTTCCAATGGAAGTCCTACGTTCAGTCCCTAAGCTAAGCTAAGGATTTCACTTTCTTTTCAAAGATACAACACACCGGTGATAAATGGTCTTCCCTTCCACACAAGGGGAAAAATAAACCATTAGTTACAGCTAGCCTTCCCATTTGCAAGGGGAGCAACCCGCCAAGACTACCTTGGCCTTCCCTCTACCAGAGGGGTACAAACCGCCAAGACTACATTGGCCTTCCCTTTCTAAGGGGTGTACTTATCTTTTAACGAGCTCCTTAGATGGAGAACTAGACCTTAGAAGGACTTCAGACTGGAAGAATAAGACAGAGAGGTTTTAGTCTAAAGATAGACTTCCTGAGTCCAAGAAGAGAACCTTTATAAGGCAAAACTGAAAGGCTACTTTATGCATGCATAGGCAAGGCTTCAAGTAGCACCCATGCAATGTCTGTGAAGAGGAAGCTTGATGCACTCGATTGCACCTTTTTCACCCATGCTCGTGTATGTGCTTATTTCTCTCTTTTACTCTCTTGTGTGTGGTTTGTTATCTCACGCTCTTGTTTTCTGCTTTCTTTTAATTGTCTTCATATTTATAGGCTTCATCTTTGTAGTCGTTGCTTGGTCTGTTCGAATCTAGCTGTTGGAGAGATAGTCATTGCTTGATCTATTTGAATCCATCCGTTAGAGAGAGTCGTGCATGTTTTCTTTTGAGGGTGACGTGCATATTTTTCTTTCAAGGGCGACGTGCATATTTCATACATTCAAACTGTTCAGACTGTCCTTGATGTTGTTTTTGTCTTTAACTTGAAATATACTAGTTCTAAGATATACTAGATTGTGTCTAGTATGTTAGCTACAGATATCATAGGTACTTGCGAGATATTTCAAATGTTGACAGCTATCAAACAAATAATGTTCTATGGAAAAAGGTTCTGCACAGGGATAGAGTATGTAGTAGGTGGAGATCTGTCAGAGAGACAATATGGATGTTCTTGTGGTAAATGTCAGAAGACTTTTTTTGCAGACTTTGACTCAATTTTCAGGATAAAGATATTTTTAAATTTATGGGACAGAGCCATAAGATTTTTATACCTGAAGGTTATTTTGTAATGATAAAACAAAATTTAAGAGTGATATATTTATATTGCTAATTTATCAAATGTGTCAAGGATTTGTAATTATAACGTAGTTGTTTTCAGAAGTTTGATCATGAGTTTGTTAAATAAAATATGTCATGAATATCATACAAATGTTAATGATATATAATTGAGTATATTTCATTTTGTTGATAAGGATATAGTGTTATGACATATCAGCTTAGATGAAGTGATCTTCATATATGTAGAAGTAAGCTTTGGATATGATGAAGTTGACTTCGGATATGACAAAGCTAGCTTCAGATATGACGAAGTTGTCTTTGTATATGACGAAGCTAACTTCGGATATGACGAAGTTAACTTCGGATATGACGAAGTGAATGATGAAGTGAACTTCGTATATCACGATTTCAACATGATCATTCAAAGTATGATCTTTGTGTTTTACTTCACATATGACGAAGCTAACTTCAGAAATGACGAAGTGAACTTCGGATATGACGAAGTGAACTTCGTATATCATGATTTCAACATGATCAGTCGAAGTAAGATCTTTGTATTTTACTTCGCATATGACGAAGCTAACTTCAAATATGACGAAGCTAACTTCAAATATGACAAAGTAAACTTTGGATAAGATGAAGTGAACTTCAGACATGACGAAGTGAACTTAGTATATCATGATTTCAACATGATTAGTTGAAGTAAGATCCTTGTGTTTTACTTCGCATATGACGAAGCTAATTTCAGATATGACGATGTAAACTTTGGATAAGACGAAGTGAACTTTAGACATGACTAAGTGAACTTCGTATATCCTAATTTCAACATGATCAACTGAAGTAAGGTCTTCATGTTTTACTTTGTATATGACGAAGTGAACTTTGGATATGATGAAGTAAACTTTGTATATTTCTTTAGCAAATGAAGTTATACTTAAAATGTCTGAGAGAATGATTTATATACCTGAGCATGCTTTAAGGATTCTATCTATGATATGAGGGACATATTGTTTTGTTTATAAGTAGATAATTGTTTATTTTGTCATATTCAAAACTATTGTATATTATAGATTAAATCTTTAAATATGCAATGTATCTATTTTGGACGGAGGTTCAACAATCTCCCCCTTTTTGTTGATGACAAAATACTGATATATATAAAATAAAATGCGACACAGCAAATGCATCCACGCATAAGAGACATGAAATTTCATGACTTTTCTCCCCCTTTCATTTAAAATTTAACTCCCCCTTTATATTTCAGAATTGCATTACATCTCATTTCATCTCTCCCCCTTTTTGTCATATCAATGAAAAGGGAGTGACAATTCATTATCAGTCAAGTACAGAGTGGAAGGAAAATTTTGATAGTAACAAAGAAGGAAGTTGTGAATGGTAGCTTCTGAGCTTCACATGCATCTTTCAAAGAGAGTGAAGTCTATAGAGGCATTTGGGCCTAGAGAGCATTTAAGGTATGCAAGATGCCTTTTGTGAAGGGTATAGATAGTGATGGTAGTGGGAGGTGTGAGTTGAAATCGGATATGAACTAAGTATTGAGGTTTGGACTGAATGAAAAAGAAGGTAGAGGTCATAGCCCATAAGTGGAATTCTTCCTGGGCATCATGTTTTGTTTTATAGTAGAGATTAAATCTTTCAATCCAGATGGGGGTTGAATATCCGCTTAAGATGGCATATTTGTGGCAAAATAATCATCAATGTTACCTTCGAAGGAGGTGTACTCAGTAGACCAGGTAGAGTAGGAGTTGTGCCATTCATATAAAGACAACCTTTCTAGTTGAGCCAGAATGAGTTGAATGGTATGAGTATAGAAGGAGTATTTTCTTGCAAGAAGAAGGAGACATTCAAAGAGTGAGAGAGAGATGTTATATTTGACTAGTTTCCGGCAATGAGTTCTAATGGCCATTGTGAGAATCTTGGTAGACTTCAGACTAGCAGCAATGGCACCTATGAGAGAGGGATATAGATTAGGGTCAGGAATGTGAGAGGTAGAGGGATTAGGATGAGGATGAAAGTTAAGAAGCTTGTCATACTAATGATAGGAAATTCAAGGGATTTTGAGATCCAACCTCTGTTTGTTGAAGAGAAGGAGCCTAGTAATCTGATTTGACACTCGTTCAAGATAATCTTTGTGCTCAAAATGAGCTTGCTGCTCAAACCATTCTGCCAAACTGAGTGCAGGGTGACCTGTTCATATTCTGTGATCTTTGGATCTGAAAAATGCTATGGCATTATCTGAATGTTGCTTAAACCACTGATCCTCTGTCAGATGCTCAGTTGTATTGAAAATATGTTGTAGTGCTTTCCCATCAAATTGTTTCAGATCCACTAGAAGGAAGAGCTAGGCTTTGAGGTCCAGGTCTGGAAGTCCAAGAGCCAGATGATATTTAGAAATTTTGAGAAACTCTCTATTAACGTCTGTATGAGAATAAAGAAAGTGGTAACTTAAGGGTGGGTATTTAGGCTCATTTAATGTAGTCTTGTAATGCTTAGAGGTGGATGGTCTTGAAGAGGAGGCTTGAGCACCCAGAGGGACTTCAAAGACAATGTCTTCAACTTTGACCTCATGAGTGGTATGAAGAATGGGGTTTGGTTGGGAGGGTGGAGGAGGAGGAGAGGGAACTGAGGATGGAGCAGGTGGACTTGGAGGTGGTGGTTGGTCCATAGGAGGTGGAGGGTAAATGGACTCAGTAGCTTGGGGTGGTGAGGCCTGAGGAGGTGGAGGTTGCGACTGTTCAGGAGCCGGTGGGTGTGAAGGCTCTGGAGGTGGAGGTGGGGAGGAGGTGGAGGAGGGTTGTGGCTCTGGATCTGGAAGGGGAGAAGTAGGGGGTTGTTGAGAAGAGGTTTCATCTGGATGCGGAGTGGGACGGGGCCTCTTGGAAGTGGATTTCTTTTTTAGAAGTGTCTGGGGCATAGAAGGGGTGGCTGGAGGTTGGGAGCAAAGAGTGGCTTGGATCAGGGTGGTGAGAGTGTGCTCATGGCAGTATGTAGTCTACCCAATTTAGAAAATAACTCTGTCTTCATGGACTCCAGCTGATAACAAAGTCTACTGACCTCAAGTTTGATTTATGCCATGTCTTGTTTCCAAGGAGCTTAAGTGGATGGCTCGTCAGTTCTGTGTTGATCAGGTTCCTCGGTCTGAACTCTATGTGACTGATCAGATTGCAAGGGATCTGTAGTGGCCTGAGGTTGCTCCCCCTGAGTTATGGAGGGATCATCTAGGGGTGGTTGGTGGGAGCTTTCAGGCTCTGGTAGAGGAGTATTATCTGAAGGAAGCTGATCAATACATGTCCCGGTCTCCCCCTGAGGGACTAAATCTTCTCCGGGGAGAGCTGTATTGGGAGAGTCAGCTGATGGAACATTAGTGGGAGTCTCGACTGACTGTGTAGCAGGAATTTCAGCTGATCCTACAACTGAGGCTTCAGCTTGTGCTTCAGCTAGGGCTTCGGATGGTGCTTCAGCTTGGGCTTCAGCTTGGGCTGCAGTTGGAGCTTCAGCTGTTGTTCCAAGTGGTTCTCCATCTCTCGGTTGGTCAGTTAGGACTTCGGCGGGAGCTGACATTGAGGCTGTAATGAAGATGTCCTAAAAAATATGATGGGAATAAGGAGGGATGCTGCCTTTGATCCAGTGACCATCAACCAGTTTAAATTGACTTCTCTTTAAATTGGATATTCCTATGGGCTTAATCTGAGGAACATCCACTTCATTTTCTAAATCAATTTCAAAATGTTTAAATATGATGCTGAGCATCGGACCATAAGGAAGGACAGTAGCTAGTTTGGCGACTAACTGCATTTTCTAATGTATGAAGGAGGCAAAGTTGATCTGATGTCCTTGAATTGCCCAGAAGAGCAAACTACCATCCCGCTGGGTGATCACAACATGATTTCCTTGGCGGGGGAGTAGGATATGGCTAATCATAAGATGAATCAGCCATTTTACGGCGGTAAGCTACTTGATATCGATTGTGCCTCTTGTCATTTGGCACAAAGGACCAACAATCCCTAATTTATGATAATCCTCTCAGACTACTTCAGAGAGAATGACTGGTGGTGGAAATACCAAACAGGGTTTCCAATAGGGATGGAGTAATAACTACTTTGGTGCCTTTGACCTTCCCAACGAGAGTATTTGGTTCTGTAGGATGTACCTTGAGGGTGGTATAAAAGGCTTTTACGGCATCAGGGTACCGGGGTTGTTGATTTGAGCAAACATTCAACCATTTCATATGTTGGGCACTGTCTTCAACCTCTTGTAGGTTGTGTTGGCGTAGTTCATCAAATTTGACATGCTTGCATCCCCTATAGGTGACAGGAGTTTCTTCAAAGAGTTTGTATTGTCGACGAGAGAAGAAACTAGGGTTCGATGTAGCAAACTCATCCATTTCTGAAGTTGAAAGGAGGAGCGATTGGGAGAAGGATGAGATAGGAATGAGTAGAAGGATGGATGCCAAAAAAAATTTTGGTAAGGCTTACTAGAGAGTGGGAAGGTCTTCATTTGAAAAGGGGCAAAACGCAGAGCAGAGGACAAACGCGAGAAGAGGAATGGCCGGGTTGCAAGAGGAGGGTGGTAGGGGTTTTGATTTTTTAGGGTTAGTTTAAGGGAGGAGAGAGAATGCAATTTTTTTTTTTTTTGAAAAGTGACTTTTGACTGTCAACATTGGATATCTTAATGGAAATGACGAAGCAGTGGGCTTCGACTGGGACAAGAACAGCTTATCAGATGATGAAGTTAAGGATAAGCACAGGTTATCGAATTGACTTCATATTGTTCAAGAGAGATATATGTAAGAAAACATTATTATTTTTTTTTAATTATAAGTTACACATACTAATTTCTCTACAAATATATGAAAATTTACCTTCAGCTAATGGTTTGGTAAAAATTTCAGCTAATTGATGTGTAGTATCAACAAAATTAATGACAATATTTTATGAACTTACATGATCTCTGATGAAGTGATATCTGACCTCAATATGTTCAGTGCGTGAATGTTGAATAGGAATTTTTGTTAAGTTGATGGCACTTGTGTTGTCACACATCAGCAAGATGTCGTTGAGTTTATGCCCGTAATCCTCTAGTTAATGTTGTATCCATAGTAGTTGTGCGCAACAACTCCCTGCTGCTATGTATCAGCTTCTGCTATGGATAATGCTACTGAATTTTGTTTCCTAGAGGACCATGAGATTAAACATCCTGTAAGAAATTGACATGTTCCACAAATACTTTATCAATCTAGCTTGCACCAGCATAGTCAGCATCACTATAACCAACTAGATTAAATTCAGAATATTTAGGAAACCAGAGACCAAGGTTACATGTACCAGCTAAATATTGAAAAATTCTTTTGACTGCATTTAAATGAGATTCTTTAGGATTTACTTGTTATCTAGCACATAGTCATACACTAAATATAATATCTAGTCTACTGGCAGTAAGATAAAGTAGGGATCCGATCATGCCTCTAAAGAATTTTTGATCAATGGGCTTGCCAAGGGAATCACTATCTATTTCAGTGGATAAACTAATGGGTGTGTTTAAGGCCTTACAGTTATCAAAGATAAATTTTTTGAGTAATTCTTTTGCATATTTGGCTTGATAAATATGAGTTCCATCCTTAGTTTGACTTATTTGAAGACCAAGAAAGTGGGTGAGTTCACCCATCATGCTCATTTCGAATTCACTTTGCATTAAAGTTTCAAAATCTTTACAGAGAACTTCATCAGTAGCTCCAAATATTATATCGTCAACATATATCTGAATGATAATTATATTATTTTTGATAGTTTTAGTGAATAGTGTATTGTCTATTTTGCCTCTTATAAAATCATGGTATAGGAGGAAAACACTTAGTTTTTCATACCAAGCACGTGGAGCTTGTTTTAATCCATATAGTGCTTTGCTTAATTTAAAAACATGATTGAGATATTCTATATTTTCAAAACTAGGAGGTTGATCTACATAGACTTCTACTTTAATAACACCGTTTAAAAATGTGCTTTTGACATCCATTTGAAAAAGTTTCAGGTTACAGGAAGTAGCAAAAGCAAGTAGTATTCTAATAGCTTCAAGTCTAGCTACAGGTACATAAGTTTTATCATAATCAATTCCTTCTTCTTGTGAATAACCTTGAGCTACAAGTTGGGCTTTATTTCTGTACAATGTTTGCAGACTCATCCAATTTGTTTCTGAACACCCATTTGGTGCCAATAATTGGATGATCCTGAGGCTTAGGAACAAAAGTCCATACCTGGTTGCGGTCGAATTGGTTTAGTTCTTCTTGCATGGCCATGATCCAGGATGCATCACTGAGAGCTTCATTTATTGATTTTGGTTCTATTAGAGAAACAAGTGCACTATATTCATAGAACTTTAACATACCTCTTGTTCTTACCTTGTCATCTGATCACCCTAGAATGTTGTCTTCAAGATGATCATAAGGTGTAGTCCTTGTCTGTTGTAAATATTCTAGCTTGTTTTCTTCATCATTCAGAGATATGCCTTCGAGTTCCTTGCTTAAATTTTCTGCTTCACTGTCATGTTCTTTTTCTTCCTTAATGGAGGGGTTAGTTTCATCAAAAACTACATGAACAGTTTCTTCTATAGTTAGAGTTTGTTTATTTAGGACTCTAAACCCTCTTGGTTTAGATACATATCCTAAAAATATACCTTCAGTACTGCGTTCATCAAGTTTATCTAGGCTATCTTTTCCATTATTCAGGATATAACATTTACAGCCCAAAGGTTTTAGATGAGATAAGCTAGGCTTTTAACCTTTGAGTAATTTGTATGAAGTTTTCTTGAGTATGGGTCTTACCATGGCACGATTGATGATATAACATGCAGTATTGACAGCTTCAGCCGAGAGATATTTCGGCAGACAGTAATCTGACAGCATAGTCCTTGCCATGTCAAGTAATGTTCTATTTTTTCTGCCACTCCATTTTGTTGAGGTGTTCTGGGAGCTGAGAAGTTGTGTTGTATTCTGTTTTCTTCACAATAATTCGTAAACTCTTTGTTTTGAAATTCTCCACCATGATTTGATCTAATACTTATAATGCTAAATTTCTTATACTTTTCGAGAAGTTTGCTGAGCTTTAAAAATGCAGGGAATGTATCACTTTTGGATTGTAGGAAGGAGACCCACGTGAATCTTGAATACTCATCCACTACTACATATCCATACAATTTTCCACCAAGGCTAGTAGTTCGCATTTATCCAAACAGATCCATGTGTAATAATTCCAAAGGTTTGGTGGTTGTCACTATGTTCTTTAGTTGGAATGAAGACTTGACTTGTTTTCCATTAATGCATGCGGAATAGATCCTTGAATTGTTTGGCTTCACATTTGGAAGACCTCTAACTAGATCATACTTTTGAAGTTTCTTTATCACCGATGTGCTAGCATGCCCCAACCTTTGATGCCATAAATTTGGTCTTCTGAATCTTTAGTTGATAGGTAGACATTTTCTATCTTTAGATCTTCTAGATGTAACATGTATAGGTTTTATGTCTGACTGCTTCAAAAATCTTGTCACTTCCTTTTGCAATAACACATTTATCTTCTAAAAACAGTATCTGATGATCCTTGTCACACAGTTGACTTATACTAAGGAGATTGTACTTCAGCCCTTCAACACATAATACATCTTCAATCAAGAATTTTGATTTTGTTGAGATATTTCCTTGACCAACTATTTTTCCTTTCTGATTATTTTCGAAGATTACTTCCCTCTTATCAGATGTGACTGAAAAGAATAACTTCCTATCTCCAGTCATGTGCCTTGAGCATCCACTATCTAAAATCCATTTAGATGCTCTAAGGCTTTCCTGAAAAGTAAAATTACTGAAACTTTTTCTGAACCCAAGTTCTTTTGGGTCCTGAAGAGTTAGTTGCATATAGTTTAGGTACCCATAACAAGTGCTTAGTGGTGGAGGTAGTACGAGTGTGACCTAGCTTATTGCAATGTGAATAGTAGTTGATGTCTTGTGTTTTAGAGTTTTCTTTCTTTTGATTGTTTGGTAGGTTTATTTTTCAGTTACTGAATTTTTTGTTTCTTTTATAAATTTTGGTAATGGATATTCCATAATATTTTTCGCTCTTTTCTCATCTTTCTTTGGAATGTATCCAAGACCATATTTTTCTTTTCCTTTTCTACAACCTTTTAGACAGAGCATTAAGGATGTTTTTCCATTAGTTAGTTTGCTTAGAGATGTTTTTAAATATTCATTTTTATTTTTAAGATTTATTATTATGTTGCCATGGATTTTTGAATTTTTACTCTCTTCTTGTAGGTCCATGATATGCTCATGCAATTCTTCATTTAGTTTGACTGTGTCTAATAGTTCTATTTCTCTATGTTTTACTTTTGTTTCAATTGTTTTTATAATAACATTTAGTTCTTCTATTTTTTCTTCTAATTTCTTATTTTCTTCTTCTGATTGTTCTAACGTTTTGTTTACTTTCTTTAACTCTTTTGAGGTTATCTTATATTTTTCATAAACTTCATTAAAAGCACTTTCTAGATCATCATCATCAGTTTCTGAACAATAATTATAGGAAGTTTCAGAAGTTACATTTTCTTCAAGATGTGCCATGAAGGCATAGTGTGCTTCTTCTGTGTCACATTTGGAGCTTGAGGAACTAGAGCTTAAGTCATCATTTTCCCATGCTGCAGCCATTGCTTTTCTTGTACTTTTGTTGATTGCCCCTTCTGTCTTTTCTTGAAGTTTCTTCTGAATCATTCTTCTTTAATCTTGGACAGTCGATCTTGAAATGTCTGGGCTGCTTTCATTCATAACAGACTGGTTCTTTTGGTTTGCTCTTATTTCTTTTGTACTCTTGCCTGGATTGATATTTTTTTTTCTTAGCAAGAATCCTCTGCAACCTTTTTGATAGCAGTGCTTCTTCTTCATTAGTGTCGTCAGTGGTCGATGAACCTTAATCATCACAGCTAGACAAAGGTGGTGCTGCTTTCAAAGTATTTTTTATTCTTTTCTTAGATGAGCTTTCATTTAATCTTTTCATATTAATTTCAAGAGCCATTAAGGATCCTATCAATTTTTCTATTTGCAGTATTGATAGGTCATTAGCTTCTTCAATAGCAGTTACTTTAAGGGTCCATTTAATGGTTAGTGATCTTAATATTTTCCTAACTGTTTCACTTTGACTAAGTTATTTACCTAGTGCATTTAATCCATTTGTTATATCGATAAATCTAGTGTGTATTTGTGTTATAGATTCATTTTCTTCCATTTTGAATTGTTCATATTTAGTGATAAGTATATCAATTCTAGTTTCCTTGACTTTGTCGGTTCTTTCACAAGTAACTTTCAGAGTGTCCCACATCTTTTTAGCTATTTTACAAGCTGACACATGATTAAATTCCTTTTTAGATAATGCATAACATATAATACTTTTTGCACGATAATTTCTAGATATTAATTTCTTATCATCAGTAGTTCATTTAGTTTTATCTTTTGTACTAGGATTTTTATCCCCATCTTCAATAACTAGCCGAAGGTCAAGATTTATACCTTCTATGAAGAATTTAATGCACGTTTTCCGATAATTGTAATCTTGTCCATCAAATAGAGGAGGGCGATTGATTGACTGACCTTCTTGTCCGAACTCAGCTGCCATCTTCTCGAAATTATTGGATTTCTTTTTGAGAGAACCCGCTTTGATACCACATGTTGGATTATTGGCAGTAGAGCTTTTCTCCTGGGGGGGGAGGTGAGTAAGTGTTTTTTTGTCGCGGAAGACCTTTTAATAATTACTTAAGAGCACACGTTAGTTGTGTTAGTCAAACCACAAGAAACATAGAGATTTTATCCTAGTTCGGATCTTCCTTCCAATGGAAGTCCTACGTCCAGTCCCTAAGCCAAGCTTAGGATTTCACTATCTTTTCAAAGATACAACACACCGGTGCTAACCAGCCTTCCCTTCCACACAAGGGGAAAAATAAACCATTAGTTACAACTAGCCTTCCCTTTTGCAAGGGGAACAACCCGCCAAGACTACCTTGGCCATCCCTTTCTAGGGGGTGTACTTATCTTTTAACAAGCTCCTTAGATGGAGAACTAGACCTCAGAAGGACTTCAGATTGGAAGAATAAGACAGAGGGGTTTTAGTCTGAAGAAAGACTACCTGAGTCCAAGAAGAGAACCTTTACAAGGTGAAACTAAAAGGCTGCTTTCTGCATGCACAGGCAAGGCTTCAAGTGGTACCCATGCAATGTCTATGGAGAGGAAGCTTGATGCAGTCGCTTGCACCTTTTTCACCCTTGCTCGTGTATGTGCTTGTTTCTCTCTTCTGCTTTCTTGTGTGTGGCTTGTTATCTCACGCTCTTGTTGTCTGCTTTCTTTTAACTATCTTCATATATATAGGCTTCATCTTTGTAGCCGTTGCTTGGTCTATTCGAATCTAGCTGTTGGAGAGAAAGTCGTTGCTTGATCTATTCGAATCCATCCATTAGAGAGAGTCGTGCATGTTTTCTTTTGAGGGTGAAGTGCATGTTTTTCTTTCAAGGGCGACGTGCATGTTTTTACATTCAAGCTGTTCAGATAGTCCTTGATGATGTTTTGTCTTTAACCCAAAATATACAAGTTCCAAGATATACTAGATTGTGTCTAGTATGTTAGCTATGGATATGTTCATAGGTACTTGTGAGATATTTCAAATGTTGACAGCTATCAAACAATTAATGTTATGTGGAAAAAGGTTCTACACATGGATAGAGTATGTAGTAGGTAGAGATCATGAGTGGAGATCTATCAGAGAAACAATATGGATGTTCTTATGGCAGATGTCAGAAGACCTTTTTCACAGACTTTAACTCAATTTTCAGGATAAGGATATTTTTAAATTTATGGGACAGAGCCATAAGATTTTTATACCTAAAGGTTATTTTGTAATGATAAAACAAAATTTAAGAGTGATATATTTATGTTGCTGATTTATCAAATGTGCCAAGGATTTGTAATTCATAACATAGTTGTGTTCAAAAGTTTGATCATGAGTTTATTAAATAAAATATGTCATGAATATGATACAAAATGTTAATGATATATAATTGATGATATATAATTGAGTATATTTCATTTTGTCTGATAAGAATATAGTGTTATGACACATCATATTAGATGAAGTGGTTTACATATATGTAGAAGTAAGCTTTGGATATGACGAAGCTGACTTCAGATATGACGAAGCTGACTTCGGATATGATGAAGCTAGCTATGGATATGACGAAGCTGTCTTCATATATGACGAAGCTAACTTCAGATATGATGAAGTGAATGATGATGTGAACTTCGTATATCACGATTTCAACATGATTAGTCGAAGTAAGATCTTTATGTTTTACTTCGCATATGACGAAGCTAACTTCAGATATGACGAAGTAAATTTCGGATAAGACGAAGTGAACTTAGAATATGATGAAGTGAACTTCGTATATCATGATTTCAACATGATCAGTCGAAGTAGGATCTTTGTGTTTTACTTCGCATATGACGAAGCTAACTTCAGATATGACGAAGTAAACTTCGGATAAGATGAAGTGAACTTTAGACATGACGAAGTGAACTTCATATATCATGATTTCAACATGATTAGTTGAAGTAAGGTCTTTGTGTTTTACTTCGCATGTGACGAAGCTAACTACAAATATGATGAAGTAAACTTCGGATAAGACGAAGTGAACTTTAGACATGACGAAGTGAACTTTGTATATCATGATTTCAACATGGTCAGTTGAAGTAAGATCTTTGTGTTTTACTTCACATATGACGAAGCTAACTATATATATGATGAAGTAAACTTTGGATAAGACGAAGTGAACTTTGGACATGACGAAGTGAACTTCGTATATCATGATTTCAACATGATCAGTTGAAGTATGGTCTTCGTGTTTTACTTCGTATATGACGAAGTGAACTTCACACTTCTGTTAGACTAAAATATATATGTTCAGCATGCTCAGATTTAGTATAGTCATTGGATATCTTGTTTAAGATATTCTGCCATGTTCAATAGTCAAGTTTTGATGATAAACAACCATTAGAAGTGATTCCTGATTCTGAAACATATGAAAATTGGCATAGATGATGCATGATCAGGTTAGGATTTACTACCAAAATTTCATAGAGTTTGGTATACTGTACTTACTATTATGATTTTTCTGAACATGTGTAGGTATATGAAAAATTATTTAAATTTTAAAGGAAATGCATGGATGATGAATTTTGGTTTAGATCATTGCTGTAGTACCTTATAGGTTACTATTTTGCAGTAAGTATTTGAGTTCATAAATAAAAATAATGAATTTCATATGCATGTATCATGGTTCTCTTAAATAGGTTGGTACATATGCATGATCTGTGGAAAGCATGAGAAAAATGTGTGTTTTGATTCTATGAATTCATGTCACATGGTTATTGATATAATATGGCTAATAAGACACTGCTATCTTAGAGATATTCTACATGGAACTATGATATAGAATTCCGCTATAGTTACGGTTCACCTACATGACTATATGACTACATGGCTCCATGGGCAACAGAGGGAAATCCTGGAGGTGGACATGTTCCACTAGTATATGGTGGGGAGAGCTTCCCCCTGTTTTGCGCATTACCAAGACTTATTCACTATTTTGCATAGGTGATAAATGACTACATGACTACATGATCTCTAAAGATAGTTTGGGGTGTGTCTTGGCATTATAATACTATTGTTATTTGCTATACATGCAACTGCCTACATGCTACATGTTATGCCTACATGAATTGTTACATGCTACATGTTATTAACTACATGAATTGCAAATGTAAAATGTAAATGGTTTATGGTAAATGTTTTTATTTCGGAGATGTTGTCTCATTTTATATAAGTTGATTCATAAAAAACTATTATTATGTGCTACAACTTGATAATTGATTTCCTATAGCATGTTTACTATAGTTTCATGCTATATCATATGTATAATGAATGTTAAATGGAGTAGAAGGTACGATTAGGAATGGAATATATGTACTATGCTATGTGTTTAGAAATATGAATATCATGTTTGAAAGGTTAGCTATATGTGTAGATCTTGAATTGTTTGCTTTAGTTACTTGTAAGTCTTGTGGACTCACACTTGATTAACATTTTAGGAGAGGTTGAGAACATTGGCACCAAAGAGTTAGCACATTCTGACTTTGAGCATGGGGACTTGGTTGGATAGTGTGTTTGAGAGTGATCATGTATGTGAGGAAATAATTATAATTTGAACAATGTTTATGTCTTTGTTTATGAACTTGGTTATGTAATTTGAGATATGTACTTCTTTATGCTTTATACTTGGTATTTGAATACAATGTGGATGAAAATTTATTATTCCGCTGCAATAGTTGTTGTAATTTATGTATAACTCAACCAGGACTGATATTGTTGAGTGTGTTCCCACTATAGCGCAACCCCTTGAATTCGACATGAGTTGGTACAGCTGTACCGGGTTTAAGAGGGGTGTTACATGTGGCGTTGTCTATGCAAACGCATCCCTCGGGTGCATCGCATTCTTAACGTGACAGTTGACCTCGACGTGTTGTAGCTACCGATTGGTTTAAGTGGTATTTTGTGGCCAGACAGAGAAGGGAGCTTTGTTTGGTCAAGGAGGAGGGTTTTGTAGTGATTCTCTATGATTTCTACCTCAAGGCTCATGTTTTGGCATGGTTCCGACACTAGGAGGTTTCTCAGAGCGTGGGAAGAGTTGATTAAGCCTCATTCTTCGTGTTCTTCACGTTGGTAGGGAGGTTTCTCTACTTGTTTATGTTAATTGAATGGTTTAAAGCATGTGAATCATGAATGGCAGAGTAAATGTGATATCTAGATGTTTTAGTTGGTTCGTAGAAGCTTGGATTGATTAGCAAGTGAGGTTTATGCGATTTCTGGGTGAGAACCGTGAGTTCAGCATTCTATTTGAGAATGCGACAGGTCGGGCAGTCACATTCAGGTCGCGACATCCTGCCATGATGCGTTCTCATTGCGAACGTGGCACATCGAGTCAACGCATTGTTAATGCGGCTGATGGGGTTGACGCATTCATATTATGAACCCAACGTATTGGGCTATCATGTTCTTAATGCAATAGACGACCATGTTGCATTCTACTTCCCAAAGTATGTTGTGTTGTGTTGGGTAGTGTGGGCCGTTAATTGGCATGGTTTTGAGTATCTAATGTTTGCCAAAGACATTTAAAGCATGTTAATGTTGGTAACGCATGAATTAATGTTAAAGGTTTAATTTCTCATTAATTTTTAGTTAGTGTTTATCATGTTAATTATATCATGTAAGTAAGAGGTGTATGGTTTATGATTATAAGGTTACTGGTTTTGGATAGATGAGTTGAGGGTTATGTGTTAACAGATATTAAGCAATTGTGGAGTGTGAAGATTTATGAATGAAAGATTAAGGTGTGATTATGTGATCAGTTGTGATTTATTGTGGTTTGCCAAGTTTGGTGGTCCGAGGCTTATTACGGAATACCTCTCTAGTCAAGTACCCCAGATTCATTGTGAGCCAAGCACATTGTGCTCGGGGTTGTCCCGGTACTGTGTGTACCATAGAGGTCTGTGTCGTCTTCTTGGACAGCCTTACTTGTTTGTTTGTTGAGTAGCCCATCAAGCTGAGGGAAAGACAACAATGGGCCAACAACTTGTGGTGTGCTAGTGTTTTCTGTTCAGTCGCTTGTAGTGCACTTATGGCTGGGGGACGGACACCAGTAGACGTACTGGTCTCTAGCTAGTCCTTTATTGTCATAGCCTCACTCTGTGAGCCCCAGAACTTGTAGAGGTGTGTCAGGCATGGGTTTGTGGCGTGTGTCACTGTAAAGTGGTGTTGGTTGGTCTCCACAGTTCTTTGACTTACACAGTGTTGTAGTGGAGCCGTAGTTGGACATTTTGTCCGTAGATGTGAGACTGAGAGGTGTTTCCCGTGTTGGTTTGTTCGGATCAGATACTAGAGTCATGAACTAGTAGTCATGACCCGTGTTGTAGTGTCACTCCTTCTAACTCAGCTTGTGGTTCTGGTGATTTACTCTGTGGCGAGTGTGGTACCGGTGGCTTAGTATCACTTGGTTCTATAGTTAGTCTTACCGTTTCTGTAATGTTCTCTTAATAGTTTACCTTTAATGTTTATTGAGATATTAGCTCCTAGTTAATATTGTGCTTCTGGTTAATCACAAGGTTATAGTGATGTCTGTTAATTATTTATGTTCATTATTAGTTAATTATTTACCTGTGGGAAGCATGTTGTTCATTTATGTTCATTAGAAAGCATGTTTACGTTCTATCTTTCATTGTGTTTCCTTTTAATTGTTGTGTTTGAGCTCACCGGTGGATTGATATTAGTTAGTGCTTTCTTTTATTGCACATGGATTATAATTGTTGTTGTTTTGAGGAGTTTCCCTATTGAACCTATGACTTTGTGAGGCTCACACCCCTACACCCCCCCCCTTTCAGGTGTTTAGCGAGTGTGGTTTTGTGGAGGCAGATCTGTACCACCAGCAGTAGTGTGAGCTGTGGCTCTTGTTGTACATCTCTGGGTATGCCCCAAGTTTTTGTACTCAAAATTTCATAGCATGCAAAAATAGAGATTTGAAAAACACATTTCTTTTTTGTAATCCTCTAGTCAATCAGTGAAACTTAATTCAATAGAGTAAGCTATTAACTGTAGCCATAGATTCAAATATAAAAGAAAAATAATGACTAAGTTAGTAGATATTCTATTTGTAAAATAGTTGATCATAAATTGTTGTAAAGAAGCCAAATGTTCATAAGAGGCATATGCAATATATATTCACCAATCGATACAGCATAATCCTTGATAGTCAGTAATCGAAACATTTATAACACTAATCGAAATGAATTAGGCCACTTGTTCATCAATCAAAACATGAATAATGCTAATCGGTATGTTGTTCACCAATCAGAATATGAATAATGCTAATCTATATGTTGTTCATCAATTGGAACATGAATAACGCTAACCCGTATGTTGTTCACTAATCGAACACTATTGAACCTTTATTAAGTAATCAGAATGAACTTTAAAAATGTTCAGCAATCGGTGTAACACTTTAAACAACAATTGATAGAAACTCTTATTCTATAACCGGAAGAATACTTAAAACATCAATCGATAGAGATTTCTTGTTCATGAATTGGTGCATAATTATTTATATGCACAAATGTTCAAGAGTCGATACACAATTTGTTCAGAGTCGATACATAGTTTGTTCAGGAATTGATAGAATATTTAACATTCAGTATGAATCTTGTTCTACAATATGGACTTAGAAAACATTATAAAGTACTTGAGACAGAGCCTTAAGCGATGAAACTTAGAGAAAAGTATATATTAATCGGCGAGGGTTGCTAGAGGATGAAGATAGTCCTTCATCTCTAGTGCGCTCTAGTAAGGGCAATGATCACAGAGGCTATTCGAGCTGGGGGATGTGGATAGCCTCAGCATGGAAATGGTTGATGTAGGCCTGGAGCTTCTCCCCTTGATCCTACTTGAGGGCAAGCAGGCCTGTGATTGACCTTGAAGCCCACTTCCGACAAAGCTCTCCTTCAAGAGTTTGCCAAATTGCCGGAAACCGATGATGTACGTCAGTGAGAGGGCCCAGAACCAACGCTGAGCACTTCATTCCAGAGTAGCAGCAAAGGCTTGGTATTTGATGGTGTCTGAGGCCCCCAAAAGGGTCATCAGGGCCTCAAAATTGTCAAAGTGGCCGGTCAGATCATCCAAGCTATCATATGGATTTGCTACTAGAAGTTGGAGCTTGAATGATAAGTTGGCATCTAGGATCTCTTAAGTGAATGGAGACTGCTGTTTGTCTCCGTTGAAGAAGTGGCTTAACCTTTCCTATTGCAAGGCCTTAAGAAGGCACTCCTACTTAGTGAAGCGGCACCCAAAATCCCCAAGTTGGATGTCAAACTCTAGATTGGAGTGAGATGGGGCTAGAGGCATATCCTTTGGCGGAGGGTTTCTTTCGTGTGTCCTCTCCAACCTGTTGTCTAGTGGTGGTGGCAGTAGTGAGAGGATGTGTGGGTTGCCAGATGCTAATGATCCTCTTGATGAGGATGGTGCTGAGATGGCCCACTGACATCATTTCTGATGATGCGCCAGCCATTGAGGGTGAAACAATCACCAATGGTATGACCATCGTGATGTGATTCCTCCCTACACTGAGGAATTGAGAGGGATCATCACGAATGTTCCTCCCGCCTAGCTTGGACCATCATCAATTCGATGAGTCTGTCCAATTTTGCTTGAGGGAGATGATGGCATCGAGGCCTGTCTTAGGAGGATGATTTTCTTAAGCAATTGTGAGGAGGGTGAAATTAGCCACCACATTCTAGGGGGATTCAGAGACAGAGTGGGAGGTTTATGAACCCTCATTCATCTGTCCACTGGTTACCGAATACTTTCCCTATTTCTAGAAACTCTCTTTCTGGTATTGTTACTCTTACACAACATGATGACTCTTGTGCATGGGTTTCCCATAGACAGCACCAAATGAAGAGGGTTGATCTTGAACTAGGTTCCACACCATCAGATGATCTTAGGATATAGGGAAGGGCAAGCACTCTTCGTTCACCAAGGATGGATCTACAAAGCAAACAAAGGATCAAGGGTGTTGGATGAGGGTCCTAAGATAAACCCTCTGATGCCTTGGTCAGTAGGGGCAAGAGCTCGAAGTAAGAAGATGAGAGAATTTGAGATCACTCTTCACTAGTTTAAGTGCAAAAAGAGTATGTTACCTTTTCTGAAGGGATACCAAGGGATTATAAAGATGTCAGCTTCCTCAAACAGTTACATAAGAGTTAGCACTGAATAGGTTGGATTGTGTGCATAACTCCTAGAGGAGTGACCGTCCAAGTGTAAGGCCCTCGATTTTTGTGCATATTATATGTTTGTTTGATGCTTTGTGTTCTGCCCGAAATCCCTTATTGACATCAACATCCCTTGACGTTAAGAGCAGGTTGACGACAACTTTTGTGTCGTTCACTGTGTGGCCAGAGGATCTAGACGTCAACAATGATTGTCGCTTATTTCTGGTTAACGGCAGCTATGTGGCAGTCTACTTCTCCGACTGTCTTTGGGATTCTAGATCTAAAATGGCCCCATTTTCTCCAGAGATCATTTAGGAAACGTATCCTCAACAGTCAGGACTCCTAATACCTAGGTTTACCCCGACTGTATTGCCTATATAACCTAGACATCTCGGTTAGGAGAGGCCCTTTGGTTCAGAGAAAAGTTTTAGGTTTTGGGGTGAGAAAAAGGAAGACTTTGGGAGGCTTGATCCGGTGATTGGAAGGCTCCACCGACGATCTTCTATGACTAGAAGACTCTTCTGGAGGTGAAGGAGCTCTCTTAACACTAGGAGACCGTTGCTCAAGCGTGGAGGTCGGATTAAGGCGAAAGACATCACCTCTTTGGCTTGGTGGAGGAGGGCTTCATCGCCAAAATTAGATCTTCTAAGGTTTTTCAAAAGACAAGTAACTTAGGGGTTTCATCCCTAGACTTATCACCTAGAGTTTTGGTATTTTTATGGATTTTTAAATCGTGTCCTGGACCCCTAAATTCTGTGTTTTCTTGTGTTTGGTCTGCACTGTGTGTAGACAGGAGGTTGACAGAAACCTTGTTGCCGCCAAGTTCATGAGTTAATGATAATCGATTGTGCTGTTAACCCACCCTGACGGTAGGACCATTGCCGTCAAGTTCATCTGGTTTTTACATAAATATGTGTTTAGTCTCTGTGATGTGATTTTCGGAATTTTTGGTTGTCTGCACGTGCTATAAAAAATTTATGGATGCTTAGGTATGATGTTAGGTTAGACCCCAAATCTTTGATAATTTTATGTTAATAATTTAAAATTATGGAATTTCTGTTAAGGGTAAATATGCATGTTTTGACAGAGTTAAATTCAGAATAAATAGATTTGATGCATGATATTGTTACATAAAATTTTCATGAACTTAAGGTTATTGTTTCCATGTTTTGAGACTATTAGACCCAACTGATTACTGTTTATCATGTCAGATTGAATTATCTTATTAAATTGCATGATATTCCTGTTAAATATTAAAAATAGTCATACTGTCATGAAAAATCTGAAACATTAGCCATATGATATGTTCCATGCATAGGGTTTATGGTTAAAATTTGGGACTATTTTAATATCAGTAGGTAATGTTTGCAATTATAATGATATTAAAAGCCATATTAAGCATGATTGTTTAAGAAAATGTATTTTTAGTGATTAGCAGCATGTTTAGGTACTGTTATGCATGATATAATACTGTTAGATAGTCATGATAGGTTCTGTAAACTGAAGTATATGTGTTTGAATAGTATGCATGTGAATGGGTTAAATAGTGCATGTAAAATGATGCTAATCATGTGATTAATTGAGATAATGTGATTAAGTGAATGTGTGCTGAAATTGACACTGCTACCATAGAAGGCTGTGGAGCCGTACCGTAGAAAAGTCCCTATGGGAAGGCTCAATGTGTAAGTGATATCTTGTGGACATCAGAATGAAACCCTGGAGGTGGACAAGTACCACTGGTTAGGGTGGAGAGGGCTTCTCCCAGTTCTGCATAGTTACCAAGATTTGTCACTATAATGCCTCGGTGACGGGCATGTGTTATATGATATGTGTGTCCTTCTTTATGGTGGTTTGGTCTATGTGTCACGGCAAAAGAAAGATAATGTGTAAAGATGTGAATTGTGTGTGAATGTGTAAAGTGTTCATGTGAAAAAGATGTGCAAGTGTGTTACAATGTGAAACCATGTGATTATGGTTTATTTATGTTAAAACAGCAAGGAAAAGTGTGATTACGTGATATAAAAGCATGTGAAAATTGATAGATAGCATGTTAGGTTTGTTAGTAACTATGTGCATAATTCCATGATCAAGTTATGTGGAAAAATATTGTGAATGAGTTGTGCTTGATGACATGTTTAAAGTTAAAGACCATGTGTAGAAAGCATGTTATAGGTTATTCATATGTACTTGTTTATTTGGCATGAATCATGTGCAAAACTTCTCTTATTGTTTAAAAGAATAACATGAATGTGATATGTATAAGGATGTGCCAATGGGTTATTTGATGAGTCTTTGTGAAGACTTATACATGCTTTAACATGTAGGCAGGTGTCCCCGTGCTTGAGGAGGACATTGTGAGGAGCGACTCTGAGCGAGAGAAGTAGCCAGCTGGTGGAGGACTATTTGTTAGCTTGTACTTTCTTTTACTAGTATGTGGACAGTGGTGTTATGTTATGGACTTGTATAATTATGGACTTTGTTTATTTTCATTGCTACTATATAGACTGTGGAATGTTTGAATGATGATGGAATAAGATTATCTTTCATTTCTGCTGTACTTCTTTTGTTATTTATGTACATCTCTACCTACTGTATTGTGCTAAGTACATGTCCCACTATGACGACATACTTTATATCAATGTGGATTGGTATAAACGTACAGGTATAAAGAGGGTCGTTATAGAGATTGGTATCAGAGCAACAGGTTGAGATTGTACATAAATAAGCCATCATCTGCGCAATATTTCAAAGTCTTTATAGAATTAGTCTATACAGGTGGAAAATATTTAATAATGAATTAAAGATAGTTAAGAAAATGGTTAGGACTAGGTAACTTAGGTTCTAACTGAGTTAATTGTTTTACAGGCAATGGCGAGCCATGGTAGGCGTGGTACCCAGGCTCGGGAGGATGAGCATAGGCGTGAGGAGAGGGGTGAGCAGCTGGCCCCAACACCCTAGGGTCCCATAGTACTTCCTCCACCACCACCTGTGGACTATGGCATGTTCATGCAAGGCTTGGTTCAGGCGATGCAGACTCAGGCACAGACTCAGGCTGCACTGTAGGCTCAGTTGCAGGCACAGGTTAGAGTTGTTAAATAGGGAGTAGTCTGTTTTGTTGGTTGTATTATTGCTTATGTGTTGCTTGTTGCCTCAAGCTCAGGCTCCAGCTCCAGTTCCCCAGAAGCATGGCCATGGTGGTTCGTCCATCATGGAGAGGTTTAAGAGGATGGCTCTGCCTTCTTTTAAGGGGGAGAGTCAGCCCCTTCTGGAAGAGAGCTGGATGAGAGAGGTGGAGAAGATCATCTGGGCTATTAGGTGTGCAGAGGAGGACAAAGTTAGCCTGACTACTTACATACTACAGGTACTTAGAGTACATGTACTTATGTAAGGTTAAGATTTTAAGTTTGGATGGTGCTTATGGGTTGTATTTTGCAGAAGAGAGCTGATGTTTGGTGGGCCTCTGTGCTACGTACGAGGTACAAAGATGGTGCTATAGAGGTGACTTGGGCCGAGTTTACCAGACTCTTTCGGGCCATGTTTATTCCCAAGCACATTTAGGACAAGATGGAGCAGGAGTTTCTATCTCTCACTCAGGGCTCCATGACGGTTCTGGAGTACGAGGCCAGGTTTGTCGAGCTTTCTAAGTATGCTCCCCATATTGTTACAAACGAGCGTAGGAAAGCCAAGAAGTTTTTGATGGGGCTCAAACCATCACTTAGGTCGAGATTGGTTGCTTTTGACCATCGGACTCTAGACGAGGCTCTCAACGTAGCATGCAAGCAGGAGAGAGAGATGGATCAATATATAGAGGAGAAGAGAGCAGCTAAAAAAAGGTCAGCACCACCCTTCTAGAGGCAAAACAAGAAGAAGGCAATGGTGTACCAGTTGCCACAGCATTACAGCATTCAGTAGCAGCTCCGAGTCAGCAGGCAGTTGTTACCAGACTCCAGCTTTAGGCCTAGCGACAAGAAGGCGTGTCACATTGCGGAAGGGCATACGGAGGCACAGAGTGTTGGAAGCTTACAGGGAAGTGCCTGAAGTGTGGCAGCACCGAGCACCAGAACAGAGATTGCCCCAGACTTCAATAGTTTGCTCAGAGAGGAGCGCCAGCCCCAGCGGCGGTAGCGGCACCAATAATTGGGAAACTAGGAAGGACTCAGGCCCAAGCCCGAGTGTACGCACTAGCTCGTGACCATGCAGAGCAGGCCGAGAACGTCACTGAAGGTACGGTCTTAGTTATGGGTGTGCAGGCTTGAGTGTTGTTTGATACGGGTGCTACACACTCGTTTATTTTCGACCGGTTTGCTAAGCAGTTAGCAGCAGAGTCTGGAGTTGAGGAAGAGGAGTTAGAGGTTCCCTTGTCTATACACACACCAGCAGGTATGGCAGCGACCAGGAAGTGCATTCCATCCTTACCTGTGTGCATTGAGGAGTGAGGCTTGTTCGGGTGCTTCTACTTGATCAAGATGAAGGACTTTGATGCTATTTGGTCTGGATTGGCTTGAGCAGCACTATGCCAGGGTTGATTGCAGGGGGAAGAAGATTACTTTCCGTATTCCTGGAGAGGATGAGTTCTCACATCCGTTGCCAAAGAATCTAGCGGGAAGGTTTGTGATCTCTGCCATGAAGGCTATGAAGATGGTGAACAAGGGTTGTGACGATTTTCTTGCTAGTGTGGTCTTAGTTCCTAAGACTGATCAGTCACCTACCCTAGAGGAGATCGAGGTTATGCAGGAATTTCCAGACGTGTTCCCTGATGATTTGTCTGGATTACCACCAACAAGGGAGATAGATTTTACCATAGAGTTACTTCCAGGCACCTCACCTATCTCTAAGGCTCCTTACCGAATGGCACCTGCGGAGTTAGCCGAGCTGAGGAAGCATTGCAAGATTTGCTTGATAAGGGGTTCATTCGCCCTAGTGTGTCACCGTGGGGCGCACATGTGCTATTTGTGAAGAAGAAAGATGGTTCTCTCAGACTATGCATTGATTACAGGAAGCTCAATCAAGTGTCAGTGAAGAACAAGTACCCGTTGCCATGCATAGATGATTTGTTTGATTAGCCGTAGAATGCATCCATGTTTTCCAAGATTGATCTGTGGTCCGGCTACCATCAGCTGAGGATTAAGGGAGAAGATGTGTCCAAGACTACATTCAGGACCCGTTATGGACACTATGAGTTCCTTGTGCTTCCATTTGGTCTGACTAACGCCCCTGCAGCATTCATGGATCTCATGAACATGGTGTTTAGGTCATATTTGGATAACTTTGTAGTGGTGTTCATAGACTCTGTGTTAGTCTATTCTCCTGATGAGGCTACACACCATGAGCATCTGAGGATTGTTCTGGAGGTTCTCTGAGAGCACATGTTGTATGCTAAGTTTAGAAAGTGCGACTTGGGATGCACGAGGTTCATTTCCTTGAGCATGTTATGTCACGCCCCGACGCAAAATATCGGAACGCGAAGCAGTTGCAAATAAACGGGTATAGAGGAAGTATTAGACATCAAACTATTGGGCAAGAATAAATACTAAAGTAAACTATTCTCATTAATAACTTTCGAATGTCTAGTTACAACCACTAATATCAGAGCCATTCTATAGGGCCCAAATATATTGAAATAAAAGTAAACGACCAACTAAGACTCTAACATAACTCTAGGATGCTAGGGCACTCGTGACTTCACTCCTGGTCGTTCCCGTCCTCTTGAGTGTATGGGTCATCCTCGATCTCACTTGAGAACACAACGACAAATAACGTAGGGTGAGCGATAACGTCCAATAGGACTTAAATATCAATAGACAAGCAGGTTTTAAATGATTAATGTATTAAAAGTAGAATAACTAATGATAGAACGAGAAAGTCAAGTAAAAGATAGCAGGGTAGCACGTGAACGAAATAGCACAAATAGCAAGATGGCCATAGCACACTAGCACAAAATATAGCAATAGCACAACGGGTATAGTATAGCACATTTTGTCAATAGACAACGAGAGAGTATAGCACTTTTTCATTGTCATTTAGATAGTCGAGATAGATAGCACTTGAGTGTAATGCCAAACACTCTGATCATTAAACTCCCATGGGCACTAGCACTTTCGGGCACACATCCCAGGACCAGATCGGGCCCTTTATATATGGTCAGGCATTGGTTATATTGTTATCTTTAGACAATCAGTCATGGCCATATAGAGTAACAAGAAATAGATGATATCATAGATGAATAGATGAGATAGTAGAGAGAACGTGAATAGATGATCGAGTAAAGTAGAGATGAGAGCTAGGGGACATTGCACGTAACATGTCGAGTAAACAGGCGATAGTAACAGTTGCACAACACGCGCACTCGGTGTTGGCAGTCAGGTGGAACTCACTACCTTTACACTGGCCATGTTACGCATAGGTCCAGAGGTCTGGCACGATTCAAGATAAGATTGACCTTCTAATAGCCGTTTGGATCATGTTGATCCCTAAAGGGTATCATAGGTGTTAGGGTACAACCTGCTCGTGACCATGTGGGAATCCATGAACAGAGGAGACTTACGGAGGCCTTGAACAAAGACTCACTAGTCTGGAAGAAGGAGTATCTGTCAGAGAGTTCGTCCAAGTCAAGAAAGAGGGTAATTATATAAAAAGTGCTCGACGTTCTATAGGAATTCTAGAACAGTGGAGAGTCAGTATCGGTGTTTCCAAAACATCGCGAGAAAGAAGACAAGTCTTATTGATAATGGCAATTAGTTACATAATTACCAGCCATATTATGAAATAATTTCATGCCAAAATATGCCATCATTGGATGATTCAGAGTGTGTGTAAGTGACATGAAATCATAGATATGATAGGGTCAAGTGATGACTTTTATTAGTTTAAAATATAACCCATTACTTACAACTCGTTTTCTGTAATAAGACAGTTAACATGATATGAAGATTACTGTGGAACGTCAAGACTTGCAAAAATTAGGTTTTTAGGCAAACACTAAGATTGCGACGTAGCCCAGTATGGGTAGTGATGGGTTCAGAGCAGAACGCGACGGGGCCTTGTACAGATCGCGACAGGGTGTTCAAACAGGCATTGAGAACGCGACAGAGTCATGTAAGGAACGCGACAAGCCGTTCGGGCCAGGCACAGCGATCCCGACGGCGATGCCTATCGCGTTCAGAACGCGGATGGTAGTCTATCACAACCAGACCACAGAACGTGGCCTATCGGGTTGTCACGTTCTGGTGGTCTGTGCCGAGTCCGACAGGAATCAGATATGAATTAGATTGCGGTCCAAGAGTTTTGCCCTTCTTGACACTGAGGGATTCAAAAATATAGAACTGATTGTACAAGTGACGAAAAATCATGAAACAAGTTGTAGATTGACCTAGACATGCGTGAGAACTTACAGTAAATAGGAATTTGAAAAACAAAGAGGGTTTCGGCATGCTTTGGTCTAATTAAGCAGGTAGGACAATAACAGTAATCTGTTGGAGTAAATGAATTAATTCGCCCACTAGAGTAGATGAAAATTAGGGCTTTCAGGGGCTAAAGAGAGCTAATAACCATCAGAACCTCCAATAAAAATTTTGAGGCTTGGGGTTTAGCAAACATGTAGATCAAGAGGTATGAAGGGGGTCCTTGTCATGTAAGTTGCAGAACCTTTGAAAATCCATAACAAAAGATTGGGTTGAAGGAAAAATACAAAATTTGAGGGCTTTGTTCAAGATGATTGGAATACAGATAATTTCCAAGTTTATGCTTGTGAGAATGCCTAGCTTTCACAATTTTGCTTCTTCTAGGTTTGAAGATGAAGAACTCGGGAAGAAGCTTTGATAGATCTTCCTCTCCACATTTCTCTCCTCTGGCTTCTCCTTCTGGTCCAACAACCTCTTGGCACGAGCTAGGGCGGCATGAGTTTTAGAGAAGTATTTAAGCTCCCCCTAATTCCATTTCCTAGTTTAAGTCTAATTCCCATTTAATTCTGAGTTTCATTTTCCTCTCCTCTTTTTAAGCAAGAGATCTCCTAATGGGTTGAGAGGATAGAGGATTCGTGGCCAAGCAATTAGGGTAGGGTTAGGATTCCAAATCCAACTCCAACCACTTATTTTAATGCATTAAATACCCTCTTTTTATTTAAGTAATATTTTAGTTACAAATTTAGGATAATTCCCATTATTCCCCTTTAAGATTCTCTATTTTAGCCACGAATTTCTAATGGGTCCATTTAACAAAGCCCATTACTTCTTTTCTTTTAATGGGTTTTATTTAATTTTTTTATTTGATTTTCTAATTTCTTTTATTTTTTATAAATTATTAAATTTTTATTTTCCAAAAATCCAGGTTGCTACATCCTCCCCCTCTTAAAAAGAATTTGGTCCCCAAATTCATATGATCATTTAGGAGGGAATGACTTACCGAAAAAATCAGGGTAGTTCCGTCTGATGATTCCTTCCAGTTCCCATGTGGCTTCTTCCACTCCGCGGTTATTTCATAAGTCTTTAACCACGTGGATGGGACGGTTCTTGAGCTGTTGAACCTTCTGTTCCAGTATCTTGATGGCTTTTCTTCATATGTCACATCTTTGTTCAGCACAAACTTCTCGTGGCGCGAATGATGTGGGTAGGGTCATAGACATACTTCCTGAAATGGAGACATGGAACACTTGTGTACACATGCCAGATCCGGTGGCAATGCCAGTCGGTATGCAACATCACCAATCCTTTCGAGTACTTCAAAAGGACCAATGAATCTAGGACTGAGCTTTCCTTTCACTCCAAATCTTTGGATGCCACGTGTAGGTGAACCTTAAGAAACACATGATTACCGACTTGGAATTCTAAGTCCTGCCTTCTTTTGTCGGCATAGCTCTTTTGTCTGGACTGAGTAGTCTTAAGCCGGTCTCTAATCACTTGTATGTCCTTTGTGGTGCATTGCACCATGTCTGGGTCTAGCCATTAATGTTCTCCAACCTCATTCCAGCATGCAGGAGAGCTACAATTCCTTCCGTAGAGTGCTTCGAATGGCGCCATCTTGATACTCGCCTGGTAATTGTGTTATAGGCGAACTCAATAAGGGATAGATGTTCGTTCCAATATCCTTGGAAGTTTATGGTGCAAGCTCTCAACATGTCTTCCACTATTTGGTTGGTTCTTTCAGTTTGCCCATCAATTTGTGGATGGAATGCGGCACTAAAGTTGAGTTTAGTACCTAGTGCACCTTGCAGTCCTTTCCAAAAATGAGATGTAAATCTCGGATCTCGATCCAAGACAATAGATGATGGAACTCCATGCAGTCTTACTATCTCCTTGACATATAGGGCAGCTAGTACCTCCACTGACCACTTACTCTTTATAGGCAGAAAATGGGCGGATTTGGTTAGTCGGTCCACAATGACCCATATGGCATCGAGTCCACCACGAGTCTTGGGTAAACCCATGATGAAGTCCATGCCAATGCTTTCACATTTCCATTGTGGAATATCCAGTGGTCTGAGTACACGAGTAGGGCACAGGTGTTCCATTACTTGTTGGCAAGTAAGGCAGTGAGCAGCATGTTCCGCTACCTCTCTCTTCATGTTCGGCCACCAAATGTTCTTTTCATGTCTTGATACATTTTGGTACCTCCTGGAGAATAGTGTACTTTGTCTTTGAGCAATCCATTAGCTTCCTCTTCAGGTTCATTATCGGGAACGCATGTCCTTCCTTGAAAGATAAGTCTTCCATCTTCGTCATAGCAAAGTCCAGTCTTTCGGCTAGAGTTTCCTTAACGCGAACTAAGAATGGATCCAACCAAGACTCGATCATCTCTATGTTCAATATTTAAGTCTAACCTTGCAAATTGTTCCAGTAGTTGCATCTCGCCCAGGACTAGACTTGAAAGAAGCCATCGGCTTCTACTAAAGCTCAGCCATGGCATTACCCTTGCCTGCATGGTATTGGATGTTGAAGTTGAAATCCTTCAGATATTCTAGCCACTTCTCTATCTCATGTTGAGTTTCTTTATGGGAGAATAAATACTTTAGACTTTATGGTCTGAGTAGACAGTGAACTTGTCTCCGTAGAGGTAATGCCTCGATTTTCAAGGCGAAGACTACGGCAGCCAACTCAAGATCATGCCACGGGGTAGTTGACTTCATGAGTCTTCAGTTGTCGAGAAGAATAGGCGATGACTTTTTCTTTTGCATCAGTACACACCTAGCCCAATCTCTGAGGCATTGGTGTAGACAGAGAAACCTTCTCCCTCTATTAGCAGAGCGAGAACAGGTGTGGAGGTCAGGCAATCTTTAAGAGTTTGAAAACTTTTCTCACACTCTTTACTCCAGGAGTATGGATTTTCCTTTCATGTTAGTCATGTGGGAGGAACGGTGATCTTGGAGAAGTCCTTGATGAACCGCTTGTAGTAGCCAGCCAGCCCCAAGAAACTTCTAATTTCTGTGACATTGGTTGGTCTCTCCAATTGAGTACATCTTCGACTTTGGAGGGATCAACGGAGATGTCGTCCTTTGAGATGACATGGCCCAAGAAGGACACTTCTTCGAGCCAGAATTCACACTTGCTAAGCTTTGCGTACAGTTTGTCGTCTTGCAAGACTTGCAGTGCAATCTTCAGGTGTTCTTCATGCTCTTCCTTGGTCTTTGAATAAATGAGGATGTCGTCGATGATGAAGACGACCACAAACTTGTCAAGGTAGAGCCGGTATATGTTGTTCATGAGTTGCATAAAGGCTGCAGGAGCATTGGTTAGACCAAAAGGCATAACGACAAATTCATAATGTCCATACGTGCTCCTAAAAGCCGTTTTGAAGATATTGTCATCCTTGATCCTCATTTGGTGATAGCCAAATCGAAGAACGATTTTGGAGAAATATTGAGCTCCAGATATTTGGTCGAATAGTTAATCGACCCTAGGTAATGGGTATTTGTTCTTGATGGTAAGCTAATTGAGTTGACGATAGTCGATGCATAGCCTCATCGATCCATCTTTCTTCTTGACGAATAGTATAGGTGCTCCCCATGGGGAAGTACTCGGTCTAATGAACCCCTTCTCTAATAGCTCCATCAGCTGCGTCTTCAATTCTTTGAGCTCGGTAGGTGACATCTGGTATGGTTGATGCGACACCGGGGCAGCTCCAGGGATCAACTCTATGGCGAAGTTGACATCTTGTTCCGGGGGAATCCCTGGCAGATCTTCAGGAAACACATCAGGGTAATCTTGGACTATGTGGATGTCTCCTATCTTAGAACCCTTCTTTTCCACGACTACGTTGCTAGGAAAGTAATGCACCCTTTCCTTATCATGTTATGGGCTTTTATGGCGGAGATTAGGGACATCCGTCTCTTATGTCTAATCCCGGAGAATGTCAATTTAGGAAAGTCACTAAAGGTAACCCTTCCTTTCTTACAATCGACACTTGCCCCATAAGTGGACAATCAGTCGGCTACCAAAATTACATTGTAGCCTTCCATGGGCATACACACCAGGTCGGCTTTTAGGTTATGGATCATTACATCGGCAGAGGGAAAGTATTTGTTCAATTTCTCCTTTTCTCCTAGTGGCGTTGTGACAGAGAACTCACAACCCATGGATACAGGTTTTGCAGTCATGGTATCAGCAAAGTATTGAGATATAAAGGAATGAGTTGCTCCAGTATTGAATAAGACAAATGTTGATAAGGAGAAAACTTGTAGAGTACCTTCTACCATGCCACCGTCCGTAGCGGGTTCCTCATCATGCAGGGCTTGCAGTCTTCCCTGTTTCTTAGGCGCATTAGGGCACCTCTCATGTTCTTTCAGCAGCGGGCACTCGGGGATGCGGTGCTTGCGACTTCCACAGTGCAGACATGCGCCGACTTTCCTCCAGCATTCGTCAGCAGTGTGACCTGGCTTGTCACAATGCTTCCAGTTGCTCTTGGCTGGAGTGTTGGGTACGAAGACCTTCGGTTTCCTTTCTTGGCTGGATCCCTTTGTGATGTTGAAGGGATGCTTCTTGCCGTTGTTTGGCTTAGCACATGACTGATCCGAGGTCATTTCCTTTTTCACGAACTTCCCTTTTATACGGTGGGTGAAGTCCGTAGCATCTTCCAGCAACTGTGCTTTCTTTACCATCTCGGCGTAGGTTTGGATGTCGAGAGGGTGCTAGTTGGGTAATATATTGAGGTTTGAGGCCGTTGAGAAAGTGCTTAGCCTTCATCCTCTCAGTGTTCACCAGGTGTTCAGCATATCGTGCCAGTCTTGAAAACTAGGCTTCATACTCGGCCACAATCAAGCTTCGCTGTTTAAGAGCAGCGAATTCCGCAGCCTTCCTTCTTGGACACGCTCCGAGAAGTATTTGGAATTGAAGGTTCTTTGAACTCGGCAGGTGAACTGACCATTAGCTTGGTCGCTTCAACAGACTCACCAAGTGCGAGCGTCCTTTTCTAGTTGGAATGTGGTAGCAACAACTATCCCCCCTGCACATTGCCATGATGCTGAAAATTCTTTCCATCTCTTTGAGCAGTGCTCAGCTCATCCGGATCCGTGGATCCGCTGAACCGAGATGGGTTCAGACTCCTGAAGTTGCGATGTAGGTCGCCTACACCACGATTGCCACCACCTTGGATAGCTTGCACAATGGCGTGCGACAGTTCCTGGATGGTTTTTTGCATGCCCCTCATTTGAGCACGTTTAGCAGTCATCTTGATTGTTTAGTTCCTACAAAACAACTTATTGTCATGATATGGATGTGGAGTGAAATTCGTGCGTGTGTGAGTTCATTTTAGCTTTTTATCCTTGGCTCTAACCACATCTCACATAGGTAGGATAATTTACTCTAATCGAGGCAGGTCAACCTAGATCATACTATACTTAGAACAACTTAGGCTCTGATACCACAAAACTGTCACGACCCGACGCGGAATATCGGAACGCGACGAAATTGCAAATAAACGGGTATAGAGCGAGTACTAGACATCAAACCATTGGGCAAGAATAAATACTAAAGCAAATTTCTCATTAATAACTTTCGAATGTCTAGTTACAACCATATATCACAGCCATTCTATAGGGCCAAATACATTGAAACAAAAGTAAAGACTAAGAAGACTCTAACATAACTCTAGGATGCTAGGGTACTCATGACTTCACTCCTGGTCATTCCCGTACTCTTGAGTGTAAGGGCATCCTCGGTCTCACCTGAGAACACAACGACAAAAACGCAAAGTGAGCGATAATGCCCGTAGGATTTAAATCTCAATAGTCAAGCAGGCTGTAAATGATTAATGTATTAAAAGTAGAGAATAACTAATGATAGAACGAGAAGTCAATAAAAGATAGCAGGATAGCACATGAAGAAATAGCATAACTTTCCAAGTTATGCACGAGAGTCGTGTATAGCACAAATAGCAAGATGGCCATAGCACACTAGCACAAAATATAGCAATAGCACAACGGGTATAGTATAGCATGTTTTGTCAATAGACAACGAGAGAATATAGCACTTTTTATTGTCATTTAGATAGTCGAGATAGATAGCACTTGAGTGTAATGCAAAACACTCTGATCATTAAACTCCCATGGGCACTAGCACTTTCGGCGCACATTCCCAGGACTAGATCGGGCCCTTTATATATTGCCAGGCATTGGTTTTTATTGTTTATCTTTAGATAATCAGTCAATGGCCAATATAGAGTACCAAGAAATAGATGAGAGCACTAGATGAATAGATGAGATAGTAGAGAGAACGTGAATAGATGAGCGAGTAAAGTAGAGATGAGAGCTAGGGGACATTGCATGTAACACATCGAGTAAACAAGCGATAGTAACAGTTGCAGAACACGCGCACTCGGTGTTGGCAGTCAGGTGGAACTCACTACCTTTCCACTGGCCATGCTACGCACAGGTCCAGAGGTCCGGCGTGATTCAAGATAAGAGCGAACTTCTAATAGTCGTTTGGATCATGTTGATCCCTAAAGGGTATCATAGGTGTTAGGGTACAACCCGCTCATCGACCATGTGGGATTCCATAGACAGAGGAGACTTACAGAGGTCTTGAACAAAGACTCACTAGTCTGGCAGAAGGAGTATCCGTCGGAGAGTTCGTCCAAGTTAAGAAAGAGGGTAATTATAGAAACAAGTGCTCGATGTTCTAGAGAAATTCTAGAACAGTGGAGCGTCGGTATCAGTGTTTCCAAAACATCGCAAGAAATGAAGACAAGTCTTATTGATAATGGCAATTTAGTTACATAAATTACCAGACATATTATAAAATAATTTCATGCCAAAATAAGCCATAATTGGATGATTCAGAGTGTGTGTAAGTGACATGAAATCATAGATATGATAGGTCAAGTGATTGACTTTTATTAGTTAAAATATAACCGTTACTTACAACTTCGTTTTCTGTAATTAAGACAGTTAACATGATATGAAGATTACTGTGGAACGTCAAGACTTGCAAAAATTAGGTTTTTAGGCCAAACACTAAGATCGCGACGTAGCCCGGTATGGGTAGCGACGGGCTCAGAGCAGAACGCGACGGGGCCTTGTATAGATCACGACAGGGTGTTCAAACAGGCACTGAGAACGCGACAGTCATGTAAGGAACACGACAAGCCATTCGGGCCAGGCACAGCGATCGCGACGGTGATGCCTGTCACGTTCAGAACGTGGCTAGCAGTCTGTCGCAACCAGACCACAGAATGCGGCCTATCGGGCTGTCGCATTCTGGTGGTCTATGCCCAAGTCCGACAGGAATCAGATATGTATTGGATTACGGTCCAAGAGTTGCCCTTCTTGACACTGAGGGATTCAAAAGTATAGAACTAATTGTACAAGTGACAAAAAATCATGAAACAAGTTGCAGATTGATCTAGACATGCGTGAGAACTTACAGTAAATAGGAATTTGAAAAACAAAGAGGGTTTCGGCATGCTTTGGCCTAATTAAACAGGAAGGACAGAAACAGTAATCCGTTGGAGTAAACGAATTAATTCGCCCACTAGAGTAGATGAAAATTAGGGCTTTCAGGGGCTAAAGAGAGCTAATAACCATCAGAACCTCCAAAAAAAAAAATTGAGGCTTGGGGTTTAGCAAACATGTAGATCAAGAGGTATGAAGGGGGTTCCAAGTCATGTAAGTTGCAGAACTTTGAAAATCCATAACAAAAGATTGGGTTGAAGGAAAAATACAAAATTTGAGGGCTTTATTCAAGATGATTGGAATACAGATAATTTTCCATAGTTTATGCTTGTGAGAATGCTACCTTTCACGTTTTTCTTCTTCTAGGTTTGAAGATGAAGAACGGGAAGAAGCTTTGATAGATCTTCCTCTCCACGATTTCTCCTCCTCTTGGCTTCTCTTCTGGTCCAACAACCTCTTGGCACGAGCTAGGGCCGGCCATGAGGGTTTTAGAGAAGTATTTAAGCTCCCCCTAATTCCATTTCCTAGTTTAAGTTTAATTCCCATTTAATTCTGAGTTTCCTATTTTCTCTCCCCTTTTAAGCAAGAGAAACTCCTAATTAGGTTGGAGAGAGGGGATTTCGTGGCCAAGCAATTGGGGTGTTTAGAATTCCAAATCCAACTCCAACCACTTTTTAATGCATTAAATACCCACTATTTATCTAAGTATATTTAGTTACGAATTTAGGGTAATTTCCCTTATTCCCCTTTTAAGATTCTCTATTTTATCCCACTAATTTCTAATGGGTCCATTTAACAAAGCCCATTACTTCTTTTCTTTAATGGGATTTACTTAATTTCTTTTATTTGATTTTCTAATTACTTTCATTTTTTATAAATTATTAAATTTTTATTTTCCAAAATTTCAAGTGCTACATGTTATTTCAGGTGTTAGAGTTGTTGTTGATCCGGTGCAGGTTCAGGCGGTGTTAGAGTGGGAGACTCCGAGGACACCATCTAAGATCATGAGTTTTCTTGGGTAGCAAGCTATTATAGGCGATTCATTGAAGGCTTTGCCTCTATCGCTGCATCTTTGACTAAGCGACCTGGAAGGGTTAAGTATCTATGGTCTGATGATTGTGAGAGCAGTTTCTAGTTGCTGAAGATAAGGCTTATTTGCACCCGTTTGCTTTCTACTAATTACTTTCATTTTTATAAATTATTAAATTTTTATTTTCCAAAATTTCAAGTTGCTACATGTTATTTCAGGTGTTAGAGTTGTTGTTGATCCGGTGCAGGTTCAGGCGGTGTTAGAGTGGGAGACTCCGAGGACACCATCTAAGATCATGAGTTTTCTTGGGTTAGCAAGCTATTATAGGCGATTCATTGAAGGCTTTGCCTCTATCGCTGCATCTTTGACTAAGCTGACCTGGAAAGGGGTTAAGTATCTATGGTCTGATGATTGTGAGAGCAGTTTCTAGTTGCTGAAGATAAGGCTTACATTTGCACCCGTGTTGATCTTTCCTAGTGGTGCAGAGGGTTTTGCTATCTATTATGATGCTTCTCAGATAGGCCTTGGTTGTGTTCTGATGCAGCATGGTAAGGTAGTTGCCTATGCTTCTCGCCAATTAAAGGAGCATGAATATAACTATCTGACCCATAATTTGGAGTTAGCGGCTGTGGTTCATGCACTGAAGATCTGGAGACACTATCTTTATGGTGTCAAGTTTGAGGTGTTTATTGACCACAAGAGTTTGATGTACCTTTTCTCTCAGAAGGAGTTGAACCTACGGTAGAGAAGATGGATAGAGTTCCTTAGGGAAGGCGAATGTCGTGGCAGATGCACTCAGCAAGAAGAGGTCCTTACTTCGGCAGGATTGGAAGATGCTAGAGGATGCAACATGTGCTATGATCGAGCTAGAGCCACAGTTGTGTCATGCTTTTGTGGCTCAGTTGTCTATACGATCCACTATGTTGGACGAGGTGATCGAGTAGCAGGGAGCTAATCCTAGGCTTCAGGAGATGGTGGGCAAGGCAGGCATTGCTCGAGATGAGGACGGCGCCATCAGATTTCAGCATCGAGTATGTGTAACTAATATAGTGGAAGTTCGTGAGCGAGTATTAGCAGAAGCTCATAGGTTGAGGTTCTCTATTCATCCAGGTAACACCAAGATGTACCAAGACTTGAAGAGATCTTTCTGGTGGTCAGGCATGAAGAAGGATGTGGCAGAATTTGTATCCAGGTGTTTGGTGTGTTAGCAAGTTAAGGCCGAGCGTCAGAGACCATCAGGCTTTATGCAGAAGATGGAGATACCTGTGTGGAAGTGGGAGGCAATCACCATGGATTTTGTGACGGATTTTCCCAGATCAGCTTAGGGCAATGACTCGATTTGGGTGGTTGTAGACCGTTTCTCCAAGACTGCTCACTTCTTGCCTATGAAGAAGAAACAATCGGTAGAGAGCTTGGTGAGGCTATATGTTGGAGTATTGTGAGATTGCATGATGTGCCGAAGTCTATTATCTCTGACAGAGACCCGCGGTTTACATCGAGGCTGTGGCAGGGTCTTCAGGAGGCTTTGGGTCTGTAATTGAAGCATTGTTCGACATTTCACCCTCAGACAAATGGCCAGTCCGAGAGAATGATTCAGACGCTCGAGAACATGTGGAGAGCGTGCGTGCTTAATTGGAAGGGTGATTGGGAGCGTCATCTACCTCTTGTGGAGTTCGCCTACAACAATAGTTTTCATGCGAGTATCGGCATGGCTCCGTTCGAGGCTTTGTACGGTTGGCCCTGTAGATCTCTTTTGTGCTAGGAGGAGACAGTGATAGGTAGTTGGTTGGTCCTGAGTTGGTGCAGAAAACTTCGGATAAGATTCAGCTCATCAAGTAGAGGTTGGTTGCAGTGCAAGATAGGCAGAAGAGCTACGCCGAGAACAGAAGAAAGGATTTAGAGTTCGAGGTTGGCAAGCACGTTTTCCTCAAGGTTTCACCTACTCGAGGCGTGGTCAGGTTTGGCAGGCATAGAAAGTTGAGTCCAAGATTCAATGGCCCATTTGAGATTCTCAAGTGGATGGGCAGCGTGGCGTATGAGCTAGCTTTACCCCCAACGCTAGCTAGTGGGCACCTGGTCTTCCACGTGTCTATGCTCAGGAGATACGTGCGAGATCCGTCATATGTTATCAGTCACGAGCCAGTGGAGATTCATCCAGACTTGTCTTATGTAGAGTGACCAGTAGCTATCCTAGATCGGAAGGTTCAACTTCTCAGGAACAAGACTATTGCATCTGTGAAGGTGTTGTGGAGAAATTTCTCACCAGATGAGGCTATATGGAAGCTAGAGGAGGCCATGAAGAAGCAATATCCCCATTTATTTGGTTAGTATTTCTGTTCTAACTTCGAGGATGAAGTTTTCTTTTAGGAGGAGAGGGTGTAAGGTCTTCGATTTTTATGCATATTATATGTTTGTTGGATGCTTTGTGTTCTACCCGAAATCCCTTATTGACGTCAACATCCCTTGACGTTAAGAGCAAGTTGATGGAAACTTTTGTGTCGTTCACTGTGTGGCCAGAGGATCTAGACGTCAACATAGATTGATGCCTATTTCTGGTTGACGACAGCTATGTGTCCGTCTACTTCTCCGGCTGTGTTTGGGATTCCAGATCTGAAATGGCCCCGTTTTCCCCAGAGATCATTTAGGAAACGTATCCCCAACAGTCAGGACTCCTAATACCTAGGTTTACCCCGACTCTATTGCCTATATAACCTAGACATCTCGGTTAGGAGAGGCCCTTTGGTTCCGAGAGAAGTTTTAGGTTTCAGGGTGAGAAAAAGGAAGACTTTGGGAGGCTTGATCTGGCGATTAGAAGGCTCCACCGGCGATCTTCTACGACTGGAAGACTCTTCTGGAGGTGAAGGAGCTCTCTTAACACCTGGAGACCGTTGCACAAGCATGGAGATCATATTAAGGCGAGAGACATCGCCTTTTTGACTTGGCCGTGGAGGGCTTCATCGCCAAAATTAGATCTTCTGAGGTTTTTCGAAAGGCAAGTAACTTAGGGGTTTCATCCCTAGACTTATCACCTAGAGTTTAGGTATTTTTACATATTTTTAAATCGTGTCCTAGACCCCCAAATTCTGTGTTTTCTTGTGTTCGGTCTGCACTGTGTGCAGACAGGAGGTTGATGGAAACCTTGTTGCAGCCAAGTTCATGAGTTAACAGTGATCAATTATGCCGTTAACCCACCCTGACGGTAGGACCCTTGCCATCAAGTTCATCTAGTTTTTACAGAAATGTGTTTAGTCTATGTGATGTGATTTTCAAAATTTTGGTTGTCTGCACGTGCTATAAAAATTTAGGATGTTCAGGTATGATGTTAGGCTAGACCCCTAATTTATGATAATTATCTGATAATAATTACAAATTATGGAATTTATATTAAGGGTAAATATGCATGTTTTGACAGAGTTAAATTCGAAATAAATAGATTTGATGCATGATATTGTTACAAAAAATTTTCATGAACTTAGGGTTATTTTTTCCAAGTTTTGAGACTATTAGACATGACTGATTACTATTTATCATGTTAGATTGAATTATCTTATTAAATTGCTTGAGATTCCAGTTGAATATTAAAAATAGTCATACTGTCATGAAAATTCTGAAAATTTAGCCATATGATATGTTCCATGCGTAGGGTTTATGGTTAAAATTTGAGACTATTTTGATTTCGGTAGGTACTATTTGTAATTATAAGGTATTAAAAGTCATATTAAACATGATTGTTTAAGAAAATATATTTTCAGTGATTAGCAGCATGTTTAGGTACTATTATGCATGATATAATACTGTTAGACAATCATGATAGGTTCTGTAAACTGAAGTATATGTGTTTGAATAGTATGCATATGAATGGGTTAAATAGTGCATGTAAAATGATGTTAATCATGTGATTAATTGAGATAATATGATTAAGTGAATGTGTGCTGAAATTGACACTGCTACCATAGAAGGCTGTGGAGCAGTACCGTAGAAAAGTCCCTATGGGAAGGCTCAATGTGTAAGTGATATCTTGTGGACATCAGAATGAAATATTGGAGGTGGACAAGTACCACTGGTTAGGTGGAGAGGGCTTCTCCCGGTTCTGCACAGTTACCAAGATTCGTCACTATAATACCTAGGTGACGGGTATGTGTTATGTGTGTTCTTCTTTATGGTGGTTCGGACTATGTGTCACGGCAAATGAAAGATAATGTGTAAAGATGTGAATTGTGTGTGAATGTGTAAAGTGTTCATGTGAAAAAGATGTGCAAATGTGTTACAATGTGAATCAATATGTTTATGATTTATTTATGTTAAAACAGCAACGAAAATGTGTGATTACGTGATATGAAAGGATGTGAAAAATGATAGATATCATGCTAGGTTTGTTAGTAACTATGTGCTTAATTCCATGATCAAGTTATGTGCAAAAATGTTGTGAATGAGTTGTGCTTGATGACATGTTTAAAGTTAAAGACCATGTGTAGAAAGCATGTTATAGGTTATTCATATGTACTTGTTTATTTGACATGAATCATGTGCAAAACTTCTCTTATTGTTTAAAAGAATAACATGAATGTGATATATGTAAGGATGTGCCAATGGATTACTTGCTGAGTCTTTGTGAAGACTCATACTTGCTTTAACATAAAGATGAGGCATGTGTCTCCGTGCTTGAGGAAGACATTGTGAGGAGCGACTCCGAGTGACAGGAGTAGCCAGCTTGTGGAGGACTATTTGTTAGCTTGTACTTTCTTTTACTAGTATGAGGACAGTGGTGTTATATTATGGACTTGTATAATTATGGACTTTGTTTATTTTCATTGCTACTATATAGACTGTGGAATGTGTGAATAATGATGGAATAAGATTATCTTTCATTTCTGCTGTACTTCTTTTGTTATTTATGTACATCTCTACCCACTGTGATGTGTTGGGTATATGTCTCACTGTGATGGCGCACTTTATATCGATGTGGATTGGTATAATCGTACCGGTATAAAGAGGATCGTTACACCAAGACTTTAGGGCATATTGATAATATCGAGTAGGCAACCTGGCTGCATTTTTTCCCTTTAGGCTGAGCTAAGAACCCACTGGGTTGATCTCTCCTACTGACCTAAAGATCCCTTAGAGCATCCAAGATAACGGCTCGCTCAAGGAAAGTTGGATCTCTAAGCTATGATCGGTTGATCTAACACGACAGCTATGAGCTGAAGTTATTTCCTACCTTAGCGCATTCCAAAGGCATTACTTTGGGAGCATTATGCTTACCTTGGCTATCTCCTTGGACCATATATCGAGTCAGGAGGGCCCTCCACATAGGCAATAATGTGTCCTTGTAGTATTTCTTAGGTCGTGCTTACCATCTGAACTCTTTTTAGGTAGATTGTGGTTTAATAACTGGGTTGTCACCTAATGGGTCAGGTTCTACTATTAGGTCTTACTTTTTGGGTCCAGTGGGTTGAGATTTTCTCTCTCCATATATATTTAAATGACTAAATTTTAAACATATATTGACTATGAGAAGAAAAAAAAAAGAGGATTCTATCTCATTAGAAATAGAAAAGATGGGACTGAGTGATTGAGATCGTGATCAACTGACAAGCATTTCTTGTTAGATCCAAAAGCAATAAAGGAAACGAAAGTCCTCTTCATGATGTGATATGCCAATTACATGTTGTTCTCATTGATTAATGAAAAATACTTACTACATTTCTAAACTTTCACAAATTCATTACGGGGTGGGCACAATGGTCACCAATCAAATGGTCAATAGGAATTTGTGACAGGTATAATAATATTTCTCTAGACTATTTGACAGTTTACATTAAATCAGTGGTTGTCTTTCTTTGGTGCAAAAAAGGATTTGCGGTGAAGTATATATTTAATTATTAAAAATCTCATGAATTTTGTATGTATTTTAAAGTCTGTGCTTGTATATAATGAAGTCATGGCAATTTTAGACATTTGGAAACAATTTTTTTTAAAAAAAAATAGTTTGGCTTAAATAATTAAAATCTAACCCGTATGTGTTGCCAAACAAATGTCTTAGTTGCGGCTACAAGTTAGAGGGCATGAGCTCCTACCAAAAGGGGCCGTGCCCATCAAGTTTATATGGACCAGTGAGAGTTCCTATTGTTCCACATCATATTTAATTTATTTTGGGCCGGCCCATTATCCTAGGGTTAACAATAAAATGGAGACCAGGACCACCTCTGCGATGCTAGCATGGTGTCTTTTTTTTTGGGCCGGCCCATTTCCGAGTTTACATAGGCTATCAAAGCATACTAAACTACATGATGGCATTCATGGCAACTCTCCAAGATAAACCAAAGAAGAAGAGCTAAGCTATGTTTTTTAATCTCTCGATAGAAGTGTGATTTCTCGTCAATTAAGGAACAACGTGAATTAATCATGAAATGCTAATGTGAAGCTCGTTTTAAGAGAGATCAACATCTCTCTCTTATGAGTAAAATAAAAACTAAGAATAAATAATTAAGTTTTGAAGATTAAAGAATGATTGTAAAATTTGATAGGGACTTAAGGAAAACTGAAAAGTCAGAGAAATCTAAGAACTTTCATTTCTTTATCCTGGTCGAACTCAAGCCAACACGATAGCGCAAGCAAAGATGCTTATTTTTAAAAAGGGGTTTTGCACATGCGCTATTATCACACTAAAAAAGTACATATTTATAATTCGCATATTTATTTTTTTGCGAAAATTAATAAAAATAAAGCTTAATGATATTTTTCCATAATCTTGGCATTTTCAGTGACACGTGTGGTAAATAAAATGAAAAGAAAATTCCTATAAAATTTTAAATAAACAATAATTTGTATGGAATAGCCCTTTTCATTACCTGATTAGCTGCTGTACCTGTGCTTCCTGGCATATGGGATCATATGCAGATGCATTGCCCAATAGGTCTTTTCATTCCTTGTTCAGAGGAATTGATGAGGACTAGTGTTTTATCGTATCATCTAAGCTCTTAAATCAAATTTTACAGGTCATAGTTAGGGGTAAACATAATCCGATTTGGACCGGTTCATCCTATTCTTTTTTAAAATCGAATTGACCCGAAATTTTTGATGAACAATACCGAACTGCAAACCAAAATTTCAAAAAAAGAGATTTGTAAGAGGTTGTGAGATTCAAAGGAGAAGCAATGCACTAACCACTATACTATACATTCTTTTGTGAAATTATATATATATATATATATATATATATATATATATTCGATTCATCTCGGTTCCACAATGTGGAACCGAACTAAAACGATGTCCAAACCGAAACGAATCGAATCAGTCAGTTAAATTTGATTTTTCGAGTTAGACCAAAATTTAAAGAGAAAGACTTAGTGACTTATTTATTACACTTAAGTGCAACATGACTAGGTACTAAATTCATGTGACACCACTCACATGAAGAGTGATAAAGTGACAACTCAATTATTGAGTGCCACATAGATTTAGTGCCTAGTCATATTACACTTAAGTACAATATGAAAATACACTAAACCTTTATCAAATTTAAACACCCCTAGTGATAGCATTGTGGAAGGTTAGCCAGAGGTAGAACTTTCAACCTCTCACATACTTCATTTTCTATGATTAGTTAGATCAACTCGAAATAATAAGGCCTTTTAAATGTTTGTCATATTTTCGTTTGCTAGCTGCATAAAGTACATTGGCACATACACATAGAAGCTACTCGTATTAACCTTCATTTTTTTCCCAAAACCTGTTCTAGTCACTTCTTTACTGTTGGCTTTATCTGTAGACAATTATATAAAAAGACTTCTTGTAATAACGAAGCCCTAAGAGAAACTTTTAGCTCCTTTCAGTAAGACTTGGAAGGAAATGGGTAGCAATGTCTAAACTTGTTTTTGTTTAATCTATATAGTACTAGTTTAAGACTATTTATACATGTTGTTGTTGGATGCCTGTTTGGCGTGCTAGACTAATGGATCAAGATGAGAGTGGATAAAACTGTACTGGCAAGCCATTCGTAAACGAAAAGAAGCAGTACATGAAACGTTAGGACCCAGTTTATTTGGGGGAATAAGGGGGCAAGATAGCATCTGATTCTTACGGATAACCCCTTGTGGACACCAAAAACACGGTGGGCTTGACCCCTTAACAGTCCACTAAAGAAACCTCTTAAAGAAGGCCCAAAGAAAGTCCATTACCCGGTAGCCCATATACCCCATGTAAGGGGGTGATCCTAAACTACCCCTCACCTCCCCACTACACCAACAAAAGTTGTTGTAGCAGCAGCATGACAGGGGGCTGGAAGCTTCTTCTCCAAGGCTGTTGGGCTGCGTGAAGGGAAAGGCAAGGTGGAAAAAGCCTCCTTCGGGTTCTTCTTGGCTGGGAAGGTAGAAGGGAGAGGGGGGGAGAGAGAGCTCTCTGGGACATCTCATCCGGTGTTCCTCAACAGCAAAAAGGAGGGGCGTTCGGCTGGAAAGAAGGCCGGGAATATCTTCTCTCCTCACCCCATCTGGCGAAAAGGTGAGCAGAGTGGAAGAGGTCTTCCTGTCTTCTTCCTTGGGCTGTGAGCAGATCAGAAGAAGGGGACCTCCTGCTGGCTACGTATAGAAGTGGAAGAGGCTGGGTGTAGAAGGCAAAGGGGGCTCTCCCATTTTTGCTGGTTCTTCTTCCCAGGAAGGTGTCTGCGATTCCAAGAAGAGAGTGAAGAGATTAAAAGAAAGAGAGAGTGTGTGTTTTGTCTTTTCAATCACCTTCTCTTCTTCTGTTAAATTCCTTTTGGCATCCCTCTTGTCATTGTATTATTTCTTGTCTTCTTTTGATGTTTATAAGGCATTGATGCCTCTTGACGAAAGAGCACATCATGAGTTTTTTTTTTAACTTTTGTGTGAGAGAGCACACATCTCGTTTAGGTAATATAATATATGGATGCACATGATCTGTCCCCTGTCATGTTCCTCTTCTTTCTTTTTGGCATGAGCTCCCATTGTGTCATCCTATCAAGGACAGTGGGAGGATGGATGGGTATTCCTCAGCTCATCAAGAGCATCCCGTGAGGAAATATCCACTGCCATGCTTGTGTTTCTTCCTTTCACAAAACCCCTCATTTTTAATGTTCCCCCTTCTTAAGTTTGTGCTCTAACCGTGGCATTTGGGGAGCCCAATACAAAGGAGGCATGTATGGCCATACATGTATCTCCTGTGATGGGTTTAGAGACGGCCAAGGCACTGTTCAGATCCCCTTCCCACGGCCCCTGTTTTACTGTCTCAAATCCTTCCGAATCGCTTTTCCGGGTGGTTTTGAACATGAAGGGTTCTGTATACAGTACCCATGCCCGGTTCAGGCCCATGGATGAATTCTCCACATGTTGAATAGTCAGGCTGGATGCTCAGATCATCTCTGGATTTTGAGAACCGTGCCTCCGAAGTGTTGCCGAATTGCTTTTCCGGGTGGTTTTGAACATGAAGGGTTCGGTATAGAGTACCCATGGCCGGTTCAGGCCCATGGATGGATTCTCCACATGTTGAATAGCCCGTCAGCCCTGCTGGACGCTCAGATCATCTCCGGATTTTGAGAACCGTGCCTCCGAAGTGCTGCCGAATCGCTTTTTCGGGTGGTTTTGAACATGAAGGGTTCGGTATACAGTACCCATGCCCGGTTCAGGCCCATGGATGGATTCATTGCATGTTGAATAGCCTGTCAGCCCGGTTGGACGCTCAGATCATCTCCGGATTTTGAGAACCGTGCCTCCGAAGTGCTGCCGAATCGCTTTTCCGGGTGGTTTTGAACATGAAGGGTTCGGTATACAGTGCCCATGCCCGGTTCAGGCCCATGGACGGATACTCCACATGTTGAATAGCCCTTCAGCCCGGCTGGATGCTCAGATCATCTCCGGATTTTGAGAACCGTGCCTCTGAAGTGCTGCCGAATCGCTTTTCCAGGTGGTTTTGAACATGAAGGGTTCGGTATACAGTACCCATGTCCGGTTCAGGCCCATGGATGGATTCTCCACATGTTGAATAGTCCGTCAGCCCGTCTGGACACTCAGATCATCTCCGGATTTTGAGAATCGTGCCTCCGAAGTGCTGCCGAATCGCTGTTCTGGGTGGTTTTGAACATGAAGGGTTCGGTACACAGTACCCATGCCCGGTTCAGGCCCATGGATGGATTCTCCATATGTTGAATAGCCCGTCAGCCCAGCTGGACGCTCAGATCATCTCTGAATTTTGAGAACCGTGCCTCCGAAGTGTTGCCGAATCGCTTTTTCGGGTGGTTTTGAACATGAAATGTTCAGTATACAGTACCCATGCCCGGTTCATGACCATGGATGGATTCTCCATATGTTGAATAACCCGTCAGCCCGACCGGACACTCAGATCATCTCCAGATTTTTAGAACCGTGTCTCTGAACTGCTGCCAAATCGCTTTTTCAGCTAGCTTCGAACATTAAGGGTCGGATAGTCTGTCCCCATGCCCGATCCGAGAGCATAGATGGTGTCCATACATATTGTGGGTGCTGCCATCCTGTCTTTCAGTTCTGGTTCCTCACGGATTTCAAGAACCGTGCACAAATAGGGCCACAGAATCACTGCGATTTGATATTTTGGACAAAAGGGCCGGATAACCTGATTCCCACGCCCCGTCCGGAATTGAACAGAACCCTTTCATGGTTTGGATGCCATTTCCTTCCAACCCAGCCTTTGAGTCCTCCGTTTTCCCCGTGTTTTGTGCATGGCAAGGGCTGCCGAATCACTTTGGCTTGTGAACAGTGCTGCCGATTCACCTCTGCCGATTCGCCCTCTGAAGAATGGGTCTGGCTGCTGATTCGCCCCTACCGATTCTCCCCTGCAGAATGGGTCTGGCTTCCGATTCATCCCTACCGATTCATCTCTGCCGATTCGCCCCCGCCTGTAGAAGGGGTTTGGCTGCCGATTCGCCCTTGCCGAATCGCTCCCGCAGAATGGTTTTAGCTGCCGAATCGCTTTGTTTGCCGAATCAAGTGGGTTGTGCATGATGATGTTTGAGCATATAAGGATCAAATGAGATTGAACCATGAAAAGAACAATGACAATCAAAGCATGTCAAAATTTCTTGCATTACCAAATAAAAGATTTTTGCACAATAGACAAAAGAACAAATAAATAAACAAGTATGCAAATTGACCTTAAAAGATGAATGGCACACACACACATCAAAAATCTCTTGCAAATTTGACTGCAATCTTGTAGTTTTATTTTGCTGCCTTTTATCGGATGTCCCGACTTAGGCCATAAGACCTTCTATTCTGGCGATTAATCAAGGGTTTTCTCTTTCTAAAAGAGATGTAATTAACGTTGTTACGTTCAGACAACGGCAGGATCTTGGTCCAGGACCCGACAATCACTTTCGTTTGACGAAGTCAAACGGTGTGCACAACAGACCTAAAGCCCTCCGACTCTCGGAGGCAGACCATTTATTGTCACCTCGGTGACTGGCACGCCCGCACTCTGCAATTGTAGGGTCATCTCTCGTCACCATTGCTCGTGTAGCATCCGACGAGATTTGAATTTACAATGTGCAGCCATGAGAAAAGAGCAACATGATAAATATATTTTTAAATTGATAAAAAATCCATTTCCACAGCGTGGCACGCCTGGTGGGACCAAACTTCCCTTCATCTCTTCGCCAGAATAGAAATCCTCATGGCCTTTATACTCGATATTAATTGTCGTTTTGAATTAACTGACAGGTACTAACAAAACAATGGCTGGAGTGCGCTTTGGACCCCTGGTTGTCCAAGATCATGCCAGGTACGGCTACCTTGCCGTACCGACTTGTTTCGGAAGCTTCCCTCCGGTTGTGGAGTTCCCCAACTTCTTAGGGGTTGCGTTCGTCAATATTCTGCACCCAGGAGCTGGAACAAAAGCAAAAGCTGGAGCTGAACTTGCTCATGAAGCTGGAGTCAAAGAGATTCTTAAGAAGCTGAGCTGCTACATCCATCACGTGGGGCATGGCAACCAAAACAAGAGCCAGGGGAAAAGAACCAACAAACATTTCCAACAGGCAAAAGAGCATGAGAACATTGTCACTCGCCGTGCGCGAGTCTCCGATTCAGGAATGAGTGTGTGGATCGGTGACATGAGAATTTAATTGCAAGCCAAAAGAGCTGAGGCTGTACCATAATGGGTTACCATCACAGTACCCGTAAAGAACCCTTTTCAAGCCTTAGCAGGCAAGAAGAAGATGTACAACACCTTCAAGGGCAAGTTGCCCCCTAGGCCAGTCAAATTCAAACAAGTTTAGAGGCCTAAGAAGATACAAAAAGAACAAGATGGAAGAGGCTATACTAAGAGAAGAGATGCCAAAAGAAACAACTGTTGTGGAAGTCCCCAGCTATCGGAGACCACCTCGTGGCTTCAGGGCCATAGTTCGACAGGGAGGGGCTTGTGCTTATGCCCGCTTCCATAACAAGAAGGCAGAGCTTCGAAAGTCTGCCTATATTCCACCTATTCGGGAAAGGACTCCCGTGCCGGCGCTCTCAGCCACATATGACCGGCAGGGGGCAACACAGGTCATGTACGACCGCATTCCTCATCTCGTAAATGCCCCGTTACAGCAAGCGAGAATGCAAAGAGATAAAGGAGCTCCTCAGGCGGAAGCTGAGAGTAGTACTGATGAGATTGATGTTCCTTGCGAACACGATCATGAGCAGCCTAGGAAAGTCGAACCCTGGGTATCAGTCTTTAAAAGGTTGACCTTTCCTTCCCGAAGGGTCGAAAGAGACCGAGACGGGAACATTAAAATCTTTGCATGTCACATGGCTGGCATAGGAAGCTGTTATGGAGCCTTGCAGACCGATGATGAAGAGCTGACGGAATTGGCTGAGAGGCCCAGTGTCGTTACAAGAAGAAGAGCAGCTGCGGCAGCTCTAACAGTAGCATACGGAGGAGTTGGCACCTCCCCAACCTAAATGACGACAATTACTGCCAATGTGATTACCACCCAAGGCAGTGGGGGTAATAGTGAAATTCCCCTGCCACCACCACCAGAAGTGACTTCTGGGGGCATAGCGCAAGAGATTCCTCTTGTTGCACCCCTAGATCCAACCGTCTTGGAGCTGCTACAACAATATCGAGCTGAAATTAAAGCGCTTAAGCGGCAAATAAAAGGCAAAGAGACTGAGGGACATGCATCCCGAGAAGCCGAGGGCTTAGGGGAGACTCCTCAAAGGACCTTAGGGTCAGTCGAGGCCTTGGCTCAGTGCACTGTCGTACGGCCAGTAAATGAACAACCACAACAGACGTCTTTGGCTATGGCTCGGCAGCCGCGTCCACAGACTCAATACCAACTCCTGCAGCCACAGTTCTTCCAACAGCAGCAGCAGCCATATCAGTCGCTGCAAGGCTATTCCGTACAGCAACAGTCATTGTCTGCTCATGCTCTTGAGCAGCAACTTGAAAACCAAGAGCCTATCATCAACGCTCCAAACAATAAGTCGGCCCACCTCCATCCAAATCTTGCAGATCCAACACTAATATGTGGCTTGATGGAGCTGGCAGAAAAGGGCAACAGCTCTGCTACCTTACCTAATGCTCACCAGACTCCATACTCTCCACGTCAAGACACGCATTGCATCGATGCGATGAGAAGCTTGACTCTTGATTCGCCATGCTGGCCAAAGTCTCCTGGGTCCTCGTCGATGGGGTATACATGTTTAGATTCCCCCACCATATCCAGGATAGACCAGCCAGATAGGTGGTCAATGTCTAAAGCAGACCCCTATGTGGTTGAGGAGGAAGTCCCAATAGAAAAATTCTTTGCCATTGCGCAAGAGCATGATGAATCAGCTCATAATTATATTCAAATGTGGAGGAACCTTACTAGAAGGTACAAACAACCATCATGTGAAGAAGATGTTGTCCGCATGTGCAAGCACAATCTGCGGGAGGAAATTTTTGAAAGAACGGTCGGAATTGATATCAAAACCTTCAGCCGACTGAGCAATGTTGCATCTGATATTGAGGCATTCCTCACCAAGTATTCTTCTGCTGATGAGGCAAACCAAGAGAAAAGACAGCCCAAGGGTTTAACAACTTCTGAAGGGGTGGCCAGCTCCCCACCTGCCAAGTTGTCAAAGCTAAGAAAGCAAATTCTGCTACAAGAGAAACTGCAAAAGCCTTATTCCTTCCCAAGGAACAAAACAAGGGTCCTCTTTGAGTTAGCCTGCGAACACAATAAGCTTGTCTTGCCAAGTCCTAAAAGGCCAGAGGACTCCAAGAGGAGAGGTGATCCGCTCTTTTGCCTTTATCATCAAGTGGTGGGCCATGCCATAGAAGATTGCTATGTGTTCAAAGATGTGGCTCAAGCATTGATCAACAAAGGAGAGCTGCAAATGGGCGAGTATAAGGTGGATCCGCCACGTCCACATGAAGCCCCAGCCCGACGAGAAGCTCAGCAAAAAGGGGTAAATGTAATTTCTCTATATCAGTAGCTGCCTCAGAAGATGCCAGAGGATGGGTCTGAAAGGATGCAGACACCCAGGAATGAGGTAGAATGCAAAGAAGCCAAAAGAACAAACAAAGCTCTGCAAATATACACATGTTGTATGACTGGTGTGGTCAGTCAACATGGGGATACGCCCCCTGAACAAGATGAATTGCCAAGGCTCAATGAAGGGCCGAATCCTCCTGTCAGGAGGGAAGAAGCCAAGGGCAAAGCTCCAATAGTCTCAGTGGCCCAAGAAGAGGCTACAAATATAATAGCAACTGATAATATCAGTAATCTGCCACCTACCCCTCTAGGAGGGGCCCCAATTGAATTGATAACTGATATCCCTAGCACTCATACATATGATCCTGCTGTGACAGCATTGCTACGGAGATACCAACAAGAAATCGAAGTGTTGAAGAAGCAAATTGAAGAAAGAGACGCCCAGGCTCTTGCACCAAGAGAAGCAGGGGGCATAGTGGGGGCACCACAAGTTGACATCAACCTGCTCCACACCCTATTACAACCAACAATGCCCCACTCAGTATCAGGCCTTACTGGGGGCACCTCAAGCCCAACAGCTCCAGAGCAGCCCATAGCCTGCCAAGCAGCACATCAAGGGCCCGCCACCATGGCTCAGATGCAGTCGGCACCTCCTCATCCAGACATGGTCCAGGCGCCGATTATGAATAGACAATTGTTGGAACAGATCATAGCAACTAAGCTATCTGGAAGGGACAAGTCTGATCAAGCCCTATTTGAGGTGTACCAGGTACCATACCCTGTATGCCACACTGCAAAGAGATTACCTCCCAGCGTCAGCAAGCCACCCAAGTTTGAAAAGTTCAATGGGCAAGGATCGCCAAAAGAGCATGTTGCACATTATGTAAATATGATGGGAGATTTGGCCACAGACGAGTCATATTTGCTCAAATTCTTCGGGTCTTCCCTAACTGGACTGGCTTTCGAATGGTATTCAAATTTACCAGTCGAGTCCATTATAGACTGGCCAGATATGCAAAGGAAGTTCATAGAAAGATTCTATGTTGCTGAAAGAGAAATCACACTGGTCGAGTTATATGCGACTAGGGAACAAGATAATGAGTCAGCTACGGACTACATCAAAAGGTGGAGAGATCTCAACATGAGATGCAGACGACCACTACATCCAGAGGACGTCGTTCAAATATGCAAGCAAAACTTGGGCAGGCATGTCCTAGAAAAGATGATCGGCATTGAGATCAAGTCCTTCGACCGGCTAAATAAAGTTGTGGCCGAGATCGAACAATTCCTTTCCAAATATCCCCCAACCAATGCATCAAGTCAGGGAAATAAATTGCTTGGGAAAAGGCCAACACCAACAGGTGTTCAAACTGTGAACCTCAAAGCCTTTACACAACAAAAGAGTGAAGATGGCTCTCCTTATGTCAAACAAATGAAGCGAAATAAAAGGGGTTCATTACAAGAGAAGATGCAAAAGCCATACTCCTTTCCAAGAGATAAGACGCAGACCCTCTTTGAATGGGCACGTCAACATAGCAAAATCGTCCCACCCGAGCCTAGAAGGACAGAGGACATCAAAAAGAAAGACGATCCCCGGTTCTGCTTATATCATCAGCTACCGGGGCATGTTACAGAGGACTGCTATGTCCTCAAAGACAAAATTGAAGCATTGATAAGAAAAGAAGAATTGCAAGTGGGCGAGTACAAAGTGGACCCGCCGCGCCCTCATGGGGCTCTAACGCAATAAAAAAAGCATACTGCACGCTGGCCAACATGGGGTGTAGATGCAAGCCAGAAAAAGTATAAGCAAATCAAGATGCTCGATGCGCAGATGAAGCTCATCCCCCCCGGGGGAACTTCAAGATCTTTAGCCAGCAAATAAATAAGAGTCAGCTCGTCAAGATTGAGTTATTCTGGGGGCAGATGCAGATCAAACGTGTAATGTCTATTCATGTAAATACTCATTGAAAAGAAAGAAAAAAAATGATGAAAAGAGAAAAGGAAAAAAAATAGCTTGCTGAGGTAGTCACACCGATCACCCAGCATGAGACCTGGTCATTGAAGTGGTCTCAACCGGCTCTTTTAGGGCCACCTGAGGTATTATTGTCAATGACGAGTAGCAAAAAATAAATAGGCCAACCATACCGCTAGTCGGACTACGGTTCTGAGACAAATAATACCTCAACAAAATTGCATATTTTTCTGCAGGGTGATGATATAAGCCCACATGATCATATCGCATCGGGCTTTCACTGCTTATGTGCATGTGCATACATGGGTTTTCTTACCGGATTTTGAGTGCATATTCTTTTTTCGGATCCCTAATAAAGCTGACAAAGGAGTTATCCTTAATCCGATGTCATATGCATTAAAAAAAATTGGCAAATTGTCAATCTTGTTTTCAAAACCCATATTTTAAAATTGGCAAGCTCGCCACTCACAATTTCAAAAGAACTCATATTTTAAAAGTGGCGACTTGCCAATCATATTTTCAAAAGTCATGTTTTCAAATCGGCAAGCTTGTCATTCATGATTTCAAAAGAACTCACATTTTTAAAAGTGGCGTATCGTCAATCATGTTTTCAAAAGTCATATTTTCAAATCGGCAAGCTTGCCATTCATGATTTCAAAAGAAGTCATTTTTTTAAAAGTGGCATATTGCCAACCATATTTCAAAAGACATATTTCAAAACTGGCAATTTGCCAATCATGTTTCAAAAGACATATTTCAAAAGTAGCAATTTGTCAATCATGTTTCAAAAATCATATTTCAAAACTGGCAATTTGCCAATCATATTTCAAAAGACATATTTCAAAACTGGCAATTTGCCAATCATATTTCAAAAGACATATTTCAAAACTGGTAATTTGCCAATCATGTTTCAAAAGACATATTTCAAAACTGGCAATTTGCCAATCATGTTTCAAAAGACATATTTCAAAAGTGACAATTTGCCAATCATATTTCAAAAGACATATTTCAAAACTAGCAATTTGTCAATCATGTTTCAAAAGACATATTTCAAAAGTGGCAATTTGCCAATCATGTTTCAAAAGTCATATTTCAAAAGTGACAATTTGCCAGTCAAATTACAAAATCAACGTTTTCGAAATAACGATGTGTCAATCATATTTGAAAATTCATGTTTCAAAACTCAAAATCATGTTTTTCAAACGAAACCTTAGCGCCCACATATTTAATAAAAAAGATCGGACTTTTACGTCCTCACAATTTCAAAAGCGGGCTTCTTCGCCCTCATGTTTTCAAACTGGGTCCTTAGCGCCCACATGTTTAATAAAAGATCGAGGCCTTTACGCCCTCATAAATTTCAAAATCGGGCTTCCATGCCCTCATGATTTCAAAATTGGGTCTCTGTGCCCAATGTTTTCAAAATTGACTAAAAAGACATTTAAAGCAAAAGAACTTTAAAAGACAAATTAATCTCAAAGGAGCTGCAACTGCGGGATAAGTTCCGTAGTCCATTCTCAGTTGTGGAGCATTTTCCACATCTGGGGTCTCCAGAGATTCAAAATTAAATTAATTTCAAAGGAGCTACAACTGCGGGATAAGCTTCGTAGTCCATTCTCAGTTTGTGGAACACTTTCCCACATCTGGGTCTCTAGAGATTCAAAATTAAATTAATCCCAAAGGAGCAGCAACTGTGGGATAAGTTCCGTAGTCCATCCTCGATTTGTGGAACATTTTCCACATCTGGGGTCTCCAGGGATAAAAGGCAAATTGATCTCAAAGGAGCAGCAACTACGAGACAAATATCGCAGTCCATTCTCAGTTGTGGGATATTTTCCACATCTGAGGTCTCCAAAGATATAAATCAAAATTGACCTCCTATAAACAGACACTGTGGGACAAGTACTGTAATCCAGCCTCCTTTTGTGGAATGTTTACCGCATTTGAGGTCTCTAAAAGACATACATTAAAAAAGAGAGGAAAAAATAGACAAAATGAATAGAAAATAATAAAATGATCAATGAAAAATTGAAATGATTAAAAGAGAGGATGGAATGAAATTTAGAAAAAAGAGATGGAATGAAAATAAAAAAGAGACAAAGAAAATAAAAAAGGAAAAAAAAGAAAAAAAGAAAAAAGAAGAAAAAAGAAAAAGAAAAGAAAAGAGAAAATTAATTACAAAATTGAACAGAACAAAAGAAATGCACAAATAGAAAAAAAAAGAACATTTGATTTAAGAAGTCGTGTCTCTCTGCCCACGTGTTGGATTCCCATACTCGAATTCTTAATCAATCTACCAGGAGCTGCAACTGCAGGATAAATACCGTAGTCCAGCCTCAGATCATGAAATGTTGCCCGGTCTGGGGTCTCCAAAGATATAAAAGAATCCACCCTTAAGGAGCTGCAACTACGGGATAAATATCGTAGTCCAGCCTCAGATCGTAAAATGTTGCCACATCTGAGGTCTCCGAGGATATAAAAATCCACCCTTAAGGAGCTGCAACTATGGGATGAATACCGTAGTCCAGTCTCAGTTCGTGGGATTATTTCCGCGTCTGAGGTCTCCAAGAATATAAGAATCCATCTCCAAGGAGCTACAACTACGGGATAAATACCGTAGTCCAGCCTCAGTTCGTGGGATTAGTTTCGCGTCTGAGGTCTCCAAGGGTATAAACATCTATCTCCGAGGAGCTGCAACTACAAGATAAACATTGTAGTTCAATCTCAGCCTGTGGGACAATTGCCACGAGCCGTATATTATCACATCCCTTTTGGCGGTGGTCCGGGGGATTTAACATGTAGCCTTGACATTCCACGCCCAAGATCCCCCAAGTCAATATGGTGGAGCCACCTTCACAATGGTCGATGGTTCGAGATGGCGTCATTATGCTTCAACGTCAGGAGGATCCAACAACTCATGAAGCTAAATTCGATATTGCCTCGAAGACATACACCCTCCAGTCTTTCATGTTCAAGAACTCTGAGGGTACACTATTGAATGTATGCTCGCGGTGCCTATCCTGCGACATTTCTGTATTAAAAAAATGAAATGATAAAAAAAATGATGAACAAAAGGGCTCAAAATAGAGATGCCCGTTGGACCTACTCTGGTTTCGCTACCGAGTAGGGGTAAAAAGGACAAGAAAAAAAACCCGGCCACGATGAAAACCCAAAAGGGCGTCGTGGGCAAAATTGGGAACCCTGCTACGTGAAAACCCGAAAGGGCGCGTAGGTAAAAGCAAGAAGGGGCTGACTTCGGTGAAAACCCGAAAGGGCGGTTGGGTCAGTAATGTGATTAAAAAAAAAGGGGAAAATGAATGAAGTCAAAATGTCAAAATGGCAAGAAGGGGGAGTTCCATCTCTGCTCTTTTAAGAAATCCTCTTTTTGCTATACATTCTTTGAATCTAGCTATACACTCTAAAAAAAAAACCCTCAAAACTTAGACAAGCTGTCTCGTGCCATCTATGCCTCACGCTTATATTACTTGCTCTCGCCAAGTAGGACCCTAGGTTTAGATAGCCTTTGCCTTTTCAAAATTCCAAATAAGCTCAGCCTTGACTTCTTGCCTTGGCTAACCAGTAGATGTTAACTTTAGAACCCTTGTTGAAGCTAGCACATAGGTTATCCAGGTTACCATTTTGCAATCAACACAAATAACCTCACACCATCTACCAACATCATGGTATGATTGGTGCTCGAGTTATATTCCACTCATGAATCTCTCTTTATAGTATATATATGTATAAAAAAAAGTAAAAAAAAGAGGCTTAAAATAAAGGTGCCTCACTGGACTTGTCTAGGTTTCCCCTCGACAAGGGTAAAAAGAGCTAAAACCCGGTCATGGCGAAAACCTGAAAGGGCACCATGGGCAAAATTGGGTACCCCGCTACGTGAAAACCCGAAAGGGCGCGTAGGCAAAAGCAAGAGGGGGTCAGATTGGGTGAAAACCCGAAAGGGCGCTCAATTCGATAATGGGAAAATAAAAAAAAACACATGCTAAAGACAAGCAGCTTCAAGTCTCTGGAAAGGAAATCCTGACAGAAGTGGTACTCGACAATCAAAGCTTATTTTCATGTCAGTGCTAGCCGAGGTTCTTCTTCATACCAGTCAAAGCTCGCCTTCATGCCAGTGCCATCCGAAACTCGCCTTCGTGCCGTTGCCAGTCAAAGCTCGCCTTCATGCCAGCGCCATCCGAAGCTCGCCTTCGTGCCGTTGCCAGTTGAAGCTCGTCTTCATGCCAGTGAAAGCTTATCTTATGGCCAGCCGAAGTTTATCTCAATGCCAATCAAAAGTTGTCTTCGGGCCAGTCGAATATTGTTTTCATGCCAGCTGAAGCTTGTCGTCATGCTAGTCGAAGCTCATCTCCATATCAGCCAAAAGTCAGCACCCAAAGAAGCAGGTGTCAATACTTGATAGTGTCGACAATTGACAAAATTGCAGGGGTCGACAAATGATACACTCTGGCTGAATTTGTTGACACCCAATGAAGCAGATGCCGACAAATGACTAAGTCGGTCGACAGCTGAACAGAACAAAAGTCAAAAAAGAAGACAATGGCTCATTAATCTATCAGTAGACATAGCAACAAGATAGTTCAAAGGAAGGGAAGCGACAAGGCCACTTACTGAGTCTAAAAGGAGCCACAAGCTAAAACAAAAGCAGGCTAGCATGTCCCACTGACTCGCTAGGCCTGTTGAATCACAATGACTGTGAAGGGAAGATCTACCGACTCGTGAGGCCGCAGAGTCATGGAGCCAGCAAGGAGGATGACTGTCGACTCAAGATGGCTTCCGACTTAAAGGGCCCACCAACTCAGGCAGAGTCAAAGCCTCACCGACTCACAGCACCACCGACTCACGAGGCTGGTGAGTCATGACATTAACAGGCTAGAAGGCTGCCAACTCAAGGGGCCAACCATGCGTCATGTCGAGTCCTCAGGGCATCAAATAGAAGGTCTGCTGACACAGGCAGTTTGTCCACTCAAGGTGCTACTGAATGAAGAGTTTGTTGACTCCCTAGGTATGTTGATTGACTATCAGAGTCCATTTATCATGTGTACAAGCCCAGGGGTTGCCGACTCGCATCGACGTCAATCGTCTCAAGGTAAATACAACAGCATGAGCACAATAGACGAAACTAAGGGACCGTCAATACATTACTGAACCACAAGACTGTTAACATGACAACAAGTCAACCACTGTCGGTGCTGACAAATTGGCTCACATCAAATTAAAATTGAGACCCGGTTAGCGTCGTACGGGTTCACCCATGGGCGTCGCTCCGCTCGTCCCTCGCTTGCGTCACCCCTGGGTGGGGGGCATTTGTGGACACCAAAAATACGGTGGGCTTGACCCCTTAACAGTCCACTAAAGAAACCTCTTAAAGAAAGCCCATTACCCGGTAGCCCATATACCCCATGTAAGGGGTGATCCTAAGCTACCCCTCACCTCCCCAATACACCAACAAAAGTTGCTGTAGCAGCAGCATGGCAGGGGGCTGGAAGCTTCTTCTCCAAGGCTGCTGGGCTGCGTGAAGGAAAAGGCAAGGTGGAAAAAGCCTCCTTCGGGTTCTTCTTGGCTGGGAAGGAAGAAAGGGAGAGGGGGGAGAGAGAGCTCTCTAGGACATCTCATCCGGTGTTCCTCAACAGCAAAAAGAAGGAGGGGCATTCGGCTGGAAAGAAGGCTGGGAATATCTTCTCTCCTCACCCCATCTGGCGAAAAGGTGAGTAGAGTGGAAGAGGTCTTCCTGTCTTCTTCCTTGGGCTGTGAGCAGATCAGAAGAAGGGGACCTCCTGCTGGCTACGTATAGAAGTGGAAGAGGCTGGGCGTAGAAGGCAAAGGGGGCTCTCCCATTTTTGCTGGTTCTTCTTCCCAGGAAGGTGTCTGCGATTCCAAGAAGAGAGTGAAGAGATTAAAAGAAAGAGAGAGAGTGTGTTTTGTCTTTTCAATCACCTTCTCTTGTTCTGTTAAATTCCTTTTGGCATCCCTCTTGTCATTGTATTATTTCTTGTCTTCTTTTGATGTTTATAAGGCTTCGATGCCTCTTGACGAAAGAGCACATCATGAGTTTTTTTTTAAACTTTTGTGTGAGAGACCACCCATCTCTTTTAGGTAATATAATATATGGATGCACATGATCTGTCCCCTGTCATGTTCCTCTTCTCCCTTTTTGGCATGAGCTCCCATTGTTTCATCCTATCAAGGACAGTGGGAGGATGGCTGGGTATTCCTCAGCTCATCAAGAGCATCCCGTGAGGAAATATCCACTGCCATGCTTGTGTTTCTTCCTTTCACAAAACCCCTCATTTTTAATGTTCCCCCTTCTTAAGTTTGTGCTCTAACCGTGGCATTTGGGGAGCCCAATACAAAGGAGGCATGTGCGGCCATACATGTATCTCTTGTGATGGGTTTAGAGACGGCCAAGGCACTGTTCAGATCCCCTTCCCACTGCCCCTGTTTTACTGTCTCAAATCCTTCCGAATCGCTTTTCCGGGTGGTTTTGAACATGAAGGGTTCGGTATACAGTACCCATGCCCGGTTCAGGCCCATGGATGGATTCTCCACATGTTGAATAGCCCGTCAGCCCGGCTGGACACTCAGATCATCTCCGGATTTTGAGAACCGTGCCTCCGAAGTGTTGCCGAATCGCTTTTCCGGGTGGTTTTGAACATGAAGGGTTCAGTATACAGTACCCATGCCCGGTTCAGGCCCATGGATGGATTCTCCACATGTTGAATAGCCCGGCTGGACGCTCAGATCATCTCCGGATTTTGAGAACCGTGCCTCCGAAGTGCTGCCGAATCACTTTTCCCGGTGGTTTTGAACATGAGGGGTTTGGTATACAGTACCCATGCCCGGTTCAGGCCCATGGATGGATTCCTTGCATGTTGAATAGCTCGTCAGCCCGGCTGGATGCTCAGATCATCTCCGGATTTTGAGAACCGTGCCTCCGAAGTGCTGTCGAATCTCTTTTTCGGGTGGTTTTGAACATGAAGGGTTCGGTATATAGTACCCATGCCCGGTTCAGGCCCATGGAAGGATTCTCCACATGTTGAATAGCCCGTCAGCCCGGCTGGACGCTCAGATCATCTCCTGATTTTGAGAACCGTGCATCTGAAGTGCTGCCGAATCGCTTTCCCGGGTGGTTTTGAACATGAAGGGTTCGGTATATAGTACCCATGCCCGGTTCAGGCCCATGGATGGATTCTCCACATGTTGAATAGCCCGTCAGCCCGGCTGGACGCTCAGATCATCTCCGGATTTTGAGAACCGTGCCTCCGAAGTGCTGCCGAATCGCTTTTCCGGGTGGTTTTGAACATGAAGGGTTCGGTACACAGTACCCATGCCCGGTTCAGGCCCATGGATGGATTCTCCATATGTTGAATAGCCCGCCAGCCCATCTGGACGCTCAGATCATCTCCGTATTTTGAGAACCATGCCTCCGAAGTGCCGCCGAATTGCTTTTCCGGGTGGTTTTGAACATGAAGGGTTCGGTATACAGTACCCATGCCCGGTTCAGGCCCATGGATGGATTCTCCATATGTTGAATAGCCCGTCAGCCCGACCAGACACTCAGATCATCTCCGGATTTTTAGAACCGTGTCTCTGAAGTGCTGCCGAATCACTTTTTCAGCTAGCTTCGAACATGAAGGGTCGGATAGTCCGTCCCCGTGCCCGATCCGAGCTCATAGATGGTTTCCATACATATTGTGGGTGGTGCCATCCCGTCTGTCAGTTCTGGTTCCTCACGGATTTCAAGAACCGTGCACAAATATGGCCGCAGAATCACTGCGATTTGATATTTTGGACAAAAGGGCTGGATAACCTGATTCCCACGCCCGTCCAGAATTGAACAGAACCCTTTCATGGTCTGGATGCCATTTCTTTCCAACCCGGCCTTTGAGTCCTCCGTTTTCCCCGTGTTTTGTGCATGGCAAGGGCTGCCGAATCACTTTGGCTTGTGAACAGTGCTGCCGATTCACCTCTGCCGATTCGCCCCTGCCGATTCGCCCTATGCATAATGGGTCTTGCTGCCGATTCGCCCCTGCAGAATGGGTCTGGCTGCCGATTCATTCCTGCCGATTCATCCCTGCCGATTCACCCTTGCCGAATCGCTCCCGCAGAATGGTTTTAGCCGCCGAATCGCTTTGTTTGCCGAATCAAGTGGGTTGTGCATGATGATGTTTGAGCATATAAGGATCAAATGAGATTGAACCATGAAAAGAACAATGACAATCAAAGCATGTCAAAATTTCTTGCATTACCAAATAAAGATTTTGCACAATAGACAAAAGAACAAATAAATAAACAAGTATGCAAATTGACCTTAAAAGATGAATGGCACACACACACTTCAAAATCTCTTGCAAATTTGACTGCAATCTTGTAGTTTTATTTTGCGCCTTTTATCGGATGTCCCGACTTAAGCCATAAGACCTTCTATTCTGGCGATTAATCAAGGGTTTTCTCTTTCTAAAAGAGATGTAATTAACGTCGTTACGTTCAAGAAACAGCGGGATCTTAGTCCAGGATCCGACACTCATTTTCGTTTGACGAAGTCAAACGGTGCGCACAACAGACCTAAAGCCCTCCGACTCTCGGAGGCAGACCATTTATTGTCACCTCGGTGACTGGCACGCCCGCGCTCTGCAATTGTAGGGTCATCTCTTGTCACCATTGCTCGTGTAGCATCCGACGAGATTTGAATTTACAATGCGCAGCCATGAGAAAAGAGCAACATGATAAATAGATTTTTAAATTGATAAAAAATCATTTCCACACCCCTATTCTGAGTTTAATTAAATACCATGTTCTGCATGTGAATTAACAGAGCACGAAGCGATGATATGGTAGTAGTGCTCGCTCCCAATCCGATTCGAACATTACAAAGACGAGTATGCTATTGGATATAATCCGCTTACATGGATTTGGATCCGGACTGGGTCCAGATATCCGAATCAGTATTTATTGGCCTACTCTCAAGGCCTACGTCTATGTGGACAGTTTATCAGGAGACATGAAATAACTCCTGTTAAGGTGGCTTTATTGAGCCTGATAGCTATGGTAGCCGTTTGATAAATGTGATAGTTTACTCAGCTGATTAGTGAGCTCAAAATTGATAATATCTGATAACTTATTAGAGGATAAACCTTCTCATAAAGTTATTAGAACATTTAACATTTTTAAAAGGATAACTAGAAAGAATATGGATATAATGCACCCATTTTCTCAACCCCAACCATTTTTTAAGGCAGAGAGCATACATTTTGTCTATATAGGAGATAAGAACTTATTCGATCCTATTATGAGGACGAGTAATATTTGGTGTACATCACCAAGTGGTGGTGTGTACGCAAACTCAACATCTATTGGGTGTCTATCTCATCACCATAATTGGTTACCCAATCAGAATAGGGTTTGCGCACCCACCACTTGGTGGTGTGCACCAAGTATTACTCTACGAGGACTTACTTTATCTGCAAAAAAATAAAATCCTAACTAAAAGGGCCATAGGAGATCGTAGGATACCCTTGAGTAAACATTGGAGCCAAAGTATATTAGATTGCGAGACTCAACTGTGCTTAGTTATTTTTGGTATGGTACGGATCGAAGGGTACTACATTAGTACGCTTCGATCCGACTAATACACTTTTCAATAATAATAATAATATAATAAATAAAGAATAAAACTAAGGAGATCAAATCGACCTTGTCAGAGGCTAGACTTCTCCCTAATACGGTGTGATACAGTCGTACCACACCAATCCAGTGTGGTACTGCCAACCATGATCTGAGCTCATGGCCCATATCTCATAATTGTTATATCCTTTACACATATATTTTATAATATATATATATATATCATAAAAAAAATATTTAATATAGGTAAGTGTGAGGGTGGGGAATTGAACATAACATCTAAGATGTATAATAGAGAGCTCTAACCACTAAACCACTTTTGCATATAAAAAAATTTATTTATGGCAAAATGTATATGTACAAAACATACATTGTATCTAAATACGTAAGATCCCGAATTTGCTGCAGATCATTGGAAGGTCTTGAGATTTGGAAACTAGATTGCACTCTTTCTCACTAAAAAGAAGATCTACAAGAATAAACAAAAGATCAAGGGGTCCTAAAATAGAGATCTTAGGATGTTTAAAGGCAAGAGGTAGAGTGAGAGAGTAAGATGATTCTGAGATTGCTCTCTACAATCGAGTTACCCCTCACCAAAGAATTTCCTATGGGGCTTATGATGGTTGAGCTCATTCCAACAGTTCCATGAGGCTACAGTTATAGTATAGTCATGGATGTAACTACAAGATATAATTGTTATTATAAGATGTTATATCAATTGCAAGGATACATTATGGGTGGAGATGGGCGATCGTGGGTGACTAATCCTTTTCTTGGATCTGATAGATTGAGCAAGAGGATTGAGATTTTCTCTCCCTATTATTTTTTTGTGTAAAAATATATTATATTTAAAATATTTTTATGATTTACTTATTTCCTAATCAAAATCTAACTCGTAAAGGGTAATAAAATTGGGGTGAATTATTCAAAGTACTATTTTGAATCGAACATATGTATATCCGTTAGAGAATGGAGGAAACCGGATACTTGAAACAAATATTAAACCAGATATTTGGAGTGATATGGATACTATTGGATAAGAATTTGAACCTAAATCGCTAAAATATATGTGGAGAGTTTAACAACCCCTTACCCCTTATATGCGCAAATATAACTTGTTATACACTCACTTTACTCGTTATTGTATTGATTTTTTTTTTCATTTTTTTCTCTTTTAAGTGGAAGATGGAAAATGAAGGTTTTGCTTATAAATCTGTTGAAAAGAAATTGATAATTAAAAAAAATTTCCTCCCCCAGCACATGAAATGGACATGAATCATGATTCATTTCGTTAACATGCATGATGCCACCAAAACATTGTGTGCTCATGTGCAAAATTGTTTCTTGATGAAGATTAGGACTGCAATGGATCGGATCCAGACTAGACTTATATGTGCCCAGCTCAGATCTGACTCATCAATATGTAAGTCTAAGTCCAGCCCAAGTCCGAGCAATGTCGGACCGAATCTAATATTTTTATAAAATTATAAAGCTCGACTAAGACTCGACCCGATTTGAATACTTAAATAAAAATTAAGTTAATAATATAAATAATATATTTAATAATATAAAACTTATAATCTCACTCAATTAAGTAGAATTTTGATGTTACTTATTTAATTTGTTTAAAAAGAGAGTTTTTAACTTTTAAATAAGTAAAATAACATAATTTTAACTAAGTAAAATTTAATATTTCAAAAGAAAAAGAAAATAGAATAGGTCGGGTTGGTCTATCGGACCGAACTCAAAGCCTGAGTCCGGCCCATGAGTCTAGTTGGGTAGAACTTTTAAGCCCTACAAAAAACTCATGGGCCGAAAAGAATCTTGCCACCCAACCCAAAATCGGGTCAAGCTTACAAGACTGTCGAGGCCGCCCCATTGACAGCCCTACTGAAGATGCGATTATTGATTAGATAATTACATCCATAGTTTCCACTAGCACTGTTTTATTTATTTTATTTTCAGGAATCAATTTTTATGTCACGTGGGTTGTTTAAACAATGTTTGTCCAGTCCTGATTCAAAATCTAATGGGGTGTTTGGGAACACTTAAAAAAAATTATTTCTATCTAAAATTAATGATGTCTCCGTTTTCTACTAAAATTTTTAAAATTCTAAAATTTATTTTCCTGTTGGCAAGAAGTGTTTTTTTTTTTTAAGTTTGAAGGCCTTGTGGGGTAGGTGGGGGAGGGGCTGGCGGGGGTGGGGGAGGGTGCGCAGGGGGCAGGGAGGGCGCCGACGGGGGTGGGGGGGGGGGCCCGCGGGTGGGGGGGGGGGTGGGGAGGAGGGTGCACAGGGGGGCGGGGAGGGCGCCGACGGTGGGGTGGGGGAGGGGGCCGGCGGGGGGCGGGAGGGCACCGTGTGCACAGGGTTTGGGAGGGCGCCGACAGGGGTGGGGGAGGGCGCCGGTGCGCAGGGGTGGGGGAGGGGGAGGGTGCAGAAGGGGCTGGGAGGGCGCCGCGGGGGTAGGGGAGGGCGCCGGTGCGTAGGGGGTGAGGGAGGGGGAGGGTGCGCAGGGGGCGGGTGGATGGAGGGGAGAGGAGGAGGCGACAGGGTGTGGGGAGGGCACCGCTGGGGTGAGGGAGGGGCCGGCGGGCGGCGGGAGGGCATCGGTGCGCAGGGGTGGGGGAGGGTGCACAGGGGGCGTGGGGGGCACCGACGAGGGTGGTGGAGGGCGCCGGCGGGTGGGGGGGGGTCGCCGGGTGGTGGGGGGGGAGGGAGGAGCCAGTGTTTTTAAAATAAAAATAGGTGGGACTTATTTTTTTTTTTAAGAGAGATTTACATAGAAAAAAATTCTTCTCTAACAAAAAACTACTTACCAAACATGTCTTTGTGGCTGTCTTCTCTCTTTTTTAAAATTTAGAGAAAAAAGAAGTAAAAAACTGCAACCAAACACCCTATAAATCTAAATTATCAAGTCTACATATTGTAGTAATTTATACATAGTGCTTCAGGTTTTAAACCTGAAAAAGTTACATATTTAAAAATTATTGATCTTAAATTCCTAAGGTTATACCAGCAAGAAAAATGAGGGCATCATGGACGGGTGGTTGTGTTACATCCCTTTCGTTTTCTTAGCTGCGGGGGTTAGTTCATAGGGGTGTCAATGGGCCGGGCCTGGACTGGGCCTTGCAAGGCCCAGCCCAGGCCCGATCTTCTAAGAGTCGGCCTGGGCCGGGTCCAGGCCCGGGGTGAGCCCAGTATGGGTGGCCCGGTCGGGCCCAGAAAAAGCTCGGCCCAGTTCGGCCCGGCCCAAAAATATAAAAAAATTATTATTTTATTTATATAATAGGTAATTTTAATATATCTACTATAATTATTTTAAAAACAAAATAATATATATTTTACTTATATCTATATTAACATTTAATTTGTAAAAGATTATATTTTTGAGTAGATTTATTATAGAAAAAATAATATAATCTTCTTTCTAAATATAAATTTTATATTTAATATAATTATTTTTATTTTTATTTTTTGGGCCGAACGAGTTGACCGGACCGGGCAACACAAAGTCCAAATCCGATCCTATTTTTTTCGGAGTCGGGTTAAAAATTTGTAGCGAGCTCATTTTTTCGGTCCAAATTCGGTTAAAATCGGGCCGGACTTCCGGACCTCCGAGCCGGCCCGGCCCAATTGACTCCCCTATTAGTTCATATGACCAAAACAAGAAAAAAGTGAACATTGTAGTTTCCATGCTGGATCATGAGGAAGATGGAGCTTAATCAAATGTGCGCTTATCTTCCATTCAGGGCTTGCACGGCCGTATCGGACTGTGTCTGGGACTTCACGGTCCCAAGCAGGATCGGGTCGTCGTCACGTGTACATGGGCTGGAACTTGGTCAGATCCGTGCCTCCATGGACGGATCTAGTTTATAGGGAGTGGGGTCACGTGACCCCACTCAAAATTTTTTTCTTCTTAAATGACCATTAGAATTAAAGATTTGAGAGGAATTTATATAAAGGGTGACCCCACTAAATTATCTCACTGGCCTCACTTCTTATGTATAATATATTTATTTATATTAAATATAATATATTATTTATATAAATATTAAAAAAATATTTAAGTGACTCCATTCAATAAAATTTCTGGATCCGTCTGTGCGTGCCTCCCTGTCAAAGAAGGGCGCAAGCAATAGTGCCACCTCAGAGAAGATACGGACTCAGTGGCCGCGTGTGGCGTCGACGGTGTGGTCGACCCAGACACCGTCGAAGGAGATGCGGTTGGTAGGCGCACGGGGTCGAGCGGGGAGATGAGGCTGCCAGGCTGGGGTGTGGCGGGGCTGCCTAGTTCTCTGGCATCGCGGGCAAGTCTTCGCACTGCAGGGGCCACGAGGCTGGTCCAGTGGGGCATCAGGGGGCCTCCAAACGGTGGTATTGTGCGTGGGAATCCTGGAAGCTGCCCTCGACGTGCACACTTGCAGACGCGCGCGGGGAGCTCCTCTTGTCGTGGGGGCTCGCGTCGGGGTTTCTGAACAGGGTGAGAAGAGGGAGGAGGACCTGCCAGTGCGAGGTGGCTGGCCTCCCTGTCGCGGGGAGGTGAAAATTGGAATATGGTTGCGCTGGGTGGCCAGCGAAGGGGGGAGGGGGGGCCGGCGGAGGGGAGTGAGGCGCGTTGCAGCGGGTAGGGGTTGGGACAGGAAGGAGGAAGCCGAGGTGGAGAAAGGGGGGATTGGCGCGATCTTACCGTGCCAGGTAAAATTCGACAGAATCATGTCAAACGAGTTGACCAGCCATGTTCATATTTCAGTTTCTAACTCACACTATAATATTATATTTTATATAAATTCTTAAGAAATGTTTATTTATTTTCTTTATAATCTCACATGATTTAATGAAATAGCTAAAAAGTAGAAAAAAATTCCCCATTAATTAGAGAAAAGTCTGCATAAGTATTTATCAAATAAATACATAAGTTATCAGCGAAAGTGTTTATCAAATAAATTCATAAGGATGAAGATATACATAATAAATATTAAGAAGTTAATATATAATAAGTATAATAAAAGACATGGCTTGATTGAAAAAAAAAATCTCATAGCGTTGAAGACATCCTACAGTTATAATTAAATCTAATTAAAATATCCAAAATGAGTATAAACACAAATAAAAAAGTATAGTCATAAAAATTAAATACTTGCACAAGACACCTACCGCTAGATTTGCTGACCGACCAAACCGTGTTGAACTGGGAATTATGTGGCACGATGCAAACTGTATGAAGCCGCACTAATTCGCATGGTTTGGCTGTCCACAAGCTCCGCTTCCTCCTCCATAAGACTCCTATGGTCGCACTCTTGGCTCGGAGGTCCCCTCGCCAATTGTCATGTAGCCTGCCGCATCTACCTTTAATAGATATTAGTCTCGGTTTAGTAACGAGTTAACATAAAATTAATTTAAAATTAATTCAGAATTAATTCAAAATATAATTTGGTAACAAAAAAAATTTAACTCAAGTGAGTTAAATTAGATGAGAGTCAACTCATAATTTTTCAACCCATCTCTGGAAGTGGATTTGAGTTAATCTATTGAGTTAACTACTTTTTTTGCTCAGTACAGAACATTAATTGTTACTTTCTCTTTTCTCAACACAACATTAATTGCTACTTTATCTTTTCAAGTCACTTTTTGATATGAAAGTGGATTAACAATGGGTTAACTCACTTTATCTTGTCAAAATAATCAAAAAGAAAGTGGGTTAACTTACTGTAGTTAAATTGAGTTAACACACAAAAAAATAAACTGAAAAGTGAGTTAACCCTGGATAACTTTAGTCATAGGTTGGAGTTATCTCTAACCCCAATCCATTGTCAAACTGAGGCTAACGGTGCTAACACCCCAATCACAGAGGCGAGAAGGCTACTCTCGACACAGCAAGGAGTACTTAAACCTGAAGGGGAAGATGCTACTGAGGATAGACATACTATGGCAAACCAAAGCACCAGGAGCTATTGAGGAGGCAAAGGGGGAGGAGCTGCCATGCCCGCTGCCTCTTGGAGTGTTGGAGTTGTGTGGATGCATGCCCTCACCGTCACACCCCTATGGATTTGCTAGACCGGTGGGTGGAATAGAGATCAAAGATTTTAGAGAGGGCCAGAAATGGATGCCCCATCATCCACAGTGGCCCTCCACCAGCCTCCCCCTGCCTACTACACCATCTCCCCCAAAAACCCTATTCTCTCGCTCCTTTACCCTCCTTCATGCCCTCTCTAGCCCTCCCCATGCTCATCTCCGCTTCAAGGTGCTCCAATTCATTGCCATGGTCTCCCTCTCTTTGCATTTCTCCCTTCATGTCGATTGACCTAACCATGTCTAGGGGCCGTATGTCCCCAAGGATGGTGTGACACAATCGTACCATATCGGTTCAGTGTGGTATTTAGGCCAACTTTGGTGCATGTTGTTATTTTCAACATTTTTCCTTTTCTTTTCTTTTTTTTCCCTCTCCCAACCATTGGATGAAGATCCAATGGTCTATTGTACAGATAAGGTATGACTAGGTTTGTCTCCACTATATCATAATTCTCTTTTAACTACAGGTGTGAGTGGTACTCCTGTCATCAATAATTTAGAAGTTAGTGGAGATCAAATGGTGGAAGCCACGTGACCGATTTTGACCTCTATAATATGTATTTAAATATATATATTTTTTAAATAGTCTAGCTAGAAGATTGTTAACCGCATTAAAATTGTTTTTCACATTAAACTGCACAATTGCATTTTGACACCCTCTTTTAACATCCATTTAACACACAATTCAAAACCAAAACACCTTCCATTATAGTGCTAACTGGTATCTGCTGCTCGCAAAATGATGTGGCAACATGTTTTAAAGTTGAAAATATTTAATTTAGTGTGTCATTAATATATGTCAATACATTTTTTTGACAATGATACAATGCATGCAATTGGCACCTTATAAGACTAGTGCTGGAAAATTTTCGAAGAAATTAATTAGTGTACATGCAATTCGAAGGAATTCTTAAAAAGAACGCTAAATATAAGGGAAAAAAGAGCATTCTATATTATTCGCTCTGGTACAAAAGCTTCTAAATGATCATTAGTTATATTTACTATATTCTTATTGTTGGCCAATCTTTTGACCAACTAATTGCCAACATGCATGGGGGCATGCAAGATGAATATATTGGAGATTTCAACATAGACTAGTGCATAAAAGGAATTAACGTGGTGGTTTAGAAAGAGTGTTCGAGGGTGGTGGTAATTAACATGAGTTATGAACAGTACACCGAGAGGCGAAGGTTGGTGTGGGTTGGGAGGGGAACCTTCTAAAGGCAAAGTTGGTCTATTTCAGCAGGGCTCTGTAATTTTATCTTCTCCTGTCTGTAAAAGATCATTAGGGGTCATCTGTATTTAGGTCTATCTTAAAATAATGTAAAATATTAATTTTGAAAATGTTGATTTTAAAGTTTTAAAATCCCCAAATTTAGTTTACGGTGGCTTGTACTAAAAATTAGAATCGTTGAGAAAATGTGTGTGACATGTGTTGACCCAAGCACAAAGAAAATGCCATAAAATAATGATTGACATTAACTCTCCAATATATACGAAATATGTTGTTTTACAACATTTATGACAATATATAAGAAATATGTTATTTTACAACATTTTATGACTATATCAAATGACCTCTTGATTAAGTTAAATAACTTATTTAGTAATTTAAACTTTCTAAGCACCTGAAAATTAAGAATATATAGTTAAGCAATATACACTATAGGAAAAATAAATTTTGTCAATGAATATATGTTAGCGACTAATAAAAGTCATTGACATATATCCCAATTGTCAACGGCTACATATAGTCGTTGACATAATTTAACATTTGTCAACAACTATATTTATCGGTTGACATATGCTTAATATTTGTCAGTGGCTCACTAAAACCATTGACAAAAGTTTAATATATATCAATGGCTATTATAAGTCGTTAAAAAATGTTCAGCATACGTCAATGACTACTTTCAGTCATTGACAAATGCCAAGCATATGTCAACAGCTTCAACAAGGCCGTTGATAAATACATAAAAATTGGTGAAAAATTGGCGGCTAAAGGTTTGTCAACGGCTCAAATAGTCGTTGACAAATACATAAATTTTGGTGAAAAATTGGCAGGCTAAATGTTTGTCAGTGGCTCAAAAAAGTCGTTGACAAATACATAAATTTTGGTCGAAAATTTGCAGGCTAAACGTTTGTCAGTGACTCAAAAAAGCCTTTGACAAATACATAAATTTTGGTAAAAAATTAAAAACCCCTAACCCCTCGGCACACAGCATCACCCCTCTTACCCCTTTGCCTTCTTCTTCTTCCTCCTTTATATTCCCCCCCTCTGCACAAGCTCTCCTATTGCATGCTTCACCTCGTTGTCATCCACCATAGCCAGCTAACCCCTGGAGGAGCCACAACATCGGGCGCCGCCGCCAAGGAACACCTCCAGCACTACAAGAAAATGCGGGTTTTCCGACGGAAAGAATCCGTCGAAAATCCGACGGCATTCCGTCGGAAATTGATCCTTCCGACAGATTTCCGTCCGAAGCTCGTCGGAAATGGTCAGTCGGAAATTGTTGGTCAGAAATTACCGACAGAAGAGAATTCCGTCGGCAATCCGTCGAAAAACGTCGACGGATCTTTTCGTCGACAATCGGTCGGAAAACGCCGATGGACTAATCCGTCGGCAATACCGTCAGAAATACTGTCAGTATTTAACGACAGACAATCCGTCGGTAAATCAATAAACCCGTCGGAAACTGCCGTCAGAACCATAGACAGAATTACCGACCGATATTTTCCGTCAGTAATTTAGAATTTCCGACGGAAATTGATCCGTCGGAAAATCCGTCGGAATGTGCTGTATATATATTTTTTAAAATTGACAAATAAAAAAGAATTTTCAAACCTGCTACAATATTCATAAATTTCACAAGTACTCACGATCAACATAAAATACAATAAATATAAAACCATACAAAATAATAAATATAAAAAGTCAAGAAAGATCTGCTGGATCGTCTGCTGTCCCTGCCTCGTCATTGTCAGGTGCGGGAGGTGGATCCTATAATAAAAAAATTTAATATGAGAAACATTAATAATAATTAAATAACATATATTATTTTCAAAAATTAAATTTAAAATATGTGATTATTTCTCAAGTTTAATTAGATACTATTTTTAGATCCATCGTTTCTTGGGTGTTTTTTAGATCCGTCATCTCAATGCCCAATCCAATCCGGAGATCCAAATTGGATTTCGTCAGTTTCCACACGTCACTTTAACCCACCCGGTTGTGTCGGAGAAAACGGCACGCCGATCCGATCCCTATTTGAGATTTTGGACCCCCGGGTTGTGTGTTTTGACCCTTTATATATACTTGGCTATTTTTTAGATCCGTCATTTCAAAGCCCAACCTAATCCGGAGATCCAAATTGGATTTCGTCAGTTCCCATACGTCACTTTAACCCACCCGGTCGTGTCGGAGAAAACGGCACGCCGATCGATCCCTATTTGGGATTTTGGACCCCCGGGTTGTGTGTTTTGACCCTTTATATATACTTGGGTGTTTTTTAGATCCGTCATTTCAATATCGAACCCAATCCGGAGATCCAATTGAATTCCGTCAGTTCCCACACATCACTTAACCCACCCGGTCGTGTCGGAGAAAACGGCACACCGATCCGATCCCTATTTGGGATTTTGGACCCCCGGGTGTGTGTTTTGACCCTTATATATACTTGGGTGTTTTTTATATCCGTCATTTCAATGCCGAACCCAATCCAGAGATCCAAATTAGATTCCGTCAGTTCCCACATGTCACTTTAACCCACCCGGTCGTGTCGGAGAAAACGGCACGCCGATCTGATCCTTATTTGGGATTTTGGACCCCCGGGTTGTGTGTTTTGACCCTTTATATATACTTGGTGTTTTTTAGATCCGTCATTCAATGCCCAACCCAATCCGGAGATCCAAATGGATTCCGTCAGTTCCCACACGTCACTTTAACCCACCCGGTCGTGTCGGAGAAAACAGCACGCCGATCCAATCCCTATTTGGGAGTTTGGACCCGCGGGTTGTGTGTTTTGACCCTTTATATATACTTGGGTGTTTTTTAGATCCGTCATTTCAATGCCCAACCCAATCCGGAGATCCAAATTGGATTCCGTCAGTTCCCACACGTCACTTTAACCCACCCGGTCATGTCGGAGAAAACGGCATGCCGATCCGATCCCTATTTGGGATTTTGGAGCCCCGGGTTGTGTGTTTTGACCCTTTATATATACTTGGCTATTTTTTAGATCTGTCATTTCAATGCCCAACCCAATCCGGAGATCCAAATTGGATTCCGTCAGTTCCCACACGCCACTTTAACCAACCCGGTCGTGTCGGAGAAGACGGCATGCCGATCCGATCCCTATTTGGAATTTTGGACCCCCTGGTTGTGTGTTTTGACCCTTTATATATACTTGGTGAAGCATGCTCTTGAGGAGTAAGAGAAGCCGGTCAAAACAACTCTCGCTCATATGAAATTCAGATTTCAAATTCAGTAGCTGCGACACTGCAGACAACCGTGTATGCTTCTCACAACCATCCCATAATGGCTCATCAGCATCTCGAAGTAACTGATAAAATCTCTGAGTTGTATCATTCAGCACTTCTTCATTTGTTTGATCTTCATGAATATTGAACTCCGGACCAGCAGCATCGACAACCATGTTTACGTACGTACTTGTGGAGGCAAAGTAATTAGCTGGTGCAGACGACTGAATATTCAACTCACCATGAGACGACCATAACTCATAATGGGCAACAAATCCTCTCGTATACAAATGATGTTGCACATCCCATGTCGATATCCACTTTCTGTTCTTACAAGCCGAACACGGACATTGGATGTTACCCATCGGATCAACTGCTACTGATGAATTACTCAATGCAAACTTAATAAAACTGTCAACTCTGTCTTTAAATGTGACGACCCAACCAGCAAACTGGCCCAACAACCGTGCCAGTTGGTAGACTTCCCAGGAAGGTCACCCATCCTGGGACTACTCCCAACTGAGCATGCTTAACTTCAGAGTTCTTTTCCATCTCGAGCTCTAAAAATGACTAGTCCGGGTTGTTGGTAGTCTACTGATTTAGTCCATTTAAAATATTTTTATATGGGGTGTTACATTAAACTCCTCAGTCACAACTCCATTCACTATTCCACGGTACATCCATGACTGATTCTCATAAGACATTTTTCCTACACAGATTAAATGTCATGTCACGAGTTAAAATCCAACACACCCTCACATCATTCGAGTAAGTCAAAATGAATAGGTAGGGTATATTATTAAGATTATCACTTTTTACCCATCTGTGAATATTTGATCGCACTCAGATGACCATTTACTATGTGTTTATATTATTTGCTGAAAATTTTGGCAGCATCTCCCCACACCTCTCCGATATACCAAAAATATTTATTGATTAAGATATTTTCTTAAACACTTACTAATAAGTGGTTAAGAAAATATTCTAAATCAATAAATGTATATCAGAGAGGAGTGAGTAGACGCACTCGAAATTTTCAACAAATAATACAAACACATAATAAATAGCCACCTAATTGCGATCAAACATTCACAGACTGTCCAAAACGGGACAATTCAAGACTTTGAGTTAGATATACACGTTCCATCATTGAAAATAAGACTCGTGCACATCAATCTCAAAGTCTTGAACGGGAAGGTTCATTGACACGGGCTTAACACGCACTCGTGAGGTGTGTGCAGTGAAAAAATGCTATACATGCATAGATCAAATTTAAAACCCAAATAAATATGAAAGGAATATGAAAACAAAATCATACATGTGAACAAGTGCAATAATAAACCAAATTCATACATACATGTACATGAATTACATATAAACATGTGCAATACTAAATAAATACATTAAAATAAGATGTGTAATACTAATCATTAAACTGAAAGTGAACAATTAAACGTAAAAGAAACTAATATCTAGAAGGAAGAGTTTGTACTAATTTTTTTCCCCTAAATTGGGATGTATACCTCATTGGTGTTTGTATTTGGCTTCTTTACAAACGCATATCCCATGCCTAATAAGTCCGAGGCATGCAGCGGGAAACCATGCGTACATCACTCTGAAATTAATCGGTATATACATGTACACATACATAATTATAATTTTCGTACGTATGCAGAATCTCTTTCATAAAACCCGATGACAAAATGATCAGGCAACTCGTGCAAGGTGCCAGTCATGATATACTAGCTAGCAGATGACCTTCCTTCCTCCTCGTGACCACGACTTAATTAAGATTCCTGCCTCAAAGCTAATGTCTTATCACTGTCCGTTAGTATGTATGTATGTAGTTTCTCTTACTTACCTAATCCTTCCACACAGAAAAATTAACCCAAAATATATAACTATGTAAACGTACTTTTATGGGAAGTAGAAGGGGTTTCAAACACACAACAAGCCGACTGCCCCAGCTGAGCAACTAGATGGATCAACCACCAAATTTAAATATTGTAGGTTAAGTAGGTGAGTCTTTCTAATGTCTGAGTTGTACTCTTCACTGTGACAAAGATCCCCAAGGGGAAAAAAGAAAGGCTTCAGACCGACCAAACCACATACTTGTCCTCCAGGCTACAGCTCAACATTGATGGGTCAAATGGCATTAACCATTCCGATATTATCAGAACCGAAACTATATTTCGACTATCAAAATAAGAATCTATGTTTCTGATTCTCAACCCCACCCGTTTACAGTCCTAATATTGTTGGGTGCTTTTTAAGGGATACTTCTCCTAAGACAGATTGATAAAATTTGAAAAGAGAGATATGTGAGTCTAGGGTTTAGTTTTTTTTTTATGTATAAATATGAGGACGAATATTTAATCTTGTAAGACCTAAGATGTACAATAGAAGATCTTAACCATTGATGACAAACTTATTATATTACCTTATGAACCGATTAAAATAGACTCATCTTAAATAGGACAAAAATAAATTTAGCAAGACGGACAATCTATCCCCCCTCTAAACTAATACTAATGACTTTAACCACAGTGTAGGGGTGGGGGTCATGGAGGGGGAGAGGGCCGGAAGTGGGAGGGAGGCTGGCAGGGGTGGGGGTCGTGGAGGGGGAGGGGGACGGAAGTGGGGGGGGGCTGCAGGTAGGGGTGGGGGTAGTGGAGGGGGAGGGGGCGGAAGGGGAGGGGGGCTGGCAGGGGTGGGGGCGTGGAGGGGGAGGGGGCCAAAAGTGGGAGGGGGGCTGGCAGGGGTGGGGGTCGTGGAGGGGGAGGGCGGCGGAAGTGCGAGGGGGGCTGCAGGCAGGGGTGGGGGTCGTGGAGGGGGAGGGCGGCGGAAGTGGGAGGGGGGCTGCAGGCAGGGGTGGGGGTCGTGGAAGGGGGAGGGGGCCGGAAGGGGAGAGGGCCGGAAGTGGAAGGGGGGCTGGCAGGGGTGGGGGTCGTGGAGGGGGAGAGGGTCGGAAGTGGGAGGGGGGCTGGCAGGGGTGGGGGTCGTGGGGGAAGGGGAGGGGGGCCGGGTGGAAGGGGGGGGGGGGGGGGGGAGGGGGGCATCGCGCAGGGGGGAGGGGGCCAGGTGGGAAGGGGGGGGTGCAGGGGGGAGGGGGGCATCGCGCAGGGGGGAGGGGGCCAGGTGGGAAGGGGAGGGGGGCGTGTGCAGGCAGGGGTGGGGGGGGGGGAGGGGCGCCAGGTGGGGGGGGGGTGCGAAGGCGAGGTGGGCCGGAGGAAGGTAGCGGGGCTGGGGAGAGAGGGGGAGGTGGAACTCACCGGGAGAGGGGCGCCGGCGGCGAGCGGCGGCGGCGAAGGCGCAGCGGCGAGCGGCGTCGGCGAGCGACGGCGAGAGAGAGAGAGAGAGAGAGAGAGAGGAGAGAGAGAGAGGAGAAGAGAGAGAGGAGAGAGAGAGAGAGAGAGAGGAGAGAGAGAGAGATGAGAGAGAGAGAGAAGAGAGAGAGAGAGAGAGAGAGAGAGAGAGGGAAAGAGGGGGGTTTCGTGGGTGAAGGCATAGGAAATTTACCGACGGATATTCTGACGGCAACATGTCCGTCGGAAGATCCGTCGGTATTATTTAATTACCGACAGATATTGCCGATGGACATATTTCTGTCGAAACTTCCAACTTATTATCCGACGGACATATAGCCGTCGGAATATCTGTCGGAATTACCGACGGAAAAATCCATCGGAAAAATCCGTCGGTAAGCCCGCTTTCTCTTGTAGTGCAGGAAGTCTAGGTGGATGAACCTGCACAGCTAGGTGTTAAAGAATGCCAGCTTGGCTGTGGGTTGGTGGAGCATTAGTAGCAGGAGATGAGGGAAGATGGGGCCACCCTAACAGCAGAGGTGCTGCTCCTCAAGGGCGGCAGTCCTCCATGTGGTGCAATGGTCTTTCATGTGGTAATCCCAGGTGACCCACGATCTCCTGGACGACTTGGGCACGACCCCGATGATGCGGCGAACTTAAACATGTTGAGGTCCTCGTCGGTGGCAATCTCCCCTACGAACGCATCTACCATCATCGCCCCCTTCTACATCGCCCTGGAGCAGTAGACTACCCCCCCCCCCCCCTAAAGCACCCCTTCGCACCCCTCCCTCTCCACGAACCTCGTCACGATCCTCCTCACCTCCTCACATTGTCCACCTCCGCCACCCTCTCTCCACCGTAGTCCAACGTCATGGATAGCAAGTCCCCCGCGAAGGCCTGGTCTAGCGTCATTGAGACCCTCTTCTCCAGCTCCTTCCTACAAGTGACCAACGTTTCCAGAAAGATGGCGGCATGAAGGAGGCCACAGATCGAGGAAGCTAACGTGGAAGGGGGCATCGTCGGACAGTAGGGAGATGACAAATTTGAGAAGCCCGCTACGAGCACTGCCACAACATGCCCTGCAACAACAAGGCCTCCTCCAAGGAAAAGTCACGGTACAAAAGTCGCCGGGGGATGGGGGTTGCAAGGCAGAGGAGGCGTTGGAATTTTTTTTTCCCCTAAATAGATCTTTGTCAGTGGCTATAAAAAATTTGTTGACATACTTATGATGTGTCAACAAGCAATAGCCGCTGACATATGTCTCATGTGTCAATGGCTATCATTCGTTTAAATATCCTATATGTTCGTTCACTGCTACAAAATAGGGTATAGCCGACTGGGATTAAGAAATAGTCGACATTTTTAAAGAAAGCCCGACTGTTTAGACCGTCGATATCATTTTTTTTTTTACAAGAGGTCGACGGTTTGTATCTTAAAATAGTTAGCGTAAAGCGTAACATCATCATTATTTTTTCACCCAAAGGCCAAAGCGGAGGCCAACAAGCTTCGAACACACGACCTCTCTCGGCGCGGCGGAAGTTTTCCCCTTCGAACCGGCCAAAAGCTTTCCCCTTCCCCCTTCGCGGTGCCAAATTTTCTTTCCCCCCTTTCTTCATCTCTTTCTGTGACGGCCCTCATTATGTCGGTACGGTTATCCAACCCACGTCGGTATAGCGTGAGTCCTCACAATGGGACATTTACCCAAACGATACAACAGCTGAGATACACGCGAATATACAACAGAGTAGCAGAAGTAAAACAACTGTCTTCATTTATTCATCATCCACATTAAACATACATGAATTCACAATTAACATTAGAGCTAAAAGTTCACATAATTTAAATTACTGAAATTTAAATATATAATGTCCCACTTATACATCCCTTTTCATGATAACTCTAATACAACGTTCAAATTACATACTATGAAATGCACAAGTCACAAAGAACTCCAAAGACTAATCTCCGCGCTCGGAGTCCGTCTCCACCGTCTCCTCCGACGGTGCCACGTCACCACTACACTGTACGCCGAAGCAAGGAGTGAGTCTAAAGACTCAGCAAGCACACTACTCATAACATACACGTATAAGTCATAGCAGTTTCTACATGCCCATTCAAATTTTTCAACACATGGCATGAAAGTTTTACAAATTAATACATGGATCATGCTCTCAGATTTCTAAGAATAAAACTTACCTATCACATGTTCTCTATTCAATTTACTCATGAAATTTTACCTTTAAAGAACCAAGACATGAGAGCTACCAACATGAACATTGTGCATATATGAAAGGAAAACACAACTAGCATGGGTTTTACATGTTCTTAAACACATACATAGACATTTTCACATGTTTTAAGTTGCTGGTTTTACATGGTTTAATGGCTGTAAACCTATACATGAGAGCTACCATGTTGCTTAAAACATATCATGTGAACAACCAATCATGCTATTTTTTACCCGTGCTCATCAATTATCCCTAACATGGATTCTAGACATTTTTGCACATATAAACATGATGATAACAACATGAAATTACTGATTTCACATGGGTTTAGATTTGTCTCACATGGATTTCAATATCATATCCTTACATTTAGAATTTCACATTTTCTTTACACAAGTTTCCTCTTTCACATGGTTGCACTTTGCACTTACACATTCGCATTGTTCACTTACACATTTACACATGAACACATACACATTACACATTTTAGGTGCCGTGACACATAGTCCAACCACCAAAGAAGGACATATACTATCACATTACACATACGCCATCTAGGCATTCCAATGGCGACTCTTGGACTGCGCAGACCGGGAGAACAAGTCTCCACCCTAACCAGTGTATTTGTCCACCTCCAGGATTTCCCCCTAATGCCCTTAGGGTCACTTACACATTGAACTTTCTCAGGGGGACTTTTCCCTGATAGTTCCACTGCCCTCTAGGAAGCAGTGTCACATTGGCACAGTTACACATTTACACATTTTACCGATTTACACATGGTTTTACACATCACTTTTCATCTCATTCACTTTCTCACTCACATACATATCTCTGTTTTTCCTGACATGGCACTCAGATTTCAGGAGTTTAACACACAGTAAATGCACTAATCAGTTGGTTTAAACAACTCTAACCACATTACGATAACATATATAGATTATTATATTTCACATGGAAAATACATAACTCCTTACATACTGGTCCAAATACATGAAATTTTAACCACATGCTATTTTCGGGTTCAAGGTCCTACCTTCAGTTTTTTCAGATTTTTCTGAGCTAATTGATTTACAGAAAATCAATACCTATTTCGCATGCCTTTACAATTTAATTGACATGGAGTTTAACACATCATGCATTTTTGCCACTTACTGTTTGAACATAGACTACTGTTATATGCAGACCTAAGAATATAGAATTATCCTAAATCATACAACCATAGATCGATCACCAAAAATCTTTTTTTCATGGCTTTCATTTACCGAACCAAATTATTAGCAATTTAGGCAAGTATGGACACTTTATCAAAATTTGAGTATACGCATACTGATCCACTAATCTTCATGATCTGACAAAACTGAAGCATTCAGACTAATCCTAATCATAAAACATGGATTGGCAAGATTATCAACAAATCATGCTTACAAATTCATGGAATACAATTTTCTAACATCCATCACCACACATCACACTCATCCACACACCACTTTTAACAATATACATAGTGTATAGGGTTACCATATATCCTCATCACGGAAACCATACCGAAAATAGTTGTATAGGAAGGGCAGAACAGGTCACTGTTCTGTCCGGAGGAACTTGGCAGCGGTCTCTGGCCGCTGACTCAGTGTCAGCGGCATGGTCGATGGACGCCAAGCGTAATCTTAGCATCCAGTGACCTTGCCGTCGATGCAGGTCTGTGCAGAAACACAAACCCGAGCTCTCAAGTTGGGTGAATGTGAGGGTCTAGGACTCGAGGGAAAGATATACAGAAATTGTAGAATCGACCTAGACACATACGGGGACATTATGGTTAGGTCACTTGCCTTTTAGAAATTGCTCCAATAGATCAAAGTGCTCGGAGAAGCCGTCCTTGGGTAGTCCCAAGAAGGTGCAAACTTCCTCCTAGATCTTCTCTCCTCCAGGCTCCTGATGTTCTCCACAGTAGGAAATGTCGGGGAAGTCTCCTCCTTTGCTCCAGCTATCCTCTTGTCGTGAAGATGGCCGGATCTAGCTCCAGAAAGTCGGATCTTTGGGTTGCAAGGTGGGGGTTTTTCTCAGTTTTTCTTCTAGGGTTTTCTTTCTCTTGTTCTCTCTTGCAAAGGTGAAGAGAGGGGTGGGAGAAGGCAGATCCGGGTTCAGACATAAGGGGAGGCCTCTCTCCCACTCACAGGTGACAAGATGGCTCTCAGAGCCGTTGGGGATAGCTCCCCAATGCTGAGCTTTCTTGTTTCCAAATTTCTGGCTCTGCTGCGCATGCAGGCCAGGGAATATGGCGTCCATATCGTTAGACGCCAGTATTAGTGTTGGCGTCCATGTCTGGACCTGACACCACCTCACGGCTAGGGGTTGACGCCAATAGGCCTTCGGCCAGAACTCTAAAATATGCAGAACCATACATACCATGCATATATACATGCAATATGTATATGGTAGTGTATTCATACTATCACCATTCAATACATGCATTATTTACATCTAGTATACATATGCACACGTAATTGTACTAATTAATACGTACGTAAATATGTATATACATCACAAGCACAAATATACACACACACAATACAAATAATGCGACGGAAATTCGAGGGCCTTACACCCTCTCCCCATTAAAAAACTTCATCCTCGAAGTTAGAAGACACTACTCAAACAAAAGGGGATACTTCTTCTTCATCGCATCCTCAAGCTCCAAGTAGCCTCCTCGCGTGAGAAGTTCCGCCATAGGACCTTCACCGACGCAATTCTCTTGTTCCGGAGATGCTGAACCTTCGGTCAAGAATGGCTACTGGTGCTCGACATACGAAAGATCTGCTGGATCTCCACTGACCTCATGACTAATCACATGAGACGGATCTCGGACATACTCCTGAGCATAGATACGTGAATACAGGGTGAACGCTAGCCAAAGCTGGGGGTAATGCTAGCTCATATGCCACACTGCCCAAACGTCTGAGATATCATAATGGGCCAATGAATCTAGGGTTAGCTTGCTATGCCTGCAAATCTGATGACACCACGAGTAGGCGATATCTTCAAGAAGAATGATCGCCAACCTCAAACTCCAAATCCTTTCTCCTGGTGTCGGGCATAACTCTTGCCTATCCTGTGCCGCAATAAGTCTTTCGATAAGCTGAATCTTATCCGAAGTTTCCTGAACTAACTCCGGTCCGCTCAACTGCCTATCACCAGTCTCCTCAACATAAAGGAGATCTGCAGGGCCAACCATACAACGCCTCGAATGGAGCCATACCATACTAGCATGAAAGCTGTGTGTATGCGAACTCCACAAGGGTAAATGACGCTCCCAATCATCCTTCCAATCCAGAACTCACGCTCTCAGCATATCCTCCGAGCGTCTGGATAGTCCTCTCGGACTGTCCATCGGCTGGGGATGAAACGCCGAACTGAGCTTCAGCTCCGAACCTAATGCTCCTGAAGACCCTCCACAATCTCGAGTAAATCTCGGATCTCGATCCGAAATGATCGACTTCAGCACACCATGCAATCTAAACGATACTGCTAACATAAATCTAGCAAAACTCTCTACTGAGATTCTTCTTCATGGCAAGAAAGAGCAGTCTTCGAGAATCTATCTACAACAACCAAATCGAGTCATTGCCCCTTCTAGATCGAGGCAAACCCGAACGAAGTCCATAGAGCAGCTTCCACTTCCACATTGGGATATCCATCCTCTGCCATAAGGCCGGATGGTCGTTGCCACTCGGCTTTCACTTGCTGACATACTAGACATCTAGACACATAATCCGCAACTCCTTCTTATACCGGACCACCAAATGATCTCTTCAGGTCTGGTATAATCTTAGTGTACCAGGATGAATAGAGAATCGCGATCTATGAGCCTCCGCTATACATGCTCACGAACATCTACTACATTAGGACACAGACACGATGCTGAAATCTAATCACAGTCCTCATCACGAGAACTGCCCGCCTAACCACTAACTCTAACAATCTAGGGTCGGCGTTATGCTGCTCAATCACCTCATCAAGACTGAGGATCTAAGGGATAACTGAGCTACAAAGCCTGACACGGTGATGGCTCTAACTCGGTCATAGAGCACGCGCTCCCAACATCTTCCAATCCTGCTGGAGCGGACACCCTTTCTAAGAGCATCCGCTACGACGTTCGCCTTTCCAAGATGATACTGAAGGTCGAAGTCTAGTCCTTCAAGAACTCAACCCATCTCTCTGCCTCAGGTTAATTCTTTTGGGAGGAAAAGATACTTCAAGCTCTTGTGGTCAGTAAACACGCAAATCTGACACCATAAAGATAGTGCCTCCAGATCTTTAGGGCATGAAACCACAGCTGCGAGCTCCAAATCATGAGTCGGATAGTTCCTCTCATGCTCCTTCAACTGACGAGAAGCATAAGCCACTACCTATCTGCTGCATGAGTACACAGCTAAAAACCATCTGAGATGCATCCGTATAAATGGCAAAACCTTCTGGAACACTAGGCAATACCAATACCGGAGCAGAAGTAAGCTTGCCTTCAAAAGCTGAAAGCTACGCTCACATGCCTCAGACCATACGAACTTCTCACCTTCCTGGTCAGCTTTGTCAAAGGGGCGGCGATGGATGAGAAACCCTCAATGAATTGCCGATAATAACCAGCTAACCCAATGAAACTACGAATCTCCGAAGGAGTCTGGGGAATCTCCCAATCATAAACTGCTTGGACCTTTGCTGGATCAAAGCTACACCAGCGCGGAGATCACATGCCCGAGAAGTGAACCTCGCGCAACCAGAAATTGCACTTGCTGAACTCGCATACAGCTTGTGCTCACGAAGAACCTCTAAAGACTAACCTCAAATGCTGAAGGTGCGTGGCCTCATCTGGAGAATAGACCAACACGTCACAATGAACAACAACAAAGCTATCTAAATACGGACTAAACACCCGGTTCATGAGATCCATGAACGCTGTAGGGGTGGGGTTGTCAATCTGAAAGGAAGAACCAAAAACTCATAATGTATAACGGGATCTAAATGCGTCTTGGACACATCCTCTCTCCTAATCCACAACTGATGATAACCAGATCGCAAGTCAATCTGGAGAAGACTGATGCATCCGCAACTGGTCAAACAAGTCATCGATGCGAGGTAAGGGGTACTTGTTCTTCATAGTCACTTGGTTAAATCCTATAGTCAATACACAACCTAAGTGACCCGTCTTTCTTCTTGCGAACAATACAGGGCGCCCCAAGGGGAAACACTAGGCGAATGAATCTTATCAAGCAATTCTTGCAATTGCTTCCTCAACTCGGCTAACTCTGCAGGGGCCTCCGATATGGGGCCTTCGAGAGAGGAGAGGTGCCGGAAGCAACTCTATAGTGAACTCTATCTCCCTATCCGGTGGAAATCCAGACAAGTCAGCGGGAAAGACATCTGGAAAATCTGCACCACATCGATCTCTGCAAGAGTCAGTGACGAACCAGCATCGAGTACTAGCGTAACGCTGGCAAGAAATGGTCACAACCCTTGTTCACCATGCGCATCGCCTTCATGGCAGAGATGACTAACTTTCCCGCTAAGTTCTTTGGCAGGGATGAGAGACCTGTCCTCACCAGGAATGCGGAAAACAATCCTCTTCGCGACAATCCACTAATGCATAGTGGTCCTCTAGCCCATCCAGACCAAGAATAGCATCATAGTCCTTCATCTTTAGCAAGAAAAACACCCATCTAGGATTCTATCCTCAATGCACACAGGTAACGACGGAATGCACTTCCTAGTCGATACCGTACCCGCAGGGGTGGGCACAGACAAGGGACCTCTAACTCCTCAGACTTACGCCTGACTCTAGGGCTAACTGCCTAGCGAACCGCTCGGAATGAACGAGTGAGTAGCACCCGTATCAAACAAAACCGAGCGGGCACACCTAAAAGCAAAACGTACCTTCGGGGACATGCTGCTGCTCGGCGTCCTCGCGTGCCAAAGCAACACTGGAGCTGGGGCTCAAGGCCTTCCTGGTCTTCCTGTAGCTGGCGCGGCTGCCGCTACGCTGGTGCTGGCGCTCCACGCTGAGCTCCTTGCTGAAGTCTTGGGCAGTCTTTGATCTTGTGGTCGCTGCTCCCGCACTTCAAGCATCTACCCGCTACCAACCAACACTCGGAACCACCATGTGTCTTCCCAAAATGGGGACACTCTTTCTTTACACTGGGGGAACGTACAGAAGGTACCTGAGAGTTGCTGACTATCACTGGTTTCTGCGGTGTCTGGTACACCGTTTTCTTCTTATCCTGCCACTGGAATGTCACTATCGGCCTCTTCTGCGAAGCCTTCTTCTCCTCCAGATATTGCTCCATTTCTCCCTCCTGCCTACAGGCAGCACTGAGGGCCTCGTCTAGCGTGCGGTGGTCAAACGCCACGAGTCTCGTCTGCAGTGATGGCTTGAGTCCCATCATGAACTTCTTCGTCTTCCTACGCTCATCCTCTACGATATGCGGTGCATACTTAGAAAGTTCAGAAAACCTTGCCTAGTATTCCAGCACGGTCATGGAGCCTTGCGTCAGGGAGAGAAATTCTTGCTCCATTTTGTCCTGGATATGCTCTAGGACGAACTTGGCTCGAAAGAGTATCACGAACGCGTCCCACGTCACGTCTACTGCTCCGTCCTCAAAGCGTGTACGTAGTAGGGAGGACCACCATACATCCGCTCTCTCCTACAATACACCTTCATAAGTACCAACTAACAATTTCTAACTTAAGCAGAACATACAAACATACAAAATTAAAAGTCTACCTGTAGCATGTAGGTGGCTAATGTCACCTTATCCTCATCAGGGCACCTGATGGCTCGGAAGATTTTCTCTGTCTCCCTTAACCAGCTTTCCGCCATTAATGGATCACTCTCCCCCTTAAAAGAGGGTGGGGTCATCCTCTTGAATCGCTCCATGATGGGAGGTCCACCATGGTCCTGAGCTGGTGCCTGAGCCTGCTACATTCAACAATAAACAATATACGATAAACACAATATCATGCAATTTAAATAGCAAACTACTTAGTTGTTTCATTATTCTACCTGGGCCTCCAACTGTGCCTGGAGTGCTGCCTCGGTATGAGCCTGCGTCTGCATGGCTTGTACCAGACCTTGCATGAATACTCCGTAATCCACAGGGGCGGTGGGGGAAGTATAGGGCCTCGTGGTGCTGGGGCCTGTTGCTCCGCCTGCTCATCACGTTGCGGCTCGTCCTCACGGGCCGACGCTCCACCACGCATACCTCTCGAAGCCATGGCTGTAATAAATTTCAGCCAACATTAGAACTAGGTTACTAAGTTTTCTAACCATTTTCTTATCTATCTTTCACTTTTTATTAGTGTTTTCTACACATGTGGACATACTTAGCATGCAATGGGGATGATGACTTAGGTATATTCATGTGCAATCTCAACCGGTTGCTCTGATACCAATCTCTGTGACGGCCCTCATTATACCGGTACGGTTATACCAACCCACGTCGGTATAGCGAGAGTCCTCACAGTGGGACATTTACCCAAACGATACAAACAGCTGAGATACACGTGAATATACAACAGAGTAGCGGAAGTAAAAGACAACTGTCTTCATTTATTCATCATCCACATTAAACATACATGAAATTCGCAATTAACATTAAGAGCTAAAAGTTCACATAATTTAAATTGCTGAAATTAAATACATAATGTCCACACTTATACATCCCTTTTCATGATAACTCTAATACAACGTTCAAATTACATACTATGAAATGCACAAGTCACAAAGAACTCCAAAGACTAATCTCCGCGCTCGGAGTCCGTCTCCACGTCTCCTCCAACGGTGCCACGTCACCAACTACACCTGTACGCCGAAGCAAGGAGTGAGTCTAAAGACTCAGCAAGCAACACTACTCATAACATACACGTATAAGTCATAGCAGTTTCTACATGCCATTCAAAATTTTCAAACACATGGCATGAAAGTTTTACAAATAATACATGGATCATGCTTTCAGATTTCTAAGAATAAAACTTACCTATCACATGCTCTCTATTCAATTTACTCATGAAATTTTACCTTAAAGAACCAAGACATGAGAGCTACCAACATGAACACTGTGCATATATGAAAGGAAAACACAACTAGCATGGTTTTACATGTTCTTAAACACATACATAGACATTTTCACATGCTTTAAGTTGCTGGTTTCACATGGTTTAATGGCTGTAAACCTATACATGAGAGCTACCATGTTGCTTAAAACATATCATGTGAACAACCAATCATGCTATTTTGTACGTGCTCATCAATTATCCCTAACATGGATTCTAGACATTTTTGCACATATAAACATGATGATAACAACATGAAATTACTGATTTCACATGGTTTTAGATTTGTCTCACATGGATTTCAATATCATATCCTCACATTTAGAATTCACATTTTCTTTACACAAGTTTCCTCTTTCACATGGTTGCACTTTGCACATACACATTCACATTGTTCACTTACACATTACACATGAACAGATACACATTACACATTACACATTACACATTTTAGGTGCCGTGACACATAGTCCAAACCACCAAAGAAGGACATATACACATCACATTACACATAGACGCCATCTAGGCATTCCAATGGCGACTCTTAGACTGCGCAGACCGGGAGAACAAGTCTCCACCCTAACCAGTGGTACTTGTCCACCTCCAGGATTTCCCCCTAATGCCCTTAGGGTCACTTACACATTGAACTTTCTCAGGAGGACTTTTCTCTGATACAGTTCCACTGCCCTCTACGGAGCAGTGTCACATTGGCACAGTTACACATTTACACATTTTACCGATTTACACATGGTTTTACACATATCACTTTTCATCTCATTCACTTTCTCACTCACATGCATATCTCTTTTTTCCTGACATGGCACTACAGATTTCAGGAGTTTAACACACAGTAAATTACTAATCAGGTTGGGTTTAAACACATCTAACCACATTACGATAACATATATAGATTATTACATTCACATGGAAAATATATAACTCCTTATATATTGGTCCAAATGACCTGATATTTTGAACCACATGCTATTTTCGAGTTCAACGTCTACCTTCAATTTTTTAGATTTTTCTGAGCTAAATAGAATTACAGAAAATCAAATACCTATTTCGCATGCCATTCACAATTTAAGTTGACATGGAGTTTAACACATCATGCATTTTTGCCACTTACTGTTGAACAGAGACTACTGTTATATGCATGACCTAAGAATAGAATTATCCTAAATCATACAACCATAGATCGATCACCACAAACTTTTTTTCATGGCTTTTCATTTACCGAACCGAATTTATTAGCAATTTAGGCAAGCATGGACACTTTATCAAAATTTGAGTATACGCATACTGATCCACTAATCTTCATGATCTGACAAAACTGAAGCATTCAGACTAATCCTAATCATAAAACATGGATTGGCAAGATTATCAACAAATCATGCTTACAAATTCATGGAATACAATTTTCTAACATCCATCACCACACATCACACTCATCCACACACCACATTTAGCAATATACATAGTGTATAGGGTTACCATATATCCTCATCACGGAAACCATACCGAAAATAGTTGTATAGGAAGGGCAGAACAGGTCAATGTTCTGTCCAGAGGAACTTGGCGACGATCTCTGGCCGCTGACTCAGTGTCAGCGGCATGGTCGATGGACGCCATGCATAATCTCAGCGTCCAGTGACCTTGCCGTCGATGCAGGTCTGTGCAGAAACACAGACCCGAGCTCTCAAGTTGGGTGAATGTGAGGGTCTAGGACTCGAGGGAAAAATATACAAAAATTGTAGAATCGACCTAGACACATACGGGGACATTATGGTTAGGTCACTTGCCTTTTAGAAATTGCTCCAATAGATCAAAGTGCTCGGAGAAGCCCTCCTTGGGCAGTCCTAAGAAGGTGCAGAACGTCCTCCTAGATCTTCTTCCTACGGGCTCTTGGATGGTCTCCACAGCAAGGAAATGTCGGGGAAGTCTCCTCCTTTGCTCCAGCTATCCTCTTGTCGTGGAAGATGGTCGGATCTAGCTCCAGAAAGTCGGATCTTTGGGTTGCAAGGTGGGGGTTTTCTCAGTTTTTCTTCTAGGGTTTTCTTTCTCTTGGTTCTCTCTTGCAAAGGTGAAGAGAGGGGTGGGAGAAGGCAGATCCGGGTTCAGACATAAGGGGAGGCCTCTCTCTCACTCACAGGGTGACAAGATGGCTCTCAGAGCCGTTGGTGACAGCTCCCTAATGGCTGAGCTTTCTTGTTTCCGAAATTTCTGGCTCTGCTGCGCATGCAGGCCAGAGAAATAGGCGTCCATATCGTTAGACGCCAGTATTAGTGTTGGCGTCCATGTCTGGACGCTGACACCACCTCAACGGCTAGGGGTTGACGCCAATAAGGCCTTCGGACAGAACTCTAAAATATGCAGAAAACCATGCATACCATGCATATATACATGCAATATGTATATGGTAGTGTATTCATACTATCACCATTCAATACATGCATTATTTACATCTAGTATAACATATGCACACATAATTGTACTAATTAATACGTACGTAAATATGTATATACATACACAAGCACAAATATACACACACACAAATACAAATAATGCGACGGAAATTCGAGGGCCTTACACTTTCCCTCGTCTCTCTACAAACTTCCCCCTTCCACTCGCCCCACTTCGCCCAACGCCGAAGTTGCAGCCGCCGATCCTCCAGCCGCCGTCGACCGCCATCAACCGTCGGCTTGCTCCCCCAGCCACCGGTAACCATCACCAGCCGTCGAAGTTGCTGCCTCCGGCAACCACCACCAGCCGCCGAACTTGCAGTCATCGGCTACACCACAGAACCCTTCAGGTATTCTCTCTATCTTTGGCCTCGACGACAGCATCTCCTCATGTCCCTCCGACATGCCTGCGCCACAAGGCCTGCAACCCGGTGGCACTCCCTTCCCTCTTAGTGGCGATGGGGTTAGAAGGCGGCTTTTGATGGCCGTGAGAGGCTCTTGCATTTTCTGCTCTGTTCTCTCACTCTCTCTAATCATAAACTGTGATCGCTTTGTTCACTCACTCTCTCTGATCATAATTGCATTGATCTAACTTGCAGGTAGCTGACTTAGACTTGATCTATATACATATGTATCTCTCTCTACTATCAAGGTTAAACTGAGGTTTAAGATGAGATCATATTGGGGTCCCAGAAATAAATGGATCCCCAATTTTGATTGATAGCTGATCGGTTTTCTTTTGTAAATATATACTGTTAAAGTATAATTAGGTCATAATGTATCTTATTTTTATATTTATATTAAAAATCTTGTTAGTTGATAAATTTTTTACTAAAAAAATCCCTCCGCCACTTAAACCACTGATGCTTTTAATGCCATTGTTTGTGTTTGGTTTGGATGTTATACCTTCTCACAGTTGGCTGTGCCATGCTAGCTGTATCATACCATGTTAGGGATCGATTATTAGTGATTATTCGGTCTTTGACATGGTTCGGTGCAAATAATGTCATATTATTATTTTTATTATAATATGACATTATTAGCCAAACAGAGGTTGTTAGCCGAACAGAGGTTGTCTTAATACCTGTTAATCATCTAGGGAGGGGAATGGACAATCAGGAACTACAATAGCTATAAATGATATGTAGATGTTTGAATACATTGTTAGCCAAACAGGTTAACAGTAACACCAAAATAGGTATAGCTAAGTGTGGTGCCCAAGCATTCCACATGTTTGAATACAGAAATTTATCTAATTAGAGAAGAACGATCTGATCAAAGATATTTAAAGGTTGATCCAACATTTATTATTTAACTGTTTATTAGTTTGACAGAGCATCTGATTCCTGATAAAGAGTTCGCATGCTCAGAATTTCAGCAATATGTATCTTATAGGCTGAGGCTTGATGCCAGATTGAACAAAAGTATCTTTCCTCAGACAATGGACCTCCTAGGAAAAACATGGTTATTGTTAAAGATGAAACCTGATCCTCTGATTCACCTCTTTGGCAGAGAAAAGCAAGATATAAAAAATGAATCACTAAAGAAACATGTTGGAGAAACAAACAACAATGCTCCCACATGCTAAACTTGGAGTCAGCTAAATGAATCGACTTTATGACATAGAAGAGAGAGATAATTGCAGAATCAAGAATGATTGGTGGAGTTATCATTCATATACCTAGTCTCCTTAGTGATTATTCACTATTTTCTACACATGACTGTTTTCTATCTCTAGTAACCATGCATCATATATCCACTAAGACTTGTAAGTAAACTGCAACCTGGAACTCCTTTTAGCCGAGAGAATAAAAAGAAAGGCTCATGGGTCAAGGGTAACCAACCCACAACAAAACATTACTTCTATGAGCAACAGTTGGCATCACATTTGACCACCGAGGCCCCAAGTCAAAAGACTGCTCACAGGTTGACACTGCACTTCCCAACACCTCACTGCTGGCTTTACATATATATAATAGTAGTTTGCTACACAAGCCCAGGAGATACTGAATTCTTTCCTGTCATGCTACTCAATGCTCAAGCTCCTGGAGACCTCTGGTCAATCCAATGGATTATCTAACTGTCCTTTTTTTGGGTGGAAATTAATTCTCCTATGACAATAACTTTGGACAATTTATGTAACATATTAGGAATATAAAATTAAAATGCTTCCTCGTTAGACATATGCTAGGATCTCATATCTTTATCTTACAGCATCCATCATTAGACTGAGTACAGAATATTTCATTCCTTTTAATCAATTACCCACTTGTTAGGTTATTCACAAGCACCTTCAGTTACCACTAAAAGTGTGTGTGTAAAAGGCCACTAGCAATATCTAATGTCAGTTTCCTTAGTATCAATATATAGTGTTATTAATTTGTACTCTTGTGCCTTTTACTACCCTTAGAAGCTTGCATATATAAATAGAATAATGGATGAATAGACTAGAATATGGAGTACATAGTTTTTATTTTATTTTATGCTTAATAAATAATATTTTTCTTTATAATGAATGTTCAATTTTAGATTCAAATAACTTTCTCTAATATCTTTGTTTCAATGAACTTTACCTTCTAAGAAGAGTTTTATGTATCCTGAAATCATTTACTTGATCATTGTGTTTGGTAGGGGTTTGGTCACAAATTAACTGATTATTGACATGATCTTTGTTTCAATGAATTATACACCCTATCCGATCATCCTGCCTAGAAGTTAACCTCATATTATGGTCTCTTCCTTTTATTTTTAATTTATTGGTGAGCATTTATTGCTTTGATCTTTGCATATTATCATATTGATGTTTTCATTCTTTATCAGATGTTTTTTTATTATACTAATCTATTTCTTTTTTAATTTTTAAAGATGGAGTTTAATTACCTTGCTGATAAGAGTTGGATGTATAAGTACAAGAGCAAGCATGATCGAGTGAACCCACATTTTTTGTCTGGAGTTGAATGTTTCATGCAATTTGCATTAAGAGATATGGATGTTAATGAAAGCTTAGAGATGAAATGCCCATGCATGAAGTGTGAAAATAAATTTTACCATGATAAAGAAACTGTTCATTTCCATATTATTAGAGAGGGATTCACTCGGGGATATATTACATGGCATTTTCATGGAGTGTCTCGTAAGAGGTCTCGAGAGGAGGATAATACAACCACTAGCTTAGCAGATGACGTGGTTGGAATGTTGAATGATGCTTTTATAGGGCAGCCCGTTAATGATGATGTAGAAAGAGGAGAACGAAATGAAGTGGTAGACAAATTCAATTAGTTTATGGAGGAAGCTAGGAAACCTCTTTATATACGTTGCACTAGATATTCCAAGCTTTCTTTCATAATGCATTTGTTTCAGTTGAAATGTCTGCACAAATGGAGTAACAAGTCTTTTTATGCTATGCTGGCATTGTTTAAAGATGCATTACCTGATGGTAATACACTTCCCAATAGTTGGTATGAATCTAAAAAGATGATGTCTGAGTTGGGTTTGAGTTGCAAGAAAATACATGCATGTCCAAATGATTGTGTGCTATTTCGAAATGAGTATGAGAATCTTAATCAATGCCCAAAGTGCAATGCTTCAAGATGGAAGGAGGGAGCAAGCAAAACAAGAAGAATGAACAACGTGCCTGTGAAAGTTCCTCGTCACTTTCCATTAATACCAAGGCTTCAAAGATTGTTCATGTCTGATAAAACTGCAGACTTGATGACATGGCATTATACATCTCTAAGAAATGAAGATGGAAAAATGAGTCATCCCAGAGACTCTATTGCTTGGAAAGATTTTGATCTTAAACATCCAACCTTTAACAAAGATCCTCGTAATATTAGACTTGGACTTGCTAGTGAGGGTTTCAGTCCATTTAAAATAGCAACATGTATTAGCCGAAGTACATGGCCTGTCATTATTATTGCTTATAACTTACCTTCATTGTTGGCTATGAAACAATCATAGTTCATGATGTCTCTTTTGATTGATGGTCCAAAGTCTCCTGGTAATGACATTGATATATATCTTCAACCTTTGATTGATGAATTGAAAATCTTGTGGGAACATGGAGTAGAGACATATGATGTAAATAAAAAAGAACTTTTCAATATGCATGCCACTGTCTTGTGGACTATAAATGATTTTCTTGCATATGATATGTTGTCAGGTTGGAACACAAAAGGATATATGGCGTGCCCTATTTGTCATGTTTATCATGGATCTATACATCTTCCTTTTAGTCGTAAATGTGTTTATATGAAGCATCGTCGTTTTTTGCCACCTGACCATCCATGGAGAAATGATATTCAGACATTCAATGACAAAGTTGAGCATGAGTTGGCACCAATTCCCTTATCTGGAGAGGATGTGTTAAGGAGTTGGGAAGGTTACAGTAATGTCATATTTGGGAAGATGTATAAGGATGCACTTCAAGCTAATAGGAGTGAAGCACAACAATTGCCAGCTGGTTGGAAAAAAATGAGTATATTTTTTGAGCTGCCATATTGAAAAACTTTATAGGTGAGACACAATCTTGATGTCATGCATGTTGAGAAAAATGTTTGTGACAAGATTTTGCATACAATTCTAGAAAAAGATGGAAAGAGTAAAGATAACATCAAAGCACGTCCTGACATGCAAAAGTTGAAAATAAGAAAGTCTTTACATCCAAGACCTTCTAAGAAGCATGTTGGAAAATTTATATTGCCTCATGCCTCATATAATATGAGTAATGTAGAGAAGGTGAGATTCTTACAAGTGCTAAAAAATTTGAAAGTACCAACTGGGTTTTCCTCAAATATTTCTCAACAAGTGCGGGTTCAAGAACGAAAAATTGTGGGAATGAAGAGTCATGATTGCCATGTTCTAATGCAACAACTCCTTCCATTGGCTATGAGAACAACAGTTTCAAAATCAGTGGCTCTTGTTTGAATGAGTATTGTATTTTTTTGAGGTAGCTGTGTGCTAAAGTTATTGATGTTAAGACATTGGATAAACTTGAGAAATCAATCCCTGAAATTCTATGTAAGTTGGAGAGGATCTTTCTTCCTGCATTCTTCAATGTTATGGTGCATTTGACTATCCATCTTGCAACAGAGGCTAAACTTGCTGGACCGGTTCAATATCGATGGATGTATCCAATAGAGAGATATTTACTTACACTTAAAAATTATGTACGGAATAGAAGTCGCCTGAGGGTTCTATTGCTGAAGGATATCTTATGGAAGAAGCAAAAACATTTTGTGCACGTTACTTGAATGATGTAGAGACCAAATTGAACAGGCCTGTGCGTTTTAAAGAAGGTGCAATTGGAGTTGGTGCCACAGAATTTATAACTGCTGAGGATGCTTATCAAGCACATCGGTTTCTTTTATTTAATACATCAACAATCGAACCATATTTATTGTAAGTTTCTTCTCTAATTTTGCATATCATCTTTTTTTACTTAATTTGAACATCTATCATTCAACAATAATGGCTAATGGTTATGTTTAGGTTGCATAAACACTTCTTGAAGAGTCGACATCCTACTTTCAATGATGTCCAGATCCAATTAGAACAACATAATGAATTTGTTGGGTGGTTTAGAGATTATGTAAGTTTACTAGCATTCATTTATTTCTTTATTTTCAAAAGATATGGAGTTTTTATAATTTTAACATTTTCATATTTTTCTTGTTCTTAGATTGATGAATTAAGAGGTCAAATGGATCTCCCGAAAGAAATTATTAGTTTGGCTAGAGGTCCAAAACATAGCATTGTGTCATATCAAGGTTTTTTTATGAATGGATACAAATTTGAAATTGATTCTGTTGACAATGCACGTGTTACTCAGAATAGTGGCATTATAAGAATTGGTGATTATGGAAATGCCTTTTATGGTGTTTTGAAAAATATATTTGAGCTTCACTTCGGGGTTATGCCACCTATAGTTTTGTTCAAATGCACTTGGTATGATATGAATGAGGGATCTGGTCTTATAGTGGATGAATTCAAACTTACTAATGTGGATACAACACGATCGAGTTTCGAAGATGAGCCTTTTATTTTTCCATCGCAAGCACAACAAGTTTATTACTCTAAAGATTCTGTGAGGGAAGGATGGAGTATAGCTTGCCGATGGAAGCCAAGAGATACTTATGAGGTGCCTCTAAGTGAAACTCAGGAAGAGGAAAACGAGGATGAGACACTCTTGAGAAATATGGAGCCAACAATTTCAAATGACCATTTGATGTCCAATGATAATGAAGTTTCTTGGGTGAGAAGTGAAGTTGGAATTGGTACACAAATAGAGGAAGGAGAATTGGCACAAGTATGGGAAAAAAAATGACATAAACAACATAGGTAGCGATTTTGTTATTATTTTAACTAACACTTTTGTACATATTTACAATACATGGAGTTTATTAATTAGAAATGTACCTTTGCAGAGATATGCCTCCAAAATAAAAATTCAGGTCTACGACAAATGATGGACATAATGATGGGGCAATCAAATATTGCACAGGAATTCATCCTCAAACCAAATTTAAGTCAATGACAAATTTCATGCAAAATGAAAGTGTCTTAATTCCAGCTACTACCTCTCAAAGTAGGAGCGCTTTAGTTCCTCTTTCAGGTAACTTATATTATGTTTTCATTTATTGTGGACATTCATTTTTTTTTGGCTACTACTAACTCGGCTCCAGCCTGTTTGAGTCGGGTCTGGGCAGATTTTGGGCACGTCATTAGCTAAGCACTGTAATTTTGAGTTGTTTATTTTTTTATTATCTGATATAAGTGTGGAGTGTCTTTGCATGTGTTCATATATTGTTTATATGTTGTGTGCTCCAGATTTTGTTTAATGTTCACCAAATTTTCACACCTTCCTTTCCAAGGCAGTGGCTGATTCTGGTTGGCATGCTTAAAATTAAGATTAGAACTTTTGAATTAATCTGTTCCACCACCAATGCAAGCAAAGCATTGGTCTATTTTTGAATCTCAATTGTCTAATAGAGCCAAGGAAATTTCATGAACCTGAAATGACAGTGAGATATCAGATTCTTTATTGCCTCTTGCTCCATCACCAAGTTGTCCCACAATAATAAACATTCTGCTAAGCATATTATCAATAATGTCAAAAAGAAGTGACCATTATGGTTACCTTCAGAAAAATAATGACAAAAAGAAGTGATGATAAGGGATCTTGCTTGATAAAGGGCTCTACTACTTCTGCAAAGACCATACACCTTCCTGTTAATGATAATAAAAAATGTGGCTGAATATACACAGTTCTGAACTTTCCAAACTGAACAATGAACTTTGCACTTGTTATTTGTTATTTAGTTTCCATGTTCAATTCTTTTGCACAGGAATTCCCCCTCAAACTAGGTCAAAGAGAGTGACGAATCTCATGCATGACGATACAACTACTATTAGTCAAAAAGGGCATGCACCTAGTCCTCCTGTTGGTTAGTTTTGATTTATTTTATTTATGCACTCATTTATTTTTGTAGATGCATCTATAAATATAAATTATGATGCTCTTTTTTTCATGTGCATCAGTCAAGAAGAGATGTTTACCGAATCAACTGAGTGCACCAAGAGCTAAAATTTATTATGATTATGAAGTTGAAAATCTAAATCCTCTTGATGATAGAGCAAATGCTATGTCCCAAAATAGAAGTACATTGAGTCCTCTTCTAGGTAATTTATGTTATCTTAGGTGTTTGTTGTGGATATACAAGTAGATATGGTTTTCTATAAATACTTCTCTTAATAATGGAGTAGATGAGCAAGAATTTCCTCCATATATTGGAGTGGATGAGAGACATTCTGATGATGTGCATGAAAGTAATTCTAGCAATGTACAAGCATCGTCAACATCTATTTCTAAAGTGAGGAAGACAAGAGGGTCAACTCAAAGGACAGCATTTCAACCCCCCCAAGGAATGAAGTGGACATGCATGTTCATTAAAGGCCAACCAGTTGGACAACAAGCATAAAAACTTACTGGAACACTTGGATTATATGCACGAAATGAGAGTTATTTCTCTCCCTACAAAATGTGGAAGCAACAGTCCATGCAAAGTTTTAATAATGTCATGAAGGAAATAATGGCATGTTAATTGAATTCTAATATCATGTTTGTGTATATCTCTTTATATTTATGTGTATATTTGTTGATGATTAAATTATAATAGGTACACTTTGAGTTCGTGAATCAAGAGAGGATACCTGCAAATATGGAAGATGTCAATAAATTTTACTTCAGATTATTACAGATTAAACTGAAAGAATGGAGATGCGAGTTGAAGAAAAAAGGATACATGAAGGGGGAGAATGAAGAATTGTTTGTAGAACCACCCGAGCAACGGATAACTCAAACAACTTGGGATTCTCTTGTGGACTATTGGGGAATTGATGAGAAAGTTTGAGAATTTGAAAGAAATCAAAAGAATCGTGCACATGAACAAGCAACTCATACTCTAGTGCAAATCCATTACACGTCATAATCAAGAACAAGTATGTTATGATTTTATTTTGCTTACAAAAATTTCTTTCATAAATTCTTTACTAACTTTGATGCAGTGGGAAAAATTGGGAGATAATTACACGACGCTGGGGCATACATTAAGGCTCATCAAACAAAAAGCGGAGATTATCCCAATGAGCACACTAGATCTATATGTGTATGTACATCTAAACTTACACTTGTAGAATAGGTGCTCATTTTATTTATATCCATAATTTTACTTGTATTGTAGGAGAAAGTTATAGAAGTATGTCAAGAGAAAGATCTCATGTCTAGTTCAGAGCCAACAATACTATCTCCTATACTAGATGTTGTTTGTAATGGACACCATCGTGGATATGAGAGAGGTTGCGGGTTAGGATGGTCTAGAATGTCACGTTGGGGTGATATTGGAAACCAAGCATCGAATGACAATATCAAACAACTTACTGTCGAGTTACAAAATGCAAAGGCTGAAATAGAAGCTATGCATGCTCGAGAGAAGGAAAGAGAGGAGGCATTGCAAGTTAGAGAGAGGGAGAGGGAGGAGGCAATGCAAGCTAGAGAGGGGGGAGGGTGGAGAGGGAGGAGGCAATGCAAGCTAGAGAGAGGGAGATGCAAGCAAGGATGGAACGCATGGAAGCTATGCTAAACATGCATTTTTCTAAAAGCTGAGTGGTGAGTGTATTTATGTTAGATTTTATGTTTTCATTATTTTATTGTTTATTAACATTTATTTTATTTATTTATTTTTTCATAGGTTGGAGATTCGACATGACACTATAGAATGTCAAACAACCATGCTGATAGAGATGGAACATAAAGCTTATAGCTATTCATCTTGAAATCCTCCTCCTCACTTGACTTCTTTTTGTGAAACAAAAAGCTTTTGTTCATGGATATTTCGTGTTCTATTTTGCTGTGGAAGGTTTTGCAAACATTTTGGTGGATATTTTGCAAGTTGTTTGAGCTTGTAATAGCATCAGTAGTAAGTCCAGAAAAAAAAATATTTTAGTGGATATTAATATAGATGGATCCATTGAGAAGAAAGGCTAATTTTCTGTTCATTGTGGGCCTTTGCAAGTAAATGTTTGGCAGCTCTGACAATCTTGGACTTTTGGATCCACTGAGGAGGAAAGACTAATTTTCTGCTATTGCATAGTATTTTTATAGAAATCAATAACTCTAGGTATTTTTTGTTGTGGTATATACCAGCTCCAAAAAAAATCTGGTTCTTTTTGGTGGCATCATTTCAGCAGGTATTTTCTTTTTATGCATCTACTCATTCTGCATGGAGAATCTGTGTTGGGTATTACTTTTGAAGACAATTTTGTAGTGGAACCGATGTCAGTTCAGTGAAACCTTAGTACGACAATTGCATCTGGTGCTGACTGTAAGCATATCGTCTTATTATTTTTTCGTGGTTCTCTACTTACAAACTAAATCCCACCATCCTCACAATCACTTTAATTTCATGTTCTTATTCACAGATGGAGATACATCCTCGCTGGAGAAACACTACAAGAAAAAGCGGGGATACGACGGAAATTTCGACGGATTAGTTTCCGTCGGTAAGTCCGTCGGATATTCCGACGGCAATATGTCAGTCGGAATATCCGTCGGTAGTTCCGACGGAAATATTTCCGTCGGAAATTTCCGTCGGTAATGAAAAAATACCGACGGATATGCCGACAGACATATGTCCGTCGGAAATCCGTCGGTAACTCTACTATACCTTGTCCCGCGAAACCCCCCTCTTTCCCTCTCCGCTCTCTCTCTCTCTTTCCATCTCCCGCTCTCTCTCTCTCTCTCTCTCTCTCTCTCTCATCTCTCGTCGCCGCGACCGTCGCCGCTCGCGCTGCCGCGCCGCTCGGCCCTCGCCCCGACCGGCCCCGCCGCCTGCCGCGCCGCCGCCGGCCCTCCGCCCCACCGGCCCCGCCGCCTGCCGCGCCGCCGCCGGCCCTCCGCCCCGACCGGCCCCGCCGCCGCCGCCGTGCTCTGCCACGCGGTATGTACCACCCTCGCCCCCACCGCCACCGCCCTCCCCCCCTTCCTGTGCAAGAACCCCCCCCCCCCCCCACCCCCCCCCCCCCCCCCCCCCCCCCCCCCCCCCCCCCCCCCCCCCCCCCACCCCCCCCCACCCCCCCCCCCCCCCACTCCGCCACCGCCCTCCCCCCCTTCCTGTGCAAGCCCCCCCCCCCACCGCCACTACCCCTCCCCTCCTGCGCCCCTACCGCCACCGCCTCCCCCCCTTCCTGTGCAAGCCCCCCCCCCCACTCCGCCACTACCCCTCCCCTCCTACGCCCCTACGCCACCGCCCTCCCCCCCTTCCTGTGCAACCCCACCCACCCCGCCACTAACGCTCCCCCTCCTACCCCCACAGCCACACCCTCCCTCCCTTCCTGTGCAACCCCCCCCCCCCCCCCCACCCCACCCTGCCACTACCCTCTCCCTTCTGCGCCCCCACCGCCACCGCCCTCCCCCCCTTCCTGTGCAACCCCCCACCCGGTGATCCCCTCCACCTATCCACACAAGAGTTTGCACATGATCGACCTGTCTTGGATGCATATGAGCTCCAGGGAGGAAGACATGACTCGATGTGGACCATGTGGCTGCAGGTTCTCTCGGGCGCCCTTTTCCCCTTGCCACTGGCCATCTATCTATCTATCTATCTATTTATGTATATACATGTATGTATAGATGTAGATAAAGTTAATTGATTGAAGCGTATATACATCGATCACAATATTTTTAGTTAGGAGAACAATTAATATATAGGTGAGTTGCATTGTAATTTTTTTCCCAAAATAAATTTCTCGACTTCATAATTGGATCTACTAGTGAAACAGTCCTCTTCAGATTTGGCCATTTGTTTAGTGTACTGATGCAAAACCGTGTTAAGCACCAAAAAATACCGACTTATATAAATATGTTCATCCAATACTTGGAGATCCTCGTGCTAATTACATAGAGGGCCATCTCCCACCACTGCGATGTGCTCAGTAGCTTTAATTTAGGGTCCATTAATTGCATGTAAAATATTTTCATTGAAAAATAGTTCTATAAATAATTTTTATGTAAAAACAAAAATCGTAATTACCCATTTGGTTCTTAAGTAAATATTTTGCGGAGAACATTGGTGCATACGTCTTATTTAAATCTAAAATGTTTAATATTACATCATAAAATATAGTATATAATATTAATAGACTCTACATGATGACAAAAACTTTTAAAATATTGAGATAATAATTTCACAATATAATATTACATTAACTATCCAGAAGCTATTATCACCAACTTTAATGCCTCACTTTAGTTGATGGGGAATGCCACACTTTAGCTTATGGTTTTGAAGCAGCTAATATGGAGGGAGAGTTTTGATGAGTGCCTCTAATATGGGGAATGCCATACTTTATCTGTTGCAAGTAACCAAGAGTATATAGGTTAAAGTACTGAACTAAAGAAATTGTAAGGAAACGGAAAAGGAAACGGGAAAAAAAGGGTTAAAGAAGGATTTTTTAGTATCCTTTAATCTCTCTCTCTGTCTCTCTCTCTCACACACATGTGTACACACACACATTCCTTAGGCGCATGGGATGCCTTTAGATCAGACCAAGAGTTCAAACGTAGTAAAAGTAAATGTTCTTCCTCCAAATTCTGAGAACAACTTACTGCATTTGCAAAATTATCTATCTTATGTCTGCGCAGATACAAAATGCATGAGGGGACTGCAACATCTATTATATTGTATCTTGTGTCGACCGACGTGCTAATTGCAAGTGCAAAAGTTAATTTAGTTCGAAAGTTTTGAGCAGCACCAACTTTTCCATAGGGAAGTTGTCAGGAGAACCCGGGCCTTTTGCCAGTGTGACTTGTCTGGGGGCATAAAAGACCAGTGAAACGAAGAGAAGAGAAAGTAGAACAGATGGTCGTAGTCAAAAGGAAAAGGGAGAAAAAACACAGACCACTGCAAAACGAAAGGACGCAAAGGAGAGAGGGAGAGAGAGAGAGAGAGAGAGAGAGAGGAGGGGGGGCAGGGGTGTCTCCCAAAGTCAATCGTCTATGCTCCTCCGTGCTCCGTAGAGATGGCCAGTGGCAAGGGAAACCCAATTCCTATCTACCTCTACATCTATACATACATGTATATACATAAATAGATAGATAGATAGATAGATAGATAGATAGATAGATGGCCTGGCAAGGGAAACTCAGAATTTAATAGGAATTAAAGTTGTAGTAGGAATTGGAAACACTAGAGGCTTACATACACCCTAACCTCTTCATGGCGACCCTAATGCGTTGCTGAGGCTTGCTGGATGTGGAGGAGAGGCTAAAGGAAGGGAGAATTTGTCACGTCCTAATAAAAGGCTATTTATCGGGAGTGACAAAAAAACAGGCACAACAGGTAATATTTACTTATCCATTCATATCGTCATAACGCGGAAGTTTAATTACATAGATACTCCTCATAACAACTAAGTGAGGAGTAGATCAAAATAAACTTAATTTACACATCCCAATTTAGGAAAAAAAATAGTACAAACTCTTCCTTCTAGAATTAGTTTCTTTTATGTTTAATTGTTCACTTTCAGTTTAATGATTAGTATTACACATCTATTTTAATGTATTTTTTAGTATTGCACATGTTTATATGTAATTCATGTACATGTATGTATGAATTGGTTATTATTGCACTTGTTCACATGTATGATTTTGTTATCATATTCCTTTCATATTTATTTGGGTTTTAAATTTGATCTATGCATGTATAGTAATTTTTCACTGCACACACATCACGAGAGCGTGTTAAGCCCGTGTCAATGAACATTCCCGTTCAAGACTTTGAGATTGATGTGCACGAGTCTTATTTTCAATAATGAGAACGGTATATCTAACTCAAAGTCTTGAATTGTCCCGTTTTGGACAGTCTGTGAATGTTGATCGGAGTTAGGTGGTCATTTATTATGTGATTGTATTATTTGTTGAAAATTTCGGGTGTGTCTACTCACTCCTCTCTGATATACCTTTATTGATTTAGAATATTTTCTTAACCACTTATTAGTAAGTGTTTAAGAAAATATCTAAATCAAAAATTTTTTGGTATATCGGAGAGGTGTGAGGAGATGCTGCCGAAATTTTCAGCAAATAATACAAACACATAGTAAATGGTCATCTGAGTGCGATCAAATATTCACAGATGGGTAAAAAGTGATAATCTTAATAATATATCCTACCTATTCATTTTGACTTACTCGAACGATGTGAGGTCTGTTGGATTTTAACTTGTGACATGACATTTAATCTGTGTAGGAACAATGTCTTATGAGAATCGTCATGGATGTACCGTGGAATGGTGAATGGAGTTGTCACCGAGGGTTTAAAGACGGAGTTGACAGTTTTATTCAGTTTGCATTGAGTAATTCCTCAGTAGCAGTCGATCCGATGGGTAACATTCGATGTCCGTGTTCGGCTTGTAAGAACAGAAAGTGGATATCGACATGGGATGTGCAGCATCATCTGTATACGAGAGGATTTGTTGGCCATTATGAGTTATGGTCGTGTCATGGTGAGTTGAATATTCAGTCGTCTGCACCAGCTAATTACTTTGCCTCCACAAGTACGTACGTAGACATGGTTGTCGATGCTGCTGGTCCGGAGTTCAATATTCATGAACATCAAACAAATGAAGAAGTGCCGAATGATACAGCTCAGAGATTTTATCAGTTACTTCGAGATGCTGATGAGCCATTATGGGATGGTTGTGAGAAGCATACACGGTTGTCTGCAGTGTCGCAGCTATTGATTTGAAATCTGAATTTCATATGAGCGAGAGTTGTTTTGACCGACTTCTCTTACTGGTCAAGAGCATGCTTCCTCAATCAGAGAGGTTACCTGCTGACTTTACCGTGCGAAGAAGATGGTGAATGATTGGGGCTTGGTTTTATGAAAATTGATGCATGTCCGAATATGTATGCTGTACTACAAAGAGGATGCAGATAAGACATCATGCTGTATTTGTAAGCATGATAGGTTCAAGCCAAGAGAGGGGACAAGTCAAAGCAGAAGGATGTTCCGTATAAGTCATTGCGGTACTTTCCTATCACACCCAGATTGCAGCGATTGTTCATGTCCTCGAGGACAGCTGGACATATGACATGGCATGCGGAAAGAGTCCGTCGCGACGAAGGTGAAATGAGTCATCCTGCCGATGGTGAAGCTTGGGCTCATTTTAGCCGTACTCATCCTTACTTCTCAAGGGATCCACGCAACGTACGGCTTGGTTTATGCACAGATGGTTTCAATCCTTTCGGAGGCTCGGTGGCATCTTTCATGTTGGCCAGTATTCTTAACACCGTATAACCTTCCGCCAGGCATGTGCATGAAGCGTGAGAATCTGTTCCTTTCATTGCTGATTCCGGGTCCAAAAAGTCCAGGAAAGAATATAGACATATATCTCAGACGTTGATTGATGAGATGAAATTGTTATGGTCAGATGGTGTGGCAGTCTTATGATGCATCCAGAAAAACAGAATTTCAATCTGAAGGCTGCATTAATGTGGACAATAAGTGACTTTCCAGCCTACGGATGTTATCTGGCTGGAGCACACATGGGAGGTTGGCATGTCCTTATTGCATGGAGGATTCTAAATCATTTGTGTTGAAATCTGGGGGAAAATCTTGTTGGTTCGATTGTCATCGGCGGTTTCTACCCAGTGACCATCCTTTCCGAAAGCAAAAGGATTTTTATTAAAATACAACTGTGATGGAGGACGTAGATATGGAACGGGTGTCTGGTGGAAATATGGCGAGGCGGGTCCAGAACTTACCGACTGTAACACAACTGGCTGGTAGTACCCGACAAATCCCTGGCTTTGGAAGGATCACAATTGGGTGAAGCAAAGCATTTTTTGGGAATTGCCTTATTGGTCAACACTTTTGATACGTCATAACCTAGACGTCATGCATATAGAGAAGAATGTTTTGATAATGTGTTCAACACAGTTATGGACGTCAAAGGTAAAACGAAGGATAACGTCAAGGCACGGGTGATTTGAAAGTACTTTGCAAACGTCTAGAACTAGAGCTACAACATGTTCAAGGAAAAGTGGTGCAACCTAAAGCTGCATATGTGCTTGGGGCCAGACAGATTAAGGAAGTGTTGCAATGGTTAAAGCAATTGAGATTTCCGGATGGATATGTCTCGAATATTGCGCGTTGTGTAAATGTCAACGAGGGAAAAATATACGGAATGAAGAGTCATGACTGCCATGTTTTCATGCAAAGACTGATGCCTCTTGCTTTTCGTGAGTTGTTGCCGAAACAAATATGGGGAGCAATGACTGAGCTGACCCAAATGTCGCTGAGCGGGAGGTGGAGTCTGATGTGGAGGAAGACTCCCAAGATGATGAGGATGAATTCCAGGATGATGATGAAGATGATGCTGAATTAAACATGTCTTCAGCATCTGATGATGAGTATAGATAATATACTGCATATTTTGTAAGAATTGGTGTTGTTGTTCATTACATGTTCATAATAAATTGCTACTTCAATTGAGTGCCGATGACTTGCTATATCTTTATTTGTATCAATAGAGATATGGTACGTGGAGGACGCAGTCGGAGGGTTGCCACGTCCGTTGGCAGAGGGACTGCCTCCGCGTCCACGTCTGCCTCCAGGTCCGCGACAGGTATATGCATATGTACACAAAAAACCATATGGGTTATATTGTTTATATTGATTTCACGAGAACTAACGTACATACAATTTTACAGGGACTGCCTCCCCGTCCACGCCCGTCGTCCCAGCAACAGGTAATTTTCTACATTGTTGTTATTTGAAATTCATAATTTCTAATGTGTATGAAATTTTGCAGGGACTGCCTCCCCGTCCACGCCCGTCGTCCCAGCGACAGGTAATTTCTATATTGTTGTTTATTTGAAATTCATAATTTCTAATGTGTATGAAATTTTGCAGGGACTGCCTCCCCGTCCACGCCCGTCGTCCCAGCGACAGGTAAATTTCTATATTGTTGTTTATTTGAAATTCATATTTCTAATGTGTATGAAATTTTGCAGGGAATGCCTCCCCGTCCACGCCCGTCGTCCCAGCGACAGGTAATTTTCTACATTGTTGTTTATTTGAATTCATAATTTCTAATGTGTATGAAATTTTGCAGGGACTGCCTCCCCGTCCACGCCCGTCGTCCCAGCGACAGGTAAATTTCTATATTGTTGTTTATTTGAAATTCATAATTTCTAATGTGTATGAAATTTGCAGGGAATGCCTCCCCGTCCATGCCCGTCGTCCCAGCGACAGGTAATTTTCTACATTGTTGTTTATTTAAATTCATAATTTCTAATGTGTATGAAATTTTGCAGGGACTGCCTCCCCGTCCACGCCCCGTCTCCCACGACAGGTAAATTTCTATATTGTTGTTTATTTGAAATTCATAATTTCTAATGTGTATGAAATTTTGCAGGGACTGCCTCCCCGTCTACGCCCGTCGTCCCAGCGACAGGTAATTTCTATATTGTTGTTTATTTGAAATTCATAATTTCTAATGTATGAATGAAATTTGCAGGAATGCCTCCCGTCCACGCCCGTCGTCCCAGCGACACAGGTAATTTTCTACATTGTTGTTTATTTGAAATTCATAATTTCTAATGTGTATGAATTTTTGCAGGGACTGCCTCCCCGTCCACGCCCGTCGTCCCAGCGACAGGTAAATTTCTATATTGTTGTTTATTTGAATTCATAATTTCTAATGTGTATGAAATTTTGCAGGGAATGCCTCCCCGTCCACGCCCGTCGTCCCAGCGACAGGTAATTTTCTACATTGTTGTTTATTTGAAATTCATAATTTCTAATGTGTATGAAATTTTGCAGGGAATGCCTCCCCGTCCACGCTACCCTTCGTCTTCTTCCTCACCACAAGGTAACATATGTTTCAATAGATTAGTATGTTTGGTCTCTTGCAATTTATACAATAAAAGTGTACTAAATTTTTTTCAACAGAGGTGGAGAGCCAGCATCCAGCAGCTGAGGAGGGGCCTCAGCTACCAGGACGACAACCATGCTGGATCTCAGGATAAAGTTCATCATCTCAATGTTACTGTATTTGTTATTTAGGATATACATTTCATGTAGAAAATTAATGTGGAATTGCAGGGAAGATAGATCCCAGTCCTGCTTCCCGCTATATACGACGTTGATCCACGCACATATTCCAGGACCAGTGGATGCATGGAGAGAATTCCAGTGCCAGTCCGGGATTTATTATTTGACATGTTTACGGTATTTTTATTTTTTAGAAGAGTTGAAGTCATTTATTCATTATTATTAATTTAGGTTTATTGCAGAACGTTGATTAATTTTATTTCTTTACAGCGGAGGTTCGCGTTCATGAGACCCGAGGATTTCCCTCGGGCTCGAGCCGTCTGGGAGATTACGCCCAGACTAATTTAAGAAAGTCGATGTGGGAGGCACGGGACAAGGCAATCAAGACCACAGGGAATTGGGATCCTATGGCTTGGGTGGATTACGGCCCTGTTTGGCTGCGGACGGACTATGGGAGTCCCTTTGCGCGTTGGCTGCTGGACCATGGCAGCAGCGGTCACAGGCGGCAATACGCAACAGAGCAACTCAACCGGAGAAGAATGTGCATACTAGTGGATCCGTATCTTATGCGACCCACAGTCAAAATTGGTAAGTATTTTATTGTTCGATTCATATATACATATGGATTATATTGTGAGACTAACTAATTTTGTTGAATTCTAAGCATCACGACCTGGAGCGTGCCCCTACTTTCCGCGAGTTATTTGACCGGACTCATAAGCGGAAGGGACGGATGACTATGTTACCGAGAGGCCCGCACGATTGCTGTAAGTCAAGCTTTAAATTATGAATTCAATTATGATATTAAAGTAATTTGTTTCAATAATTTAATTTTAAATTATTTTACAGGAGACGTACGACAGGACGATGGCGGAGCGCTACACAGAGGGCACTCCCCAGCCAGATTTGGATGCGGACGCTGGGTCGAGGCAGCGGGAGTGCCGAGGAAGGGTCGAGTGTACGGCTTTGGGGACAGCCTGGATACTCATCGAGTGTTGTCCTCATATGCCAGTTCGATCGCTTCTCCGGCACATGCGAGTTCTTCTGCGCCGCCCGTCAGTGGTGTAGAGGACATTAGAGGCATCATTCGGGAGGAGCTACGTACACTACAGACGCAGCGGGAAGAGCTACAGACGCAGCGGGTACAGCTACAGGCGCAGCAAGTACAGATAGAGACGCAGCGGCTACAGCTACAGACGCAGTTCAGCGATATTGTTCAGCAGTTCATGTCAATAATGCAGGGAGTACGCCCCACACAGCCAGCAGCTCAGGTCAGTATTAGTATTAATTTCATATACTTAGGATTGGGCCGGGCGTCCAACACGATTGGGGTCGACGTTCAATTGACGGATCTAAAAAACACCCAAGTATATTTAAAGCGTCAAAACACAACCCGGGGTCCAAAATCCCAAATAGGATCGGATCGACGTGCCGTTTTCTCCGACACGACCGGGTGGGTAAAGTGACGTGTGGAACTGACGGAATCCAATTTGGATCCCCGGATTGGGTTCGGACGTTCAATTGACGGATCTAAAAACACCCAGTATATTTAAAGCGTCAAAACACAACCCGGGGATCCAAAATCCCAAATAGGGATCGATCGACGTGCCGTTTTCTCCGACACGACCGGTGGGTTAAAGTGACGTGTAGAAACTGACGGAATCCAATTTGGATCTCCGGATTGGGTTGGGTATTCAAAGGACGGATCTAAAAACACCCAAGTATATATAAAAGGTTAAAACACGCAACCCGGGGTCCAAAATCCCAAATAGGGATCGGATCGACGTGCCGTTTTCTCCGACACGACCGGGTGGGTTAAAGTGACGTGTGGGAACTGACGGAATCCAATTTGGATCCCCGGATTGGGTTGGACGTTCAATTGACGGATCTAAAAAACACCCAGTATATTTAAAGCGTCAAACCCAACCCGGGGGTCCAAAATCCCAAATAGGGATCGGATCGACGTGCCGTTTTCTCCGACACGACCGGGTGGGTTAAAGTGACGTGTAGAAACTGACGGAATCCAATTTGGATCTCCGGATTGGGTTGGGTATTCAAAGGACGGATCTAAAAACACCCAAGTATATATAAAAAGTTAAAACACGCAACCCGGGGGTCCAAAATCCCAAATAGGGATCGGATCGACGTGCCGTTTTCTCCGACACGACCGGGTGGGTTAAAGTGACGTGTAGAAACTGACGGAATCCATTTGGATCTCCGGATTGGGTTGGGTATTCAAAGGACGGATCTAAAAACACGGCCAAGCATATATAAATGTTCAAACACGCAACCCGGGGTCCAAAATCCAAATAGGGATCGGATCGGCGTGCCGTTTTCTCCGACACGACCGGGTGGGTTAAAGTGACGTGTGGGAACTGACGGAATCCAATTTGGATCCCCGGATTGGGTCGGACGTTCAATTGACGGATCTAAAAAACACCCAAGTATATTAAAGCGTCAAAACACAACCCGGGGTCCAAAATCCCAAATAGGGATCGGATCGACGTGCCGTTTTCTCCGACACGACCGGGTGGGTTAAAGTGACGTGTGAAACTGACGGAATCCAATTTGGATCTCCGGATTGGGTTGGTATTCAAAGACGGATCTAAAAACACCCAAGTATATATAAAAGTTAAAACACGCAACCCGGGGTCCAAAATCCCAAATAGGGATCGGATCGACGTGCCGTTTTTCCCGACACGACCGGGTGGTTAAAGTGACGTGTAGAAACTGACGGAATCCAATTTGGATCTCCGGATTGGGTGGGTTTTCCGGACGGATCTAAAACACCCAAGTATATATAAAAAGTTAAACACGCAACACAACCCGGGGTCCAAAATCCCAAATAGGGATCGGATCGACGTGCCGTTTTCTCCGACACGACGGGTGGGTTAAAGTGACGTGTGGGAACTGACGGAATCCAATTGGATCCCCGGATTGGGTCGGACGTTCATTGACGGATCTAAAAAACACCCAAGTATATTTAAGCGTCAAAACACAACCCGGGGTCCAAAATCCCAAATAGGGATCGGATCGACGTGCCGTTTTCTCCGACACGACCGGGTGGGTTAAAGTGACGTGTAGAAACTGACGGAATCCAATTTGGATCCCGGATTGGGTTGGGTATTCAAAGGACGGATCTAAAAACACGGCCAAGCATATATAAATGGTCAAAACACGCAACCCGGGTCCAAAATCCCAAATAGGGATCGGATCGGCGTGCCGTTTTCTCCGACACGACCGGTGGTTAAAGTGACGTGTGGGAACTGACGGAATCCAATTTGGATCCCCGGATTGGGTTGGGCTTCAAAGGACGGATCTAAAAACACCCAATATATAAAAAGTTCAAACACGCAACCCGGGGTCCAAAATCCCAAATAGGGATCGGATCGACGTGCCGTTTTCTCCGACACGACCGGGTGGGTTAAAGTGACGTGTAGAAACTGACGGAATCCATTTGGATCCCCGGATTGGGTCGACGTTCAATTGACGGATCTAAAAACACCCAAGTATATTAAAGCGTCAAAACACAACCCGGGGGTCCAAAATCCCAATAGGGATCGGATCGACGTGCCGTTTTCTCCGACACGACCGGGTGGGTTAAAGTGACGTGTAGAACTGACGGAATCCAATTTGGATCTCCGGATTGGGTTGGGTATTCAAGGACGGATCTAAAAACACCCAAGTATATATAAAAGTTAAAACACACAACCCGGGGGTCCAAAATCCCAAATAGGATCGGATCGACGTGCCGTTTTCTCCGACACGACCGGGTGGGTTAAAGTGACGTGTAGAAACTGACGGAATCCAATTGGATCCCCGATTGGGTTGGGCATTCAAAGGACGGATCTAAAAACACGGCCAAGCATATATAATGGTCAAACACGCAACCCGGGGTCCAAAATCCCAAATAGGGATCGGATCGACGTGCCGTTTTCTCCGACACGACCGGGTGGGTTAAAGTGACGTGTGGGAACTGACGGAATCCAATTTGGATCCCCGGATTGGGTCGGACCTTCAATTGACGGATCTAAAAAACACCAAGTATTTTAAAGCGTCAAAACAACCCGGGGGTCCAAATCCCAAATAGGGATCGGATCGACGTGCCGTTTTCTCCGACACGACCGGGTGGGTTAAAGTGACGTGTGGGAACTGACGGAATCCAATTTGGATCTCCGGATTGGGTTGGGTATTCAAAGGACGGATCTAAAAACACCCAAGTATATATAAAAGTTAAAACACACAACCCGGGGTCCAAATCCCAAATAGAGATCGGATCGACGTGCCGTTTTCTCCGACACGACCAGGTGGGTTAAAGTGACGTGTAGAAACTGACGGAATCCAATTTGGATCCCCGGATTGGGTTGGGCATTCAAAGGACGGATCTAAAAACACCCAAGAAAATGATGGATCTAAAAATATTATTGTATTAAGTTAGAGAAATAATCACATGTTTTAAATTTCATTTTTGAAAATACTGTATTTCTTTTATTTATTATTAATGTTTCTCATTTTAATTTGTTTTAATATAGGATCCAGCTCCAGACGATGACGAGGCAGGGACAGCAGACGATCCAGCAGATCTATGTTGATTTTTGTATTCATTATGCTATATGATTTATATTTATTGTATCTTATGATTTTATGTTGATTGTTAGTATTTGTTAAATTTATGAATATTGTAGCAGGTTTGACATTGTAGCAATGTATTTTATTTTATGTATTTAAAAAAAATATGTGTATTTTCCGACGGATTTTCCGACGGCTACGTTTCCGTCGGAAAGTATATATTACCGACGGAAAAATACCGTCGGTAATGCAGTCGGACAATACTGACGGATTCGCCGACGGATATAAGTCCGTCGGAACTGATAAATTACCGACGGAAATATACCGTCGGCAGGTCCGTCAGCATAATACTGACGGATTGGCCGACGGATAGTATCCGTCGGAAAATATACATTACCGACAGTTAAGGACCGTCGGTACTTCGGTCGGCAAATACTGACGCCTTTACCGACGGATTAATTCTGTCGGAGGTTTCGACCGAATGCCGACGGAATTTTCATCCGTCGGAAAGTTCTGACCAATCATTTCCGACGGAAAGTTTCCGACGAGTATTGGACGGAAAGCGGTCGGAAGGTGCATTTTCTGACGGAATACCGACGGATTACCGACGGATTGAGTCCGTCGGTAATCCCGCTTTTTCTTGTAGTGAAATGACAGAAATCTAGACTACTGCAAGCAGAACAAAATTCATGTTATTGTAAGCTTAATCACAGCCTTGTAGCTAGCTAATCCCCGCTGACCACCAGATGGTGATGATAACAGGTAGCCAAGGCCATTGAGCAAGTGATTCCTTTGCCAGTGGTGAGCATGTGATCAGTAATGATTCAGATGACAAAATGTCTAGTGATATGATGGAGATGCAATCATCCCCCAGCCAGGCCATGGTCTATCACCCATTTCTGAATCTTACAATCAAGGTCCGTATGGTAACTTGGTATTGTCTCAGTCAGATCAACTTTCCTTCTGACTTGGAAAACTCATGAATAAATTTGTGTGTCCAACGTACATGTATCTCTGTAGGATAATGGAACATCAATGTTCTCAAAATTTCTTTTGTTTGTGTAAGAGTTTGAATCTAGTTCTGTTCTTGGTTATGCTGGCTGCAATCTTACTCTAGAAATCACACAAGTTGGAGATGATGGGGCATCATCACTGTCGAATTCTTTTAAACAGAGGATTGAAGAAGTCACCAAGTCTCCCTTGGTAGATGATCAAGGTATGCAGAGAAAGGGCCATCTTTATGTCTACTCCTGAAAGTTAGCGCTCCTACTTAAATTTAGCAATGAGTTTTAATGCAAAATTTTTCTTTCTGCAACAGCCGTCACGGTTGAAAGTTGATTGATTCTTTAGGGTAGGGTTTCTCTATACATTTGCATGCAGTGAATCACACGATTCTTAACCACTGGATCTGCTTATGGGAAACAAAAACAAGGAGGTGAAATTACTTTGTCGAGTGCGGATGTGGAAGGTGAATTAGCAATTGAGTATGATCAGTAAACTTCAGCGGGCACAAAGAAATTGTAACCCCTGCAGACCGTGAAGAAATTTGAACCCCTGCAGCTGGTGACCTTGATAGACAAACTAAACTGCAAAATGAAAGTATCTTAGTCACGGAAGAAGCTAAAGATGGCTCTGTTCAAGAATCTCTACTCAGAGACTTGGCCTCGGGAGGACAATTAATTAGTGTTCCAACGCCTTCTCCTCATCAGTCGACGTCGTCGTCTTCGTGCGACTGTCAGCATATTAGAGTTTTTGTACAAATCAAATAAAAGAAAAAAGTTTGAGACTTCAGAATATTCATGACGGTCTGTACAAGCTGCCTTTCATATTGGCACTTGCATGTGTGTTTTGTGTAGAGGGATTACTATATTTGAATATCATTGTAATTTTTTTCCCAAAAAATATATATGTGATTGTGAAATAAAAGATTGTGGATGTATATATTTAAATACTAGTGAAACATATGAAAGGATATTTAGTAGTTGGCAAATGACAGTATATTAATATTAAAAAATAAAAAATAATTTGAAAAAATATAAAAAATTGAAAGAATGGACGACCGTTTTTAAACCGTCGAGAATGTATATAAAAAATGTGAATGGCCGACTGTTCGAATACGACGACTATCTACAAACAGTCGTCTAAAGAATTGCCGACCCTAAAATAGCCGACTGTACAAAGACGACTGTCAAACGGTCGTCAAAAATTAAGGCGACTGTATACAGTCGGCCTTTATAGAACTGCCGACTGTTTAAACAGTCGGCGGTAACCTATGTTGTACTGGTGGTTCTTGATCGGGGTGTGTACCTTGTCGTTACGGAAACTCTTAGGATCAAGAAGAAGGCTACAAGAGTCTTCTTCATTGTTTCCTCGCTCCAAACACCTTCGGGATCTGGTGGTGATGGCCCGAGAGAGAGAGAGGGAGAGAGAGAGAGAGAGAGAGAGAGAGAGAGAGAGAAAGAGAGAGAGAGAGAGAGAGAGAGAGACTTGTGTTGGGTTTTCTCCAAGAGAAAAGAATGCACCCACGGGTTGCATGCGCATGGGAGAAAACCGGGAACCCCCCTTACGCATGGTTCTCTCCAAGAGTTATAGAGTCCATAGGACTCTAGGGACTAGGGAGATAACCATGTCTCCTTCCCAAAGGTTGCCAAAACAATCTTTGGTGCCCACGCAGGGCATCCAACCAATGGCAACAACCATCGGTTAACATCTCCCACTTGCCCGCAAAGGGCACAATAAAATGTCAGTTGCTCACTAAGAACAATTCATCTCTAGAGACTTACTTCCCAATCTTACATATGGCGAATGGAGTGAGCGACCTTACGAGAGTTGATACAACAAATGAGTAGTGACCTATTAAGTTATCACCAAAACTAACAGATCACAATACTCAAAAGAAATCCCGTAGTACCTTAGATATCTTCAATATTCACCAGCTTTAACATCTTGGATCTCTTAAAAACTAGTGACGTCAAAACTTGAATGTTTTGTACTCACGACTTTATCACCACTAAGTCGACAGAGTCCCTCGACGTATGAGCCACAAAACATGGTGCAATCTTTAGATTTCTTTCTTGAGTTCTTATGTCAATTCAATTAGTCTTGACCGCTTTCCTAGTCATGTCCCGCTGGACTGTATCAGCCACAGCCCTAAGGAGCATGCTAAAGTAGCGACATCAAGCTTCCTTTTCATGACATAGATCTCAAGTCCTAAGGGTACAGATGGATCAATAAATTATGATCCAAGAGCTCACACAATGATGAAGCAGAGATCCCATTCACCATTCTCTTCAACGGTCGTCTTACGCACATGTGGTATGGGACACATGCTACGATGCACTTCCATCATTACGGGAGTGTCACATACAACAGAATAAAAACACCATACGGTTCTTAGTCTAGCCACTCCCATTGCAGCTAACCCAAGTCTCATGACGTCTTATCATAAAACTCACAACCGGCTTAGTAAAGGCTTCACGGATTTGATTCTCATATCCTGTGATCGATCCAGAGGGATCTCATCTTAATTCATTTTAAGGCAACAATAAAAAGAAAATTATCTTGCTCACTCTCATAGTGCCATAGATATAAATTTATCTTGCTCGCTCTCATAGCACCATAGATATAAATTGTCTCATCTTGCTTGCTTTCTTAGCGCCAAGGCAAATGACTCGTGTGAGGGGGTCCATTCAGAGCCTAGTGACACTTTTCTTGATGTGTAAAGTATTCCAACCATAGACACACATAAGGAAGAAAAACATAATAAATTAATTGACAATGAAAAAATTGTGCACATTACAATTTACACAATCCCATATTTCTAATATGGGTTACAAATGCCTCCCTCGGGATTTGTTTAGTTAGTGGATCTGCCAACATATGACCTGTTAAAATGTGTCGGAGAACCACCAACTTCTTTGCAACTAAATCCCGAATGTAGTGATAATGAATGTCAATGTGTTTGGTTCGTCCATGGTATTTAGGGTCCTTAGCATAGGCCAAGGCCGATGTGCTATCAACATACAACACCACCGCCTCCTTTGATAAATGTATCATGGCCAATCGCTATAGGAAACTTTGCAACCAAACAGCCTCTTGACATGCAGCTGAACAAGCCACATATTCTGATTCCATGGTTGATAAAGCGATGCACGTTTGTTTCTTGCTACACCAAGAAATAGCCTCTCCACCTAATATAAACACATAGCCTGAGGTGGATTTGCTCTCATCTTTATCACCAGCCTAATCAACATCGCTGTAACCTCTCAATCTTAAGTCACCTCCTTTGTAACATAAGACAAGGTCTGAAGTGCCACAGAGATATCGAAAAATTCTCTTGACTGCTTTCCAGTGAATGAGATCGGGATTACTTTGATAATGACTAACAAGACCCACTACAAAGCTAATGTCTGGCCGTGTACATAATATGGCGTACATTAGACTCCCTATTGCAGAAGCATATGACACTTTAGACATTTCATTCTTTTCCTTATCAGTTTGTGGACATTGACTGATACTTAAAACACAACTCTTATCAATTGGAGTATCGATGGGTTTGGAATAATGCATTCGGAATCACTTGTAGACACCCATTCCTGACCCATACGCTGAGCCAAATTCCTTGTCACATCATTGATGCCCCACGTTGGCTCATCATCGCCAAGCTAGTTTTAGCCGATCATGGTATCTCTCTATTAGTTTATCACCCTGGTGGGCTCTTCCTGGTCAAATCAATCAGTCTTCATCATCCTCTTGTAGCTCTCTGAGTTGGGAATCCAACGCTTCAAACCATGTGTCAATCTAATACACATGCAAGGAGATCAGACACTTTGAATACGTCATATGCTGGAAGATCCTAAAGGCGACAATGTCCCTGTCGCATTCATATTCAAAAGGGGACGCCCTTCATGTCGCGTTCATGCCTCCATCAATTACTTCCATGAAATAATCGTTCATTTCAAGAAGGCAACACCTTGATACGTTGCATTCCCATTTGGCCTTTTAATCCCTGAAAATTCGCCAGAAAATGCTTCAAGACTTCCTTCTATGGAAGGTGACGTATCGAGGCATCGCTAGTTGGTAGCGACACAAAGCCTATCGCGTTTTGATTTCCTTCACATGTCCATGCAACGTGGCTTTCTATTCATACTCCGACCATTGCTATTCATGAATAATCCAATTTTTGGTGGGTCTAGAGATCTCCAAATCTTGCCAAACTTGGAGGAAACCTTCGTCAGAATCTCCTTGCCACGTTCTGACTCTCCTTGAGCGATCACAATTACCTAAACTCGAATTCCAGCTCATTATTCCCTTCCCATCCTATTCAGGAATAATGACCTATAAAAGTGTCAATAGAGCACGGTTATGACGATGGTTGGCGTCTACTTCTTCCTCTCCCAGAGAGATACAAATCTCCAGAAGACCTCTCAACCTCCAGACGACCAGGAAGTGCCCACCAGGGCATTTTCATCACCTCTATACTTTCTCTCTCATGTTCTTCATGCTTTTCTCTCAACTTTCTTTATACATGCACGTTTAGATCCGTTTATTTTCGTAGTTTTGCATTAGATCACTCCACACACACCTGTTTTAAACATCTAAAGGGGTTAAAACATCACCCCATGTTAAAGAAGACAGTATAGGTATGAGGCTCTTGCCCCTTGGCTGGCTGAGGAGCAGGAAGATGAAGAACAACAATCTCCCTCTTCTGTTGCAGAAGGCGACAGACATCTGGTCGCGTTCTTCAGAAGGCGACAGCCTTCCTGTCGCAATCATCAAACCAAGTTCCTTCTACACTTTTTTCCATCTTTCCAAAGTAGTTAGCACTTGTTCTTCATACTATCATCCTCTGCAACTAAATTGGTGGTGATCACGGTCCTTTTCTTAATTTTAATCATCTTTATTTGGGGATCAATTCCCGTGATTACACCTTTTGGCGATCATGGTGGGACTTCTAGTGCCTGTTGTGCTTGCTTCTGTCTTCCCTTGCCTTTTTCAGTCTTTTATGTGTGTGGTTTTCAATTAGATTATGTGTTTTTCCATTTTATTTCACTGTTGTTTTGAGTTCTGCTGCACTGAGTGAGAACGCGACGTGCAAGAAGTCGCGATATAGAAGGCAATAGGGAGATCGTCGCTATCCGGTGAGTTCTACTTATTCCATTTGTTCTAAATTTTTTGAGTTTATTTTAAGCACTTCGTCCATACTTTGAGTTATTTTGTGCCAGATCCATGCATATAAGAGTCTGTCAGTCATCTTTGTTATAGGTTTGTTTGATTTTCCGTGCATAACCAAGCACCACTTGACCTCTATCCACTGCGAAGAGGAACGCGATGCTCTTCCTGTCGCGATCTAGGTGGCGACAGGTTGGTAGTCACCTTCTTCTTCTGAGAGCAGGTCGGCCTAGTTTCTATTTGTTAGCTTCAGATTAGATTTTCTGCATGCACTCTAGTGCACATAGGGGCATACATATTTCCATACTGTAGTTTAGGTTGTCCTCCTCGGAGACGCTAGCTCTCTCGGCCACATATTCCTTGTGTCCGACTAGAGCACTCGCTTGAGGGCCTCTGTAAGTCCCCGCTGACCATGGATTCCCACACATCCGCCAGGCTGGTTGTACCTGTTGCCACCATATAATTAGGATTCATGCATTGGTGAGTCTGTGAAAATCCTAGTCAAACCCAAAGTTGGAAGCCTTATCCCTTTAGGAAACCCATCCTTTGAGGGAACTTGCTAAAATAGTCAATCCATTAAAAGGAAAACTTGAACCAAATAAAAGAAATCATCATCATTGTCAATTGCTTGCTTTGGGTGAGACATCTTCTCTTTCTATTATTTGCATAGGTTTGTTTGCCTAGGAAACTAGGTGTCTGTTTAGGAAAGGTTGTCTCTTAAGTCTAGACAGGCGTCCCTTATTTTGGTGTATCAAAAACTCTCACTTTCCAAATATGGAGTCCTATTTGAACCTAGACTATAGTGATGAGAATTAGGATGCTGCCTTCTATACCTCCTGACACTATGAGGAGTCTCTTCCTCATGATCTCCTTGAGGAGTCGGCCCAGCCCTGGGTCACCACAGTCCATGCTAGTGAGAGTCACCATCCCGACGATGATGGCCCATCACAACTTGTCCGTCCCCCTCAGGAGGATGATTAAGCTTCTCAACTCATGCGCTTAATTCCTTAGCTTGATCAATTACAAATTCAAGATCTCATGATGGCTCTGAAAGGAAAGACCGTCTCATCACCCTCCCCCAGAGCGGATGCTTCTCGGCCCATGGCATCTACTTTCGGCCCCCGTATCATCACGAGACAAGCCACCAACACTCCTTTTGAATCTGAGCACTGTCGTCTACATGAGTCGAGGCCCTGGTCTCCCCCCTATCTTCCTTGCCATTCACCACAACGGCTCGAGCCACGTGTCAAGATGGCATCTCGTGCCTCCTCCTTGTATGCTCAACCCTCCACCGCTCTCAACATGATGTCTGAGTGGACGTCTATCAAGAAGGAACTCCAAGAGTTGCGGAAGCAAGTCGACCCCAGGCAACACCATGATGTACACATGCCCAATTTCAATGGCCTGTGGGTCCCATCTCCATCAGAACTTCCCAAGTACCGCAAGTATAATGGCACTGGCAATACATATATTCACATCAAGGACTTCATCTATGAGTCTGCACCTTATCAGCATGACTGTCGCTTAATGGCGTATCTATTCCATCGGTCATTAGATGGGCATGCATTAGATTGGTTCTACTCATTGCTACCCGAGGATGCGGAGGACTTTGCAATGGTGAAAGGAAAGTTCCTTGAATAGTTCCAAGACTGGGTCGGGCCAGAATACTCTCTCACAGATCTCATGGCAGAAAGAATGAAGCCGAATGAAGAATTCGCCACCTATGCAGACAGATGGAGACAGATGGCCACACGAGTCCCCGGGTACCTTCCAGAGGGAGAGAAAGTCAAAATCATCATTGTCAATGCAACCCCCGCCTACAAAAACATCTTAGCAATGAATGATATCACCACTATGCTTCAGCTCTACAGTCGGGCTCGATTCATCCAAACCCAACTCAAAGACTCACCTATACACTCTATGTTCGAGCCAAGAAAATCTACCTTCCAAAGAAAACCTCAGGGGCTAGTTACTGAGGGGGTCCAAGTCAATGAGCAAGTGAGTGCATTTGTAAGGCCCTCAATTTCTGTGAATTTTATATATGTTTTGATGCTTTGTGGTTCTGTCAAAATTTCTTCTTAACATCCCTTGACGTTAAGGGTGAGTTGATGGCAAGCTTTGTGCCATTTACTTGCTGGCCAGAAGATCTAGACGTCAACATCGATTGACATTTATTCTGGTTAACGGCAGTAATGTGGCCGTTTACTACTCCGAATGCATTTAGGATTCTAGATCTGAAATCGTCCCATTTTCTCTGGGAAATGGATTGGGAAACGTCCCAACAGCCAGGTCTCTTCACTCCTAGCTTGACTATGACTCCTATTACCTATATAGCTGGGTCATCTCTCCAAAGAGAGGACTTTCCTCACCTTGGGTTATTTGGGTTTCGGGGAGAGAAAAAGGAGAGAGTTTGAGAGGGTAGATCGGCGAGTTGCTGACAATTTGAGGTTCATGCTATGAAGAGAAAGGTTCCACAACCTGAGAGGAAGACTCTGGACCAGGTGATCGTGGCTAGTTCGTGCTCAAGACGAAGGATTTGATCGTGTTAGAAGAATACCTCTTTGGGTGCGAAAGAGGACTTCATCGACTAAATTCTCTCGTTGAAGAATTTTCTGGAGGCAAGTAACTTAGGGTTTCTCTCTGTGGACTTGTCCCTTAGGGTTTTAAGATTTTTATGGAATTTTAACTCATGCCCTAGACCTCAAAAATTTCTTATTTTCTGTGTTCAGTCTACACCTTCTACAGACAAGAGGTTTATGGCAACAACCTTGCCGTCAAGTTCCTGGGGTGACGACAGTCGATTGTGCCGGTAACCACCGCTGACATCCAACCCCTTGACATCAAGTTGATCTGTTTCTTTTTTAGAACAATGTTTTACTTTGTGTGATGTGATTTTTCGAGGGAAAGTTACTATATGCATGTGTTTAGAAAATTTTGTCCTGTCAGATATGTTTAGTAGATCAAACCATGAATTTTTGATAATTTTATGATAATAATTGCTATTTATTTCTGTTATGAGTAAATAAGCATGTTATGTTAGATTTAAATTCAGAATAAATGTGTATGATGAATATTATCATCTCAGAGATTTCCCATGAACTCAGGACTACTGTATGCATGTTTTAGGACTATTAGATTCGACGGTTTACTGTCCACCATGTTTAATTAAATTATCTTGTTAAATTACATGAAAACTATTTTAAATATTAAAAATAGCTATACTGCTCCAAAAATTATGAAAACTGACTGATATGTTCTGTCAAGTATATCTACCCTGTGATTAAAATTTAAGCATATTCTAATCATTTGACAATTAGTTGAGAATTTCTGAAGCTTTATATACTATGTTTTAATAATAAGTCTCAAACATGTTTAAAAACGTGATTAGTATCATGACTAGGTTCTGTTAATTATTGTTCTTTATTAAATTGAGCATCCAGAAGTGATTAATATATGTTTCATGATATATGTGTGTATGTGCATGGAAAGAGAGAGAATATGTGACATGTGTGTGTGAAATATGTGTTAATGTGAAAAGATAAAAGTTGTGCCAATGAGACACTGCCACCATAGATTGCGTGGAGCCGTACTGTAGTAGTGCCCCTACGGGAAGACTCAATTGTGTTATGTGATACTCGGGGAAACGGGTCGTGTGAAATCCTGGAGGTGAACAAGTTCCACTGGTAATGGTGGGGAGGGCTTCCCTCAGTTCTGCGCGCAGTAACCAAGACTTGATAATTTTGCCTAGCGATTAAGTATGTGTATGTGTTATGTGATCTTTCTAGTGGTCGTTTGGGCTTTGTCTCGGCTTGTGTAAAAATGAATATGTGCATAATGTGTAAAGTGATATGTGAACATGGCACAAGGTATGTGCAAGTGATATGACATGTGATCGTGATCGTGAAAAGTGAAAACTATGTGAAAGCTATGTGAAATCATGTGTAAGTGAATAAGAATGTGATAAATGTGAGAATAAGTGCATGTGAAAGCAAAGGTAAAGTGCATGTGAATATGCCATGAGAAAATAATGCATGTGTTAATGTGATTTATGTTAAATTTTAATTGTGATATCATGTTAGTACCATGTGTAGAAGTATGTTAATTATGTCCATGAGTTAGAAATTACTTGATGAACATGTTAGTAGTATCATGTTATAAGTTTTAATATAAGCCATGTGTTAATGTTATGTGCATGTGAGAATTGCAAGCATGTGATTATATGAATGCTCTCATGTTAATGACACCATGATATAAGTGACCATGTTTAGAATTCTTGTTATACATGAGTTAGTCTAGTTTTGGGTAATAGATTCCATGTTTACATTATCCATGTTATTGCATGAGCATGTGTTAGTTTAATTGTCATTTGGAATTAGTTAATGAGATGATGTGATAGTTAGAAAAGTTTTAAATTGTTAGAAAGCATGTGTGGTAAGTGCGTGGTTTGAAATTTTAAGTTGCTTGCTGAGTCTATTGCGTAGACTCACCCTTGCTAACATTTCAGGTGACTTAGAAGCCGAGGAGTTAGCAAGACCGACGAGGAGCGTGAAGAGTAGATTGAAGATTTAAAGTTCATTTCTTAGTATGTGATGCAATTGTAATATGGACTTTGGTTTATTGTATTTGGAAACTGACTATAATTAGTGGATGTTATGTTATGTCATGTCTTTCCTAGACTATATAGACAGTGGTATGTGGATTATAAAGTTGATGGAATAAGAGTTATTTATTTTCTGCTGCAATATTCCTTTCTATTCGTGTATATCTCAGCCCATGTGAATATTGTTGGGGTTTTCTCCCCTGTACAGACTTGCTCTCGTCCGACGTGGGTTGGCATAACTGTACTGGGTGGAAGTGGGTTGTTACAGCATTCAACCCTGTCGGCCAAAACAACAATTGCCGATCCTATACTGCCTAGGGTCAGAATCTCGCCAACCTGCCACAAGGCCAGCCATGCCAATACCATCAAGTACCACCTCCCGATGGCTCCCAACAAAGGCGTTTTTTAGGTCCAGGGAGAACACAATATCCACCACTCCCTGAGACACTCCCCGACATCTTCTTGGCCTTGATCTCCACAGATGCCATCAAACTCCCTCCGGAAAGGCCATTGAACCCGAGTGTGGATCAGTCAAGGTACTGCATGTTCCACTGGCAGCTAGGGCATACTATTGAGCAGTGCTTCACATTCAAAGACCTAGTATATGATCTCCACGAGCAGAACATGCTAGATTGGACAGATCTTCGAAGAGTGATCGGAGATATCAAGGAAAAATAGAGGCAGCAACAACAACAAAGACAGCAGTGCCAACTACCCCCTCAGCAACAATAGCAACAATAGCCGTTGCAGGACCTAGGGATTGCCCATAACCCACTACCTAACCACCCGCCAGCTCCTAATCCACCACAACCACCAGCCCAGATGAACCCCATTGTCCACCACCCCCCTCCTCAAGAAAAGTGGACGTACGATAATGAACCTGATGTTCAGCAGATGATGGCTATTAACAACCAATATCCTCAACAACCTCAGACAATACAACCAGCTGTCATGGCCCCTCAACCAATCCCTCCTTTAGTTTCCTAGGCCAACACCATCATACTGCCATCGCCTCAACACCCACGCCAGTCGCTAGACCTCGCATTATTCTGCCACCTACCATACCTCTCACCCCACCTGTCTCCATGCCACCACCATCCGTCATAGCCACCACCACACCCATTATCTTACCACTACTTGGGCTGGAACAACCTTCCGCCGCCACTTTATCTTCTACCAGACAACTCGTCACCCAACCGACTACCTTGCGGAGCAGACGAGTCTTTCGTCACCCTTATCCACCCATCTCCACTACCTCCACTAGCCAAAACAATAACCAACAGGTCCTGCAACCACTTCAGAAACAACCTTAGCAGCAAGGGCAAGAAGAGGGGGTGATTGAGCCACTGCCCGACTCACACTATGACATCCTCAAACATCTGGATCATGTGCCGGACAAAATCTCAATACTAGAATTGATAAAGAAATCCAAAGAGCACCAGGAAGCTTTGAGAAATTTTCTACAAAGGGTAGTGGTGAATGAGGGCATGGTTGCCGACAAACTGCTAAGTGCACTAGCCATGGTAACTAGTGGGCCAGCCATTACATTTTCTGAAACTGAGCTAGTACCCCCAGAAGCCAGGAGGCTCCCACTTTGTGTCACCCTGGTCATCAACCATGTAGTAGTAGGGGAAGCACTGGTCGACACTGGGGAGTTAATAAATGTCTGCACAATGAGCACTCTAAGGGCATGTGATGTGTTGTAGGGATTGCTAAGACCAACACCAACCACCATAGTCGCATATGACAACCCCAGGAGATCCTGTCACGGCATGGTGACTGTATAAGCCGAATTAGGGCCACTGGCTGTCACTGTCGACTTCTATGTACTTGATATCAACCCCATGTTCAAGGCTATCCTAGGGAGCCCATGGTTAGAAGCACTGGGGGCTATTCTGTCCACTGCACATCAATGTCTGAAGTTCCCTTTCCAAGGATGGGTCATTAAAGTCAAAAGCATAGCCATTGCTCACACAGTCGACGCCATCAATGATACCCTACTTCCAGCTGTATGGTCCACTAACAAGCCTGTTGTCTCGATGTTGGACATTAATTATCCTTGGGCCTACTCATTCCACTCCAAACAAGAGGCTAGTCCTGCACAGGTCAATGCTATTGAAAGGAAGGAGCCATTAAACACTAAAGGGTGGAAGATTATGATGAAGCTAGGCTATGAGGAAGGAAAAGGCCTAGGGGCAGAGCTACAAGGCATCACCAAGCCTATCCCAGACATTGTAATGAAAAGTCGATGGGGACTTGGTTATAGGGAGAAGTCCAAGTCATGGTCATCCAGCACATCCACTTTTAAGGTTGACCGACAACCACTCACATGGACACTGTGGTGTCATTTCATAAAAGGCCCAACCCAACCCAACACAGGTATAACACTGTGGTGGTCGAGGCAGAGCTGTCACAGCATGATATACATGGTAAGAATTTCCCTCAGCACATGGCCCCTATGTTTACATATAAGGCACTGGAAACACTCTGCCCAGGGAAAAGAAGGAAGACAGGAGACCCAGAGGCTGATTGATATCACTGGTTCGAGGACATCACTATAGCCTTTAGTTGTCTATTCTAGGAGAAAGAAAGAACATGGCTGCCAGCCGTAGCCAAACTGCTAGAGCCTCCCACATCCATCACGTCCATGCGGCAATTGATGAATGATGCCACGGACGGACGTGGGAGAGCCAGATATTCCTTACGAAGAAGGGAGGACAGTGGACGAGCTATGGAGGGGCACCTACTTGGCTATTTACCCATCACCCCTGTGCTCCATCCTCCCAAATCTCATTCCTCCTTCCCCTCCCATAATCATTCACCTGTCTCCCCAAGTCTTGGCAGCCGTGCGCAACATCATCACTCCTGGCCTCCGACACTCAATCCTCACTACCCTACATTCTGATCCAAGCGACTACGAGATCACTCTCTCGTGTTGCATGCTTTCCACTGGTCCCCCCCCCCAAATGCCAATTTTTAAATGCATATTGAGGTCGAGGAGCCAGCATACCTCCTTCACCTTTCTGATCAAGGGCACCCCTTAAGTGAGGCTTCCCCTTCCACTCCTTCAATAAGTTCCATTCTCTTCGAGGACCCCATGTCCTCAACTTGTCCCATAGAGTCATCTAGTCAAGTAAAGTCATCTAGGATAGGAGAGTCTAGTCCTAGTTGTAAGGAATCGATCAGAGCGCAGCAAAAAGCGCGATTCCCTCCGTTTAATATCATTGCCGGTGGTTGGAATCGAACAAAAACTGAACACCCGTGCGTAGGAAGATCCGATCTTTACCTTTGCGGGGTTGCGAAACTCCCGAACCCAGGGAGGTGGTAGCGCTGGAGGTGCTGGTGCTTCAAGCCGTTCAGGTGTCTGGCCTCTAGACGTATCCACGCGAACTCCAGATGCAGACGGGATCTCCTCGGTCTCCACGCGTCTCCCGGATCTCAGCTCCACCATGTGCCAGGAGAGAAAAGAGATGGGGGCACCCTAAGGAGAGAGAGGAGGAGGTGGCCAGAGAGAAGACCTGGACCTTGGGCCAGGGTTTAACTCTCCACGTGTATATATAGACTCTGCGGTTTTTCACAAAAACCCAGTTAATGTCTATATCGGTCATCCTACCCAGTCTGCTCGGAACTCTATTGCGTGTAACCCTCTAGGACTAAGTGCTAGTCCAGTTTTCAGCCCATTAAGCCCAATAACTCTTTATTGACTTACTGTAATTAATTAATATCTCATATTAATTAATTACACAATCAATTATCGTCTCACGATAATTGACCGGGCTTCCAATGAAGTTGGGTGCCAAGCAACACCACTTGATCCTGGAAAGCATTGGGGTTCAGCAACCCATTCAAGGAACCTTTTGTGTCAACAGATACCACGTGACTATAATCCTTCGCTCGTACAATGCTCCCGAGTGCACTTAGGGTATGGTCAACTGTCAAACCCTAATATGCGCACTCACTTGGATTAGATACCGCATAACAATATCAGAAAACTCATTTTCTGATAAGTAGTCATGCCCTGGCCAGGGACTATCAGGCATCTTTCCTTAGAACATTCACTCTCTTATTACCGAGAGCGAGTGAGCCCATATTGACCACATAATCACCTTCGAAGGTATTCCGCTAGATCCGCACACTTAACTAATTAAGACCTCATGGCTAGAGATCTATAAGTTAGGGTCAAAACCCAGAAGTCCACCAACAAGGTGTCCTTTTGTCTCAGGTCTAAGAACCAATCACGCCACTGTGACAATGAATCTAGCTGGTTGACAGTTAGGTAACATTACCATCCAGCGATTCATAACGGATCATTTCAGTCAACTCATTCTCTAATGAGCACCTACAGATTCACCTTACTGTCTCCACACAAGTGACTATGAGACCAGTCACCCTCATCATATAACCGGATATCCGATGTCCTTCTCGAATATCCTCCGACTAGGAACAATTAAGAATATACATTTAAAGTACATTAATCTCATTGTTATGATCTCATCATAATTAATATTCATTGCGCATATTCATGGACTTTATAATGAAACGATAAACGAATTACACATAATGAATATAAAAGCCTTATTATTATTATTAAAGAACATGATTGTATAAGTTATGATTGGCTTGAGGACACCCATAACTAACACTAGTTTAGGTAGGTCTAGGGTAGAGAGTCAAGTCAACCCACCACCTGCTAATTCCAAACATCGCCCTAGGAAGCAGCGGGGCAACGCCATTCCCTTGAGATACTTTCAAGAGTTAGCTCGGCAATGTCAAGCATTGTTGCTAATAGTGGCGTTCATAAAAGTGGCGGTGGTGTTAGAAGAAGACATTGTGCACAATGGGGTGTTCGTAGACGACGGATTTGGTGTTTACGAAATCATGAATGATGAGGATCCGATCGATGAAGAGAATAGCAAAGTAGACGACACCGCCGAGATGTACGCTAGTGGCGTAAGAAGATTTGATGAGCCTACAACAATGGTGGATGAACCTACTAAGGAAGTCAATCTTGGAACAGAAGAAGATCCCAGGCTTGTGATGATTGCAGTGAATCTCCCTCTTGATGAAGAAGAGGAACTGGTGCAAATCCTTAGGGAGTATAAAGACACATTTGCCTAGTCATATGAGGATATGCCCGATCTAGACCCCTCATTAGTGGAGCACCGACTTGTGTTGAAAGAAGGGGCAAAGGCCATATAGCAAAAACTTAGAAGATTCCACCTACTTATGGCCCTGAAGATGAAAGAAGATGTGGACAAACTCCACAAAGCTAGATTCATCAGGGTAGTGCTTTATCCAAACTGGGTAGCAAATATAGTCCCGGTCATGAACAAGGACGGAAATGTCAGAATCTGTATTGACTTCTGGGACCTAAATAGGGCATGTCCAAAGGATGACTTCCCGCTTCCTCACATTGATGTACTGATTGATAACACTGCTGGGTATGAGACCCTCTCATTCATGGATGGGTATTCTGGTTATAACCAAATCCATCTAGCTCATGAAGATCAAGGGAAAACCTCCTTCACCACGCCCTGGGGTACATACTATTATGTAGTCATGCCATTTGGGCTAAAGAATGTTGCAACTACTTATCAAAGGGCGATGATGGCTATCTTCCACGACATGATGCATGTCTATGTAGAAGTGTACGTGGATGACATTTTGGTGAAGTCAAGAACAAGAAGAGAACACCCTGAGATCCTTGCTAAGGTGTTGTAAAGATCAAGGGAATATCAATTGAGAATGAATCCAAATAAGTGTGTGTTCGGGGTATCATCAAGAAATTTGCTAGGCTTCATAGTCAATAAGCGGGGAATTGAGATCGATCCAAACAAAGCTAAGGCTATTGCGGAAATGCCGCCTCTAAAGAATATTTCACAACTAAGAGGTTTGATCGGGCATTTGCAATTCATTAGAAGATTCATATCACATCATTCATAAAGATGCCACCCATTCTATGATATCTTGAAAGGAGGGGCAAAGTTCAAATGGAATGACAAGTGTCGAGAAGCCTTTGACGATTTGAAGAAGTATCTCATAAATCCCCTAGTTTTGCAACCTCCTGTACCTGGGAAACCACTAATCCTATATCTCTCAGCCATTGAGGACTCCCTAGGTGCTATCCTTGCACAACACAATGAATCAGGAAAAGAAAGGGCAGCATACTATCTTTCTAGACTTTTCAACACCACAGAAGCCAAGTACACCACCGTGGACAAAACCCGTGCCACGCTCGTGTGGGTAGTTCAAAAAATTAAGCACTACTTTCTTACCTACTAGGTCAATCTGATCTCGAGGATGGATCCGCTAAGATACCTCTTAGAAAAACCCGTCCTCTCTAATCGGCTTACACGCTGGCAGAGCTTCCTCTCCCAATTCGACATCTCTTTTATGGTCCAAAAGGCCATCGAGGGATGTGACATCGCCGAGCACCTTGCCCATTTGCCGCTGCCTCACAGCGATTCCATCCGAAAGGAATTTCCTAATGAAGAGCTCTCAGACTCTCAGTTATTTCCAAAGATCCCTTCTAGTCCCTCCATTTTGATGGTGCGCTCAACTCTCGGGGACGGGGCATTGGAGCCGTGCTGCTCACCCTGGAGGGTATTACCATCCCCATCGCCTTTCAACTCACCTTCTCCGCCACTAAAAACATGTATGAGTATGAAGCTCTCCTAGATTGACTTAAACTTGCTTATATCCTTGGTGCATCCCACCTTAGAATCATAGGAGACTCTCAGCTTGTTCTACGGAAGGTGCTCTCAACTTACCGCACTCGTGACCCAAAGCTTAAACCATATCAAGATTTGGTCACGTTGTTGGCAAGGCAATTTCACAAGATTATCTATGTCCACACTCCTCGGTCACAAGACATCCTGGCTGACACCTTGGCGTCGCTAGCCTCTTCTCTATCCTTCCCTCTGAGCCATCAGACTGAGACAATTGTCTTCCAATGGCTCGATGTTCCATCTCCCCAAGATCTTTGGTTCAAGAACCTTAGGACAACCTTAGAAGAGATGCCTAGGAAGAGAGAAGTGCAACAGATCATGCTAGCTGAGCTCGAGGAGATCTTGGACGAGGAAGAATTGTCGTGGTATTTTGAGATTTAGCAATACTGTAAGGATGGGTCATACCCCGAAGAGGCAAACTCAGAGGATCACAAGGCCATAAGAAGAGCCGCCCTAAGGTACATAGTCGTCAGAGAAGTTTTGTATAGGTAGGCTCTTAATGGAGTTCTTTTGAGATGTCTTAATGATGACGAAGCTTGGAAAGTGGTAGAAGGAGCCCATGCTAGTGACTGCGGATGGCATGTCAACAGTCAGATGCTTACTAAGAAGATCATTAGGCAGGGCTACTACCAGCCAACCCTAGAAGAAGACTGTGCCATCTACGTCCGTAGGTGTGTCAGATGCCAACTCCATGCTGATAAAATTCATGCTCCTTCATCCTCACTTCATCCACTCTCCACACCGTGGCCATTCTCTATGTGGGCTTTTGATATTGTTGGCCCCCTTGGTGATCCTAATGCTCAAATCAAACAAAAATCATTTATCCTAATAGCAACTAAGTATTACACCAAGTGGGCAGAAGTAGAAGTGTTCACAGAAATCAAAGCATCCACGGTATGCCGCTTTATCATGAAGAACATTATCTCGCAGTTTGGAGTGCCAAGCAGCATCATCACAGACAACGGGCTGCCATTCATCTCACAAGAACTTCAAGATCTCTATAAGAAATACAACATCACTCTGCATCATTCATCTCCATATTACCCACAAGGCAATGGCCAAGCTGAAGCAACCAATAAAACCCTTCTTAAAATCTTAAAGAAAACTTGTGAATCACATAAATTCGCTGATTGGCCAGAAAAGCTAATAGAGGCTCTATGGGCTTACCGAACCTCTGTCCATACTCCCACGGGACAAACCCCGTATCCTCTCACTTATAGGATGGAGGTGGTAGTCCCATATGAGATCTTGATCCCTTCACTAAGAGTCCAACTTGATAAGGAACTTAATCTCGACGAACGTCGAGAGACGTTGCTAGTCCAATTGGAACTCTTAGATGAATGGCGGCTAATGGCGGCCGATCACGTGCTCTCATATCAACGGCAAATCTAAAGGTCTTTTGAAAAGAAGGTAATTGAACGAAAATTCCAAGAGGGTGATATGGTCTTGAAATGCATTTTTATAAAACCCGGAGGTCCATGGTCTAAACTACAGCCAAATTGGGAAGGTCCGTACGTTGTGAAAGAGGTGTATCCGGAAAATGCCTACCACCTAATCAATGCCGAGGGCGCAAAATTGTTACATCTGTGGAATGGGTTGTACCTTAAAAGATTCTATCCTTAGGTCTATAGGTGTGAGGCCACAACACTTAGATTAGGGATAACCTCGTGTTAAGAGTCCATAGTCCCTTCCCCAGTTGTCAAGGGTTGCCCTAATTTAGGACCAACACACACACGGCAAGCCTGGGCAGCTGCACTTAGTAGATATCATAGCTACATAGGCCCTACTTAAGTGGTGCAAAGGTCATTCTCTCCCAAGTCAGTCAAAGTGTAGGGGCAAGCATCTTAAGGGCAAGGTCATCAACCTTAAGCATACCTTGGCAAGAGGAGGTCTCAAATAGGGACGGTCAAATATGAAAATATCAAGAGCAAAGAAACAAAGAAGCAAAAGAAAAGAAAGAAAAAATACATGATAGAATAGGGGCATGGCAAAAAGTGGCAAAGTCTCCACAGGACGCTTATGAGTCCGGTCGTATACATGCCCCAGATAGTACAAATTCATAAGAAAAGACCGCAAAGTCCCTACGCAACAGACCTAATCTTTGAGTGGTATACGCTATGGGAAGAAGCTGAACCCAATGTCCTTAAACCTACATTAGACTTTCCTTAAATAATCTTCCACTTCTCCCTATAAAATCGGGTCATCTCTTAGGTATGGCCTAAGTAGCCGCACTATCAACTAGAGGCAGCTGCCCATGGCATGTCACCCCCAAATGCAAGTCTTACCTTAATAATGTCCTTGGCGGAAAGGGAAGTGATAGAGATTCTTAACCAATGGATTGAATTGGTTTATGTGTTGTGGCCCAAAAGGGCGAGTACCTTCCGTCTCGCACGTCTTATTTTAAGAAGGGCTAACGTTGGCTTTAGAGGCCTTTCAAAACTACAAAAATCAAATATTTTAAAAACTAAAAAAAATTAAATATTTTAAAACTTCAAAAAAAATCAAATATTTCAAAACTCCAAAAATCAAATGTTTTCAAAACCCCAAAAATACTTTACTTATTCATTCATGCATGTAATTTATTTACTTATGTCCTTTTCGCCTATTTGATAAGGCTTAGCCCCTTCACCATTTATCAAGATTGGTCACTCGTCATTCTCAAAGCAAGGGGATAAGTCAAAGAACGGATCTAACTTGTTTTCATGGTCTCCTTAAGTGTGCATGTCGCAGCAGAAGAAAGAAAGTTGCACTCATATCACACTCGTCACTGTCACACAATCACAGTCCATAGACAAAAGGATTCCATTCTATATCTACACATCATCATAATACATGATAAACAAAAAGTGAAAGAGTACAAGTCCTCAACCACTCTCCCCTATACCCTCAGGTGGGTGAGAGGGTGGAGGGGCCATCTCCCTCGGTCCTGTCGTGCTCCCCTTGGCTGCTCCTTCATGTCGTCTCCCCTCCTCCTCGTTCCTCCGTCGTCTAGAGCAACCAGTGAGGTAGTGCCCCGTCGAGCCGCTAGGAGCACAGCTCCTGTTGGCCGACATGCGGCTACGACCGACCAGCGATAGGGCCCTCTCCAACCCCCTCATGTTCGCCCTGAGCACCAGGATGTTCTGCCACTTGGTCCCCAACTGCGAGCGGAGCTCGTCGACCTCTCGGCGTAGTCCTGTCACCTCGTCTGCCTGGGGGTGTAGGCACACCTCCGCCATCTCCATCTATAGCGCAGCCGTTCGTGCTAGAGCATCTCTCAACTCAGCCTCCTGCAAGTCAAAACATGTGTCAATAAAAAAATACGGTAGAAGAGGGCATGAAGCTAGAAACTTACCCGCTCACGTAGCTAGGCCACGACCTCCTTCGCCTGGGCCACTACCGCCGCCAACTGGCCCTCCAACACGAAGCGGTTGGGCTCGTCTCGGGAGGTGGAAGCGCCACCCACCATCTGTTGGGCCCACTCCAGCTCGGCACACTACATGAGAAAAGTATAGGAGTCAGACCACTAAAGTTGAAAAGAAGAGAGAGAAGTAATAGAGCACTCACCAGCTCGGTCACAGTCCACTAGAGTTCGTCCCTCTACTGGATGGTGGAGTGGAGGATGCCCTCAAGGGAGGCGATCTGACCCTCAGGGTCGAGCTTCAAACACAGGTCAAGTTAGCCAAGAAATTAATGATTAAAATATTAAAAAAAGCTAAGTTAGTAACACTCACCGGGCGTCGGGTCCCTTTGTACACCTGGGCCCCGTACCTCTGTGCATAGGCACGGAAGTAGTCCTCGTCGCTGTGGCCTCGGAGGTCAGCTCTCGGCCCTGCTGTCACCAGTCCTCGAGCTGCTCCCGAGCCCCCTCCCTCCAGTTCATGACCTACTGGATGCCACGGAAGCTACGGCTCAGTCTCTCTCTCTGCCTCGGTCGAGTCGAGAACTCCAGCACCGCTTGGTGGAGCCCCAGCGTCCTCGTAACCAGCCGTAGGTGGAGTGGTACCACCATGTTGAAAGCATGAAGCCAAATCTCCCTACCAAAGTAGGGGCAGCTCTGCTCGACCCACGGCCGGTCAGTGTCCTCACCCCCAGCATAGGGAGTCCACTTAACCTGCACATCACAGATAAAAATTCATTAGTCACTTGTCAATGAGAAAAAAGAGAAAAGTTGCAAGTGGATAAGTACTTACATGCCCAAAGGGAATGGTGTCTAGGGCGTCCTGAAGGAGGGTCACCTGCAGGTGCAGGGACCACTCGTCTCGGTGAAACCGCCAGCATAGAAGGAGCGGTACAGTGCTCGGTACTCCCCGGCCAAGGGAGGGAAGGTAGTAGTAGGTCCACACCTGCAAAAGAAGATGGTAAGTAACACAGTCAATTATAATAAGGCAGGAAAAGCAATAAGGGGTAAAAGTGAGAAGAGTACCTGTAGGAAGGGGAAGAAGCCGACTACCCCTATCTCCCTGCCGGAGGTGCCCAAGCTGTCAAAGAGGTGGGACAGAAGGGCCGCACCCCATGCATAACTCCCAACCTGGGTCAGGTCCTCCAGTAGGGGTAAGCACATATAGCTCACCAGGTCCCCTCGAGTCCCCAAGATGTGCTTCTCGATCATGAGGATTAGGAAGCGTCCCAGATCCCGCCAGCGTCGCCCTGGCGTCCTCCGTCAACCTGGCCATATACTCTGCCTGGCCCTCTTCTGTCAAGAGGCGAGTGTCCACTACCTCCAGGATCGCCTGCAGTCTCATCCTTGATAGCAAGGACGATCGCTCCCGTGTCAACTCCAATCCCAGGAGCCTCTCCACTAGCTCCTGGTAGCATGTGTAGCTCACCCCTATCACCGCCTGGCCATCCACCCTCAGGCCGGTGATCTGTACCACATCCTCCCGTGAAGGAATCATATGACCCCATGGAAGGAGGAAGGCGTGGCACTCGGGGTCCCATCGCTCCTTCAGCACCTGGATCAATGCCACGTCTGGCGTAAGCTCATCCAGCCTGAGGAAGGGGACGAACCCCATCTGCTCTAGATGTGTCCTTTGGAAGTCCGGCAGTCCCTGGTAGAATGCACGGACTATGGCCCATCCCAGCCGGGACCGCAACTCACTCTGCAAAATAGCCAGAAAATGCACAAAAGTCAGTCTAAAATCCACATACTAGCAGTTTGTTCAGATCACGACAAGGCCTCTGTCGCCTTCTGAGCACGACACCAAGGGTGTCGTGTTAGGGTTTCAGAAGGTGACGTATCGATCCATCGCCTTCTGAACACGACACACACTATGTCGCGTTCACCATGGTAAGGCGACAACCTTCTTGTCGCATTAACAGGGTGACCGAGGGCGGCCAATGACTGTTCCCCAGTGGTTCCACCTTGGGCTAAATGCCCTACATGGGTGCCTAGCACCTTTGTTCACCCATTCTCACCACCAATTGCACATAGGGCTAGGGTTTCGACCACCTACCTTCTTAGGGCCGATGGCCTCCTCCTCGCCGGGTGTCTCCGTGGGGTCCATATCCATGGGGATGGCCAGCACTCCCTCTTCCCTCTCCGTGGAGGGTTCCTCGCCCGTTCGCTACCGGATGATGGTCCGCTTGGACCGCGTCGGTCGCTCACCGCCTCCGTCTCCATCGCCTTCTCCACCCTCGATCGTCTCGGGCAATAGGGAGAGAAAGAGCAGAAGAAGAAGGAAAGGAAGAGGAAGAAGGCCAGAAGACGCCGCGGGCAGAGGGTCGCCAGAGGAAGAAAAGGTGGGAGACTTTGTCACCGGAAAAGGTGAAGAAAGAAGAGAGAGAAGTGAAAGAGGGAAAGAGAAGACTGTCTATGGGGCCGGGAATTCAAACGCTTCGGGTCTGTGATTGCGACAAGCTTGGTATCACGTTCACTTTGGGTCGCGACAGGGATCCTGTCACCTTCTTATCTAGGGTCGCGACCATTGACCTATAGCATTCCAGGTCACGACGGTTAGCCTGTCGCCTTCTCAGTCTGTGCACAGAACCTTCAAACATTTGTATTTTCATTGCTAATATCAAATGGATATATCATATAAAAGCCATAAATCATAATAAATGTTTGATACATCACTCTCATGCTTCCAATACATCAAATCTCCTAAAAAAAAACTCAAAAATACAATCAAATCTCTCTCACAAGCTCACTGTCCCCATGCGGCCGGATCTCTCTATACTCTCTGAGGTACGCCTGATATGTCTCGCGCTCCTCGTGCACCGTGGGTGGTAGAGCGTGAGTGGCACACACATGCCACATCACTAGCGTGCTCCGCATGGCCTGCTCATCCTCCGGGTCTCCCAAGCGCTTCACTTTCATAGGAGATAAGTGTGATGGCTGAAGTAGCTTCGTTCGAGGCTTCCAAACCTGAAGGTAGTACCTATGTGGATTGTAGAGAACCAATGCCATGTTCCCCACGAGTTTTAGGTCCAATCCATGTCCAATGGGAAGTTGTATGTCCACTTCGAGTAGCGCGGCTATGTCCATGGCGAAGTGCTCCATCAAAAGTGTGTTGAGGTATAGCCGCCGTCCTACACGCAACACGATCGGAGAATTTGGCCGCTCCGCCAATGAAGCACAAAGGGTGGCACCCAAAGATCCGGCTTTCTATAGTGAGATTTTCTATGGGTTTGAACTTAATCCTCACTCCCAACTATCACTCCAAGAGGATCATAGAGCCAAAGAGTGGCCCCCCAAAGCCGCCGATGTGAGTCCCGCATAAAGGATGGCCAAGACCGCATGAGAGAGGGAAAGTCTTCGCCATACCCCGCTAATGGCGCTGAAGTTCACATGGTCTAAGAGGTGATCTCTGGATGGGAAGAGAACCACCCCACACAAGCATATGGCCATGGCCTTGGCTATCTCTTGGTAATTCCCACACTTATTCTTGCAGTGAGATATGACCCACTTAGACAAGGGGATTAGGTGAACATGTTGTGGGCTAATCACGGTATATACATATTTGGGATCCATGATGAATTCACATAGGATGAGTTTAGGATCAATAGGCTCAACAATGTAACATGTCTTGTGCTCATCACCCTGTGTAGTCTTCGGTAAAGCCATGAAAGCCTCAACCTCCTCTAGTAAGACAGTAGCCTCAAATTTAGGAAAAAAAAAGGTATGAGTTTGTGGGCGCCATAACTCTATTAACGCGGTTATGCTATGCCAATCAAAAGAGATTTTATGGTAATTGTAGGCGGCTATCAAGATCCCCCCTAAACCCCACTCTCTCAAGGGGTGGATCACATGCATGGGTAAAACCTTGATCATGGGTGCTAACCAATTGAGCTTAGAGTATTGGCGAGAGCCAAGAAAGATCTAGAGAAGGAGAAGAAAAAGAAAAAAGAGAGGAGAAGAAGAAGAAGGTGCATTAACATAGAAATTTAGAGCTGAAATTCACAACAATTGAAAAAAACCACTTTACATACCTCTGTCATGTTGGCATTGCCGCTCAAATGGTTTGGAACCTCCGTCAGCCCACAAGCTTGCTATAGGACGTTCGGGTGCGCTTGGGACCATCATAGGAAGCCTCACCACCCATGAAAGCACTTGGAGCTCTCTTCATGGCCATGAGAGACTTGAGAGCTTGAAGAGAAGAAGAGAGGTTCTGAACTCCGAATTTGGCCTTCACACCCTTACTTATAGGCATCTAACACTCCTATTCCTGGTGGGAGAAGGTTTAGAAGGCTCAAAAGGAGTTAGAACCGAACTAGGAAGCCTTAGATGTCCAAGTAGGAACCAAACAGGGTGCTCTCGGGTTGCCAATTCTGTTCTGGACGCAGAAACTGAGGTCAGAACGTATCGACACGTCGCCACTGGTCACAACAAGTTCATCGTCGTGTTCTCATCAAGGTAGCGACAAGGATCTTGTCGCATTCTGTATATGACATTTGTTGGCCTTTTCTTTACATTGTCATGATTGTTTTGTCAATTGAGATGTTTCTTGCACTTATGCTTAAACTCTTTAATTATTCTAGGGCAAATTGAGTTCTTTATCTTGTTCTTTATCCTTTATATCTTGAAAATTCATAAAAATCAGAAAATGCAGAAAAATAAAAAATCAGAAAATTCTAAAGATGGTTCGTTAGGTAAGTTTAGGTAAGTATTTCTCACCTTACTCTCTGCATTACTATATGGTATCTACCCTATTATATCACCTCAAGGACCGGCTGGTTCTCAGTGTGTTCTGGGATCTGAGTTCCCCTTCAACAAAAATGAGGATTATCTAAGTGCGCACTGTTAATCGTTGGATAGGCTGTTAGATGGTATGGCTTAGGGATGATGGATTCTATCGCACACCCAGGATGCGAAGTGTCTTAACCCTTGCTCATTTAGTCTAGCAATATTATCCTTAAGTATCTGTTATTTTCTCCTTTTTTGCATCTTGATTTCATGATTTCTATTCTTTTAGCCCATCATGCATCATGTAGATTTTTGAACTTCACGTTTCATGATTAGTCAAAGCCAGCTTCGCAATGATAGCCAACCTAAATCTTCATTTCCCAAACAAGGAATTTCATTCCATTCCGAATTTGAAAGTTCTCTTTGAGCTAGTTGCTCGGTCCAGTTTGCCAGTATGGTTTCTATTTAGGATTCCTCTCATCCCCATTCATTATATCAGTCATCCTCATTCCCTACTAATCCGCTCATTAGCCATGAACCGCTCGAATGCCAGAGTCGAATCGACCCGCTGGGATAGCACGTATCCCCAAATTAACGAAACCTGCAAACCTAACATGGCCAGGGTACCTCTTCATCAAGAGGTTGATCATTTCTTTTCTTTTAATCTTTATTCGTCCCAGATTGGATCCATCTATGCACTCTATTCCAGCCATGTTCGAAGATCGCCGTATAATTCTGGCTGCTTATTCGTTCAGAATGGGTGTCTCTTTACCTTGATGCCTACTTTTCATCTCATTTCGCTTCATTCCACTACATCGTCATTTCATGCCATCTCCGCTCCACTATCGCTACACTCCCTTGCAAATCAGGCATTAAGGAGGGGCAATCTGTAGACAGCCATTCCTGACCCATAAGCTGAGCCAAATTCCCTGTCACATCGTTGAAGGACTACGTTGGCTCATCATCACTAAGCTGGCTTTATCCGATCATGGTATCCCTCTATTAATTTATCACCCTGGTGGGATCTTCTTGGTCAAATCAATCAGTCTTCATCATCATCTTGTAGCTCTCTGAGTTGGGAATCCAACTCTTCAAATGGTGTGTCAATCAGATACCCATGCAAGGAGATCAAACACTTTGAATAAGTCATATGCTGGAAGATCCTGAAGGCAACAATGTCCCTATCGCATTCATATTCAGAAGGCGATGCCCTTCATGTTGTGTTCATGCCTTCATCGATTGCCTCCAGAAAATAATCAATCATTTCAAGAAGGCGACACCTCGATACGTCGCATTCCCATTTGGCCTTTTAATCTCTGAAAATTTGCTAGAAAATGCTTCAAGACTTCCTTCTATGGAAGGCGACGTATCAAGGCATCGCTACCTGGTAGTGACACAAAGCCTATCGCATTCTGGTTTCCTTCACAAGTCCATGCAACATGGCTTTCCTATTCATACTTTGACCCTTGCTATTCATGAATAATACAATTTTTGGTGGGTCTAGAGATCTCCAAATCTTGTCAAACTTGGAGAAAACCTTCCTTAGAACCTCCTTTCCACATTCTGACGATCTCCTTGCGTGATCACAATTACGTAAACTTGGATTCCAGCTCATTATTCCCTTCCCATTTCATTTAGGAATAATGGCCTATAGAAGTGTCAATAGGGCATAGTTTTGAGGATGGTTAGCATCTGCTTCTTCTTCTCCCAAAGAGGTACGAATCTCCAGAAGACCTCTCAGCCTCCAAACGACTAGAAAGTGCCCACTAGGGCATTTTCTTCACCTCTATACTTTCTCTCTCATGTTCTTCATGCTTTTCTCTCAACTTTCTTCATACATGCACATTTAGATCCCTTTATTTTCGTAGTTTTGCATTAGATCACTCCACACACACTTGTTTTAAACATATAAAGGGGTTAAAACATTACCCCACGTTAAAGAAGACAGTACAGGTGCGGGGCTCTTGCCCCTTGGCCGGCTAAGGAGTAGGAAGATGAAGAACAACCATCTCCCTCTTCTGTTGCATAAGGCGACAGGCATCTGATCGTGTTCTTCAGAAGGCGACAGACTTACTGTCGCGTTCATCAAACCAGGTTCCTTCTGCACTCTTTTCCATCTTTCCAAGGTAGTTATCACTTGTTCTTCATACTATCATCCTCTACAACTACTTTGGTGGCGATCACAGTCTTTTTCTTAATTTTAATCATCTTTATTTGGGGATCAATTCCAGTGATTACATCGCTCAAGAATTTTATTTATGTAAGTCTCCTATGACAAACACAAAAGTTTATTCGAGCGATCTCTGATGATTTTTATTCCTAGCACATAATTTGCTTCACCCATGTCTTTTATCTCAAAGATAGAAGACAACCATTCTCGAGTGGCTTCGATAGATTTCATGTCATTTCCAGCCAATAAAATGTCATCAACATATAATGACAAAATAAGAATCTTTTCTGTCGTACATTTAACATACACACAGTGGTCTTCTTTAATCATCTCAAAACCAAATGAGATAATAGTTTTATATAATCTAAAATACCACTGTTTAGACGATTGTTTGAGGCCATAAATGGAACTTTTAAGACTACAAACTTTGTGCTCTTGTCCCTTTGCCTCAAAACCTTTTGGTTGAACCATATAAATTTCTTCGTCCAGTTCTCCATTGAGAAATGTTGTTTTAATATCTATATGAAAAAGTTCTAAGTCTAAATGTGCAACTATGGCTAGAATAAGGCGAACCGATGTGAATCTCACCACTGGGGAGAATGTCTCATCGAAATCTATACCCTCCTTTTGAGTATATCCCTTCACCACAAGTCGTTCTTTATATTTGTCGATCGATCCATCCGTCTTGCATTTGACTTTGAAAATCCATTTGTTTCCAATAGCATTACGCCTTGGAGGGAGATCGATAAGTTTCCAAACCTGATTCTTACCCATAGAGTCCATCTCATCTTGCATTGCTTCCTTCCACTCTTTACTAGAAGATGAAGTTAATACTTCTTTAACAAAAGTAGGCTCATCTTCATCAGAAAGCTAGCACACAAGAGCTTTCTCTTCGATCTCAAATATCGACGACGAGGCATGTGTCCACGTTTGCTACGGTATATCTGATCGTCTTATTCTTCTATTGGTGTGCTCCCATTGGGCACATAGCTCCCACTATCATCATGATCATCTCTACTATCTCTGGCGGCTTCTTGGTTAGGAACTAATTCCCTCCCTTCGCTGGAAGATAGTAGAACATCATTAAGGTCATCCAACTCATGGAGATCAAGACTCTTTCCATTGTCGCCGATACTAGGAAATTCTGATTCTAAGAAAACAACATCTCGGACGTCTTTTTCTGTCATTCGTACGTTCGGATGTTGTTCGTACATGACATAGCCCTTAGAGCCTTCAGAATATCTTATAAAGATAAACTTTCTAGCTTTAGGGCCAAGTTTCCCAAACATGTGAGAATTGTCATGGACATATCCTGCTGAACCACATGGGAGTAGATTATCTAAATTTGGTTTTTCACCATGCCATAGCTGATAAAGGGTGGAAGGAACTGTCTGTGAAGGTACGCGGTTAAGGATGTAGGTCGCAGTCATTATAGCATCGCCCCAGAAAGATATTGGAAGGTTGGCATGCACCATCATCGACCTAACCATATCTAACAATGTTCTATTGCGTCTCTCAGCAACACCATTTTGTTGCGGTGTATGCGGAATAGTTAATTGTCTGCATATTCCTTTTTCTTCACATAAAGTTCGAAACTCATCCGAAAGATATTCACGTCCTCGATCTGTCCGAAGAACTTTTATGGTTTTGCCTAATTGATTCTCAACCTCTGCCAAGAAGTGTTTGAAACAATCTAACACTTCATAGCAGTGAGCGATCAGATAGAAATATCCATATCATGAATAATCATTTATAAATGTGAGGAAATAGGAAGCCCTTTGACGGGTCTTCACACTCATGTGTCTGCAAATGTCAGAGTGGATCAATTGTAAGAGTTTAGTGGCTCTTTTAGCCTTTCCAAAAGGCTTGCGACATGCCTTACCGGCCAAGCATGATTCACACATAGGAAGATTGACTTTAGTGAGTGAGCCTAGTAAGCCTTCTCGAGCTAACCTTGTCATTCTATCTTGTCCTATGTGTTCCAGCTGAGCATGCCAAATTTTTAAATCAAGGTTATTATCAGTATTTACCACATAAGACACAGGAAAATCATGATTATCCAAATCTAATTTAAACAAACCATCCATGAATAAAGCATGACTATATATAACATTGTTCAAACAAATGTCAACTTGGTTTCTAGCAAAAGAAAAAGAGAAGCCTAATGCTAATAATGACGAGACTGATAGTAGATTATATTGAACTCTAAGCACATAGAGCACTTCATGAAGAGTTAAGACTTGTCCAGTCATTAACTTGAGTTGATACACACCAACTCCAAGGAGTTCCTCGCTAGAACCATTTCCCATATATACTCTTTGCGATCCTGCTGAGATTCGGCGATAATCCACGAATCCTGCTCGATCCCTTATTGTGTGCTTGGTCGCTCCTGAATCCACTATCTATTCTGGATTTGTTCGAGCAACTAGAATATGCAAACAAACATGCATATTGGAGAGCAAAGAAATTAGAATACATTTTTCGGCTCAGTGCATTCACGAGTGAAATGTCCCAATTGTCCACAATTATAGCATTTGGCCTTCGACTTATTTCTCTTTCCACCGTGCTTGCCTCTTTGGCACTTCGGTGTTTGCCCTGCCTTTGAAGTGGATGCAGCATTTTGCATCTTCCTTTTGAAGTTCTTCTTTGGACCCCTTCTTGCCCTGTTGTTTGCCTCCCTAGGCGACAAGGGAAATTGCGCGCATAGCTTCCTCTCGCTTAGCCTCTAACTCCACATGGCGAGAGATGTCAGAAAAATTCTTAATACTCTCATTGTGAGGGAGGATTTGTTTCATGTGAGTCTAGGAGTCTGGCAAAGATCTTATTACTGCCTGCACCTGCTGCTCATTGGTGAGATCATGACCTACAGACTTCAAGTCGTGGATCATGCTTGACATCACCCTTAGATACTCAGTCATATTCTGACGGGGATCCTTTCGGAGGGTCCTAAATTTTAAAACAAGAGCCCTTAACCTCGTGGTTAAGGTTCCTCCAAAAGTAAACTTCAATTGATCCCACATTTCCTAGACAGTCTTACACTTATCAAACTCGCCAAACAGATCATCGTGCATGCTGCTTAACAGTGTAAAGTGAGTGCTGCGATCTTTGTTGAACCATGACTTGTAGGCCTCTTGATCTCTGCAGTGTTGAGCAGTGTTGCTTTCTTCGGGCGAGGTCATGGAGTAGTAATGTGATCAAGTAACTCTTGCTCATTCAAGAGATATTGGATCTTTCTATGCCAAATGTCATAGTTAATGCCATCTAATTTATCCCTTTTCGTTAAGTCAGCAATAACATTCTTGGTGGCCATCGTTGAATCACTAAATTAAGATAATAATGAGAAGGCTAAGTTGGTAATTCTACACGTCAGACTATTTGATCTAGAAATCTACAATATAATATTAAATATTCTCCATATAATAAGATCGAAAGTAGACTTAAAGTCCTACAGTGATCTCCCATTTATATAAGAATATTCAATATTATGAAAGTAATTTCGATCAAATAATTTAAAGGGAGAGGAACTAACATCTCTCAATTAATAAGCATGTATATACTAAACATGAATATTGAAATAAAGAATTAACAACAACTAATCATGTTAAAAAAATATTCTAATAATTTTGAACAACAACTAATCATGCAGTTCAAAATTCCCTTTTAATAAAGGATTGAACACGTGATTTTAAACGATCGGATCATACATAGATTGCTTGAATATAAAGTGCATGAATAAACTTATAAGATCAAACTAACTAATACAATTTATTACATGGACTTAAATAAGACAATCTCATAATTATGAAACTCATAATGATCCGAAGGAACAATAAAATCATGTTTAAAATGGTGATAACATCATAATAGCAATAGCCATCGTCTGGAGGTGGGTCGGAGTCATAGCACGGCGCCGGGGAACATGCCACATGTGACGTCAGACTCGTCGTACCGCCAAATAGCCATTATTGTGGCGATGAGAGACTGGGATACCATTCCCTGCCAGTCCACATCTAATAATGCGGCTAAGTCGGGCTCGACCACAGAGTCCGCTCGGCAACACCACATTAGTGTGACATCTTGCAAGGCGGTCAAGATCACGATGCTGATGGACTGACGCTCGCATGCGGGCCTGTTCCACCAGAAAGATGCGTCTTGGTACACTATGTCAGACACGAAGAAGTTGGCCTGCAAGAAAGACATGCATGGGTGGACCAGTACCCATGCGCCCTTGTCCGCCAGTACCCTTGCGTTCAGCCAAGCTAGTCTGCGAAGCGCCACGCCTTCATCGTCGCGAACCGCCCCCCCTGCACACATGGAACCACCCGCGCGCACACCTGCGTGTCTGCTTGGGCCATGGATGTCTCCCGGCACGCCTGGGCCGTAGACGTCGCCTCCGCGCCGGCCCACATGGCCACGGACTGCCCTGATAACAATATTGTTTGTTCTTGATCGGGGAGAAGAAGGCTACAAGAGTCTTCTTCATTATTTCCTCGCTCCAAACACCTTCGGGATCCGATGGTGATGTCCCGTGTGAGAAGTCTAACACGAGAGAGAGAGAGAGAGAGAGAGAGAGAGAGAGAGAGAGAGAGAGAGAGAGAGAGAGAGAGAGAGAGAGACTTGTGTTGGGTTTTCTCCAAGAGAAAAGAATGCACCCACAGGTTGCATGCGCATGGGAGAAAACCGGGAACCTCTCTTACGCATGGATCTCTCCAAGAGTTATAGAGTCCATAGGACTCTAGGGAGACAACCGTGTCTCCTTCTCAAAAGTTGCCAAAACAACCTTTGGTGCCCATGCAGGGCATCCTTAACACTATATATATAAGTGGTTATAAACACCTGACATATGTCTTTATGTCAACGAGTAAGTGTGACCGTTGACAAATATTAGTCGACGACTAATTTGTCAATAATTTTATCAAGTGAGAAGCCGCTGACATATTTTTATGTTAACGGTTCTATATTTTTTGTCAACGATTTTAAATCGCTGATGTTTCTGTCATTTTCTATAGTGATAGTCAAATTACAATGAGATTAATTTCCTGTTTATGAGTGGAAAACATCAGAGGCAAGTGATGAAAGGAACCATATCTCTCTCACTCCACTCTGATCTTCCAAATAATGTACTACAGGAAGTACTCTTCGGAACCTACTTCTTCCTTTATGATTATCAAGCATCGTCTTCCTCCTAGTGGTCTTGAGATAGTTAAAACTGCCCTCTCTCTCTCTCTCTCTCTCTCTCTCTCTCTCTTCTCGTGTGCATGTGTAAAGCAGAAGGGAAGGGAAGTTTCGTATAGAGTGTGAGAGTTGGAGAGGAAGCAGCTGGTGGTCGTCTACATAGAACGGGGAGAGCGAGCCTTCCGGGTTTGTCAAAAGAGTCCGTCTCCCTTTCCGTCGTACTAACTCCACCTTATTAGCCACCCGGAAGGACGAAACGTCGTCCCCGAAGAAACGCCCGAAGGCAAACCGCCAACAGCCATCATGGTGGAGACCAATCTATACTCTAATACCCATCAAACTATGTGGACGTAACCACTAAAAGGAACATAAACAAAGGATGCTGTCTTGTACGTCGTGTGGAATGAATTCTCTATGATCTGGTGCTTTCGGATCCAAATTAGTCCAAGGTGACGTCCAAGTTGTTTATGACCTTAACCGGGCGCCTTAATTAATTGAGTTATTAGACATATAAGGATTGATCAGTTATATATGGAGTGATCGAGTTGGGCTCTGAATGAGGGCCTTAGTTTAAGACCTGAGTAATAATATATATATATATGTAGACTATGACTAGATTTGATCTACCCGAAAGATGAATGAATCATTAGATCTCACAGATGAGGATTTGCTAAATGAGATGTTTTTTGAAAAGTTCTCCTTCTCCAATTAAACCTATCATGTACTTTATAATGGAGGATTCTTCGTGAATAGAACAGTACCTGTGACCGGCCAGCCGGCTTTAATTTAGACTAGACTCCAACTTGGAAACTCCACGTAAACATTGCACATCATCACATCCAACGTACCCCCCTTCCACCCCCCACTATAGAAATTGAAAAGATCAAGTAGAAAGCCGGAAAGAAGGAGGAGAAGAGGGTACATATAAGAGCACCAGTAATATTTACGCCATCCTCCCCCTGCGTCTCTCTCTCTATCTCTCTCTCTCCCCGCAGCTTCCTATTCTCTTTCAGCTGCGCAACCTTCTCGGCTATGTCGAATTCCCCGCCTTCCCAGCAGGAGGCCTCGGGAGACGTCCCATGCGATCGTCCCAAGAAGCCTGCGTCGGAATCTACCCATAAGCATGAGATATCACCTACAGAAGAGATGCAGGAAGAGGAGATTAAGAAGGGAGACACAGGAGAGTATGACGGAGGGAAAGCAGGTGGAGCCGAGACCCATCTGGTGAAAGGGTGCCCCCAGGCCCCGGCCTCTGCGCCGGTCGAGGCAGCGGAAGGATGTGGCGCCGGTGGTGGTGGTGAAGATGTCCGGGGACATGGAGGTGGAGTGGAGGATGACGACGGCTACAACACCCCCACATCTCCACAGCGCCGGATCCCAACCAGCCTGCCGTGCCCACCTGCGCCAAGGAAGATCCCTGCGATTGCGAAGCGACAATTGCGGAAGAGGAAGGCCGGTGAACAGGAGTCCCGTCATTCTCTCCGGCGGCGCTTTCAGCTGCCTGAGGAGCTCGAGCTGGTGTTCGTCCCTGTCATGGAGGGTTCTCCTGTCATTCGGGTCAAAAAGGCAGCTGAAGGAGACGTTTTCCTTGGATGACACCCTTTGTTTCCTCCCAGCAAGGAGGAAAAGAAACCAAATTAACCACGTACGATTGGATCGATCTATGCATTGCTATCTCTAGGTCAATCTGTATTATACGTAATATTGTTTGATCCATTCGCTATTTCATGGATTTAGTTTGCTGCTCTCTAGATGTACATGGAACTCCATTTGATCGACTCTCTACTCTCACAGCTATCTGCAAGAGAAGATTTCTGCCTCCCCCCCCCCCCCCCCCCCCCCCCCCCGCAACCCAATTTCCAAATTACAGAATTTAATGTATTTGGGGCTGTCGTTTTGTTGGTTTGAATTATTTGAGACATATATGTGTACTTGTCTATATATATATATATATATATAGAGAGAGAGAGAGAGAGAGAGAGAGAGAGAGAGTGAGCGAGCGAGCGCTGGAGCTGATTTGTAAAGGAAAAGGGCAAACGCTAGCTTCTTCTACGGGAACAAGTACCAAGTATGGGAAAAGCTTCCCTGGATACTCTTTTGCTTTGCGCAAGGTTCTTTGTAATGAAGGTGGTATGTTCTTTGAAAGGAATCAAGTTGCCCTTTCTCTATTCTTTAGGTCTCTACTACTTGGCTTTTCTTCCTTTTCTTTTCTTTCGTGTAGGGGTGCTGAGAGATTTGAAACCTAAGATTTTTGCCTGGAAATAAAATAATGGTGTCAGAAACTTGTGATGTTATCACAACTTCCTCGACCAGATGTCCTCGGACTCCAATTCCCAAGGAAAAGAAGAGATAAAACTATCGATAAGAGAAGGAAATGTAAAAGGAAATATTTGAAAATTCTTGAATATATATCCTAAAATCTCTTCATTGAGCTCTATACCTCAAAGTCAAAAAAATATCAGTTATATCCCTATAGTTAATAAATCAGGAAAACATCTAGATGTAATATTTTAATAACACGTGAACATAACTATTAAATAAGAGGTGAAATACCCTCTTCAAGTGAGGAGAGAGAGAGAGAGAGGAATAGTTGTAAAGAAGAACTATTTTTTTGATAAAGTTGTAGAAGATAAGTTAATCTTTTTATCTTTGTAGAAGACGAAAAAGTGGTTATGTGATTTGGACTATTCGACATCCACATGCTTCTAAATTTGTTGAAGGGAAAAACATCGCTAGTAGACTTGCAACCATGGGAAAGTAGTTAAGGGGCTCCGAGAGTCACTACAACAAAACTGGGCAACACTTACGTCGAAAAAGCGTAAGTGTAAGTGTCAAAACCGTAAGAACAGACGTATACTTACGAAACTTCCTACAGTTTGTTTTCGTAAGTACAGCAAGCGTGGCTATAGCCTTACTTACGGTTAATAATACGTAATAAATACATTCGTTTATAAATCGTAATAATATAGACTTGTCCTACTTTTATAAAGCGTAAGTATACATATGAAAGACCGTAAGAAATATCCCAATAGAAGATGACATACGAAAATTAATCACTACGTTAGAAACAGTAGCTATTATTTGTAGTTACGCATCTCTGAACTATAAGAAAACTCCCAGTACAAATATATATAATCCATAATTTAACTAAAAATATAGCTTACATATTAACATACATCCACACACATAGCACACAACCTGCATATTTACATACACAATCCACACACATAGCACACAACCTGCATATTTACATACACAATCCACACACATAGCCCACAACTTGCATATTTACATTACACAACTTACACTGTTTGAAAAGAAACATTCACATAATTACACTGCCACAACTAGTGCATATAGCACTGATTTATATCACATTACAAATGTACAGCATAAAATTTAAACATCACATACACCATTGTTTGTCCTGAGGATAAGACAATCATAATTGTTTTGGTCATAACATAAATCTAATGACCATAATTGTTTCATAATGTGAGAGTGGAGAATGTTCTTAAGGGAGGAGAGCTGTTCTATTGGCACAATAAAAATTTCAAGTCTCATCTAACTCAACCTGCAAAATAAAAATCATTCAATTAGTATACATATAAACAAGTTCATTTATTTCCAAAATAATTCTGTAAAATAAAACTTCAGGTGTCATAAACTTACAAAGTCTCTGAACCACACAATGTGACTTCCAACAGCATCTTGGACGGTTTTTCGTTCATTATCTTTCACAAATAGAGGTGCATTGGGTTTGTAAGCAAACAAAATAGCTACCTCATAATACTCCTCGCCCAAACTCTTACCCATAACCATCTTAGATTTATCTAACGACATGATTATGGCATTGGCTACCGGCTGTCCTTCCATGTCACACAACTTCACTTTTTTGTCCAACATCAAACTCTGTTATTCAATTCATTATATAGATCACACATCAGGACACAATTGAGTTTATAATGAGAATATAAAACATAATGAGATATGAACATATTTACCTCTTTTCCTTTAGGTTCTATTACACTTGCAGATGATTGCACGCATCTTTCCATATTGGGAGTACTTTCTACCTGTTTTGACTATCAAGAAAGAAGAAGACTAGTAAGAAAAAAAATATTTCACAAAGAAGACTTCATAAGCACAAGCCAAGAGTTTATTTCTACTACTGCAAATGTATTAGTGTTCAATAAGTGAGAGTGCTGCAAATGTATGTTCATTGTAATTAGCTCTTGCCCAAGCTGATGAAGTGAGCAAAGGAAGTGTCCAACGGCTAAGCCAGGCTTTATCAAAAGCAAGAACATCAGAATAATCAGGTAATCTACCACCTGATCCAAGAGTTAATCAGGAAAAACAAAACTGTCACTGATTCATGTTAATCTGATAGAAATAACATTATGTAATAGCCAGGAGACGTATATTCTATTCTCAAAAGTTACAGCCTTTAACATCAACATTCTTGATAGTGACAGGAAACAACATCCTTGAAATAGAGAAAACATAACACGATTATTAATCCCTGAAAAGTGCCATTAATTTGAACAGACAGAAGCAGAAAGAAAAAGAATAATACACCATGTAGATTTTTGGGGCCTCACCCCCTCCCAGCCTTAGGATGACTTAGCTGTGCAGCATACCCAAACAGAAGGAGAATAATCACCCAAAAGAGAAAATCTTTGCGTACAGTCGAACTTGAACAATAAATCTTAGCTGTGCTTTGGATAGCCCTTTTTTTCCCCATGTATAGTCGAACTTGAACAATAAATCTTACCTTGATTGTAGTCTGGTAACAAGGGACAAAAAAATGAACATGCCAAATGAGAGAGAATAGTATTATGCCATCCGTGACTCTGGGGAAGGGAGGCGCAACTCAACTCCTCTTGTTTAGGCACCTTCCATGCTTTTCCATAGTTATCGAGTTTTAACCAAACATGGTGGTATCTTCCCTCCAGAAGTGAACAGTCATTTCAGTAGACTAAGGTTGGATGGATTCGTTGGCTGTATAAGACAAAACAGTTTCTAGCTATTTTGAAGTACCTGTGCAAGAGTATGTGCCATAAGAGTTTCAATGTTGCATTCTATGAATTGTAATAGGTACCCTACGAATTTGAACTCACTACAATACCCAATGGTTGGAAGAAACCCAGCATAGGTAAAGGGGCAGTTAAGTATCGAGTCCTCAGTCTCAATTCTAGATTTCTGACATGAAATCACTGATTTGCCATAACTATGGACACTGCAGTGATCTGAGTGGATGTCCTCAGTCTCAATTCCATATTGGAGGACAACAGGGACATGCCCAGAAAGCCAACTGAAATGTATTATGCAAATCCATCTAAAGTACTTGCTAATCACATTTTACATGGATGAAATGAAAACATTTCAGAATTACCTCAACAATGATAGACTCAACTTTACCCAATCTCTCTGCCAATTCTTTAACCATAGCATTAAGTTGAGCATTTACTGCTCTTAATTGGGCTTGGCATTGGCTTGAAGTACCCCACAAACTTGTTGGTGTCGGGCCTGTGCCCACTCCACGTACTCGGCAGGCCTTTCTTTCCCAAATACTTGTGAGTAAATATCATCTGTACTTGCAATTGATGAACTTGAGGATGATGATGGTTGTGTGATTTTTACTTCCTGAAGTTTTGTCTACAATAAACACATATATAGTATTATAATGAAATAAACACATAGTGGACATAACATAAAATTGGAAAACAACAATCTATGTCATACAATCATAGCAGCAGTCTCTTCATTAACCGGTTGCCCACTTTTTTTCACACGGGTCCTTATAGACAAGTCCCCGCGATCAAGTTTCACTCCATTTTTTACAAACTAGAAGACAAATTGTAGAACAGAAAAAAATGAGAATCTATGAAATAAGTGTTAGAAAAAATTGAGAACAGAAAGCACAGAGATAAGACTTAGGAAAAAAATAGGGATTACCTCCTCCTCATTGATGTCTGCAAAGCTCTTTGTCCCAGCACAATGAAAATACTTATGATGACTTTTACTTTTCTTGTTTATGTCACTATACCTCTATAAAACACAGACATAACTCTTAGCACAATAATATCATGAACATGTCTTCAGCAAAAAAAAAAAAACCTTCTATAAGAAAAACATTTTAAGCATTTTACCTTCCAACTATTAGAAGACCATGTTTGAACAACTCTTGCCCATTGTTCCGCATTAACTCTTGGATCAGGTGGTATTTGTTGTTCATTTTGCTTCAAAGTTGGGTTGAAGTATTTGTTTCTCAATTCATATTTCCAAGACCTCCACTTTTGATCCAAGTCCTTCATCACCCACTCTTTCAAATATGCTGGAATATCATATTTTCTCTACAATACATACTCATATAATTAATATGTAATAGATTGAACATAGAAAAGTAACATATGTATTCTAGAAATCACCTGGACATACTCCCACACATCATCCTTATGGGTGGCAGACATTGCCCTCCAAGTTGGAGCATCAATTGGCATTTTATCACCAAGACGGGAAATTGTTCCTAAAAATAATTTCAAAGAATGGCCACCCTCTCCAACTGGTTGTCCAAGTTCATTTATCTGGACAACAATTCGTTTACCATTATCTAAACCATGCACAGAACTTAGTTTTGTTGCTCCTCTGTGCTTCTTTTTAGAAACTTCCACCACCACCTCTTACACCTCTATTTTTCTTATGATCAAGTCATCTGCAAATTTCTCAAATTCTGCTCTACTGAACCAATCACATGTAAGCTGAAAACATTAACATGAAGACAGAAATAAGACTTACATGTCTCTTTATCAGCAATATCTGAAATTGATATCAAATTTGAAGAATGGTTAAGATCAAGTTAAATAATACTGAAAGCATATATAAAAAAACCATTATAATGGTTAACATCAAGTTAAATAAAAATCTCCAAGAAAACATGACAGTAAAGACCCTTTTAAAAGAACACAGACTAGGGATACTGTTTTTTCTTTGGAAACATGGATGGTTGCCACGGGTAAATTAAAATAAAAAAGAATGTACAAAGGATGATCAATGATAGCCCATATACAAAAAATCTCCACACCAAGATAGTGTGTCAACCTAACTCCCCAAAGACAAAGAATGAGGAGTTATGGAGACCCACTTACAACAATGAGAAGCCTAAGAAACCACTTACAAAGTTCCCCATTGGCTGATGTGTCCTCTATCGCACTGAAAGCATACCTCATCAATATCATCACCAGAATTGTAATAAAAAAACATTTCAAATTAAAATCTCTTGCCCATCAATTCCCACCCTTTCCCATGTAACATGGATATCATCTAAAATATCACTATCAACATCATCAATGCCCAGTATTTTGTTTTCTACATCATTCTCAATGCTCTCCTCAATTTGCAAATCAAAATAATTTCTTGGCTTTGTCTTCCTCACCACACACCATCCTTGCTCTTTTGAATTATCTTTGTACCATACTTGCTCCACTTGAGAGGCTAAAACATATGGCTCAGTTGTACGTAACTTATATTTAAAGTTGACCATTGTGAAGTCTTCTTCTTCTCTCACTCCTCGCTGAATATCCACCCAGTCACATTTGAAGAGCAACACTATTCTGGTACCATAATAGTTCAACTCCAAAATTTCATCTAAAATGCCGTAATATGTCACTTGCCTTCGAATAGGAGATTTATCTTTTGAACTTGAGAAACTTGAGGTTTTTGCAGACATGGCAACTCTACTATTTTGTGTGACCCTATGTCGTTCCACATGTTGAGTTTGAAAGCGAAACCCATTTACTAAACAAGAGTCAAACTTCTTCACCATATTTATTGGTCGATCCTTTATGCAACGTATATTTCTATCCAACCCATCTCCATGTTGTGCTTGCAAAGTGTCAACCTACATAACATGATACATGTGTGTTATCATCACGAAAATGAATACACGTGGGTGAAAACCTAAAGTAAAATGAGAATGGTCTACATCACTCACTTTAAATTTAAACCATTGCTGAAATTCTAATGTATGACACCTCTCGATCTCCATTTCTGTTGATTGTGGTCTTCCACTCCGTATAAAAGCAAGGTGCATACTATATAAAACACTTGTTATGAGATATACATATAAAGACTATCAATTAGGAAACATATAATATACAAGTGTGATCATCTTACTTACTCAATAAAAGGAGCAATTGCCTCACAATTGAACAAGACATATCGATGAGCTTGGTTCAACTCTTCATCACTTAGATAACAATTGGTGCCGACGCCTAAAGGTCGGCCTCCTTCAGAAAATATCTCCCATCCCTTTTCAATTGGAATGTTACCATCATCTTCATTTCTTAAGGGTTGATTAAGCTATGTCTGAACATCATCATCTAAATACCTAGCAACAAATGTAAGTGTCTCCTCCGCGATATAGCCTTCGGCCATTGAACCTTCTGGGCGTGCCCTATTTTGAACATAGGACTTAAGTCTCACTAGAAACCTAACAAATTAATATTAGATAGAAATCAGATTATGAATAGCAATAAATATTTTATAAATTTAGGCTCGACACATACCTTTCAATGGGGTACATCCATCTATAATGTACAGGGCCAGCAACTCTTGCTTCATCAGGTAAGTGGATGAGAAGATGTACCATGATATCAAAGAAACTTGGTAGGAAAATCATCTCCAAGCGACATAAAATGTTTGCAACTTCTTGCCGTAGAGTATAGAAATCATTTGAAGATGATGTCTTTGAACATACTTGTGAAAAAAAATTGCAAAGATCAATAATTACAGACCTCAATTCCTTTTGTGCCACTCCCCTCATTGCCACAGGAAGTAATTATTGGATGAGCACATGACAATCGTGACTCTTCAAACCCCAAATCTTCTTGCGATCGTTGGGGTTCACATGCCTTCATATGTTAGATGCATAACCATCTGGAACTTTCACATTTTTGAAGACTTTACAAATGGTTTTTCTCTCAATGTGGCTCAATGTAAACATGGCAGGCGGCAACAACAATCTATTAGAGCTCAAAGTTTGTGGCTGAAGTGCAGTCCTTATACCCAAATCTTGTAGATCATTATGAGCTTTCAAGCCATCCTTACTTTTCCATCAATGTCCAAAAGAGTACCAAGAATACTATCACAAATATTTTTTTCAATATGCATTACATCAAGATTATGTCGGAGAAGTAACAACTTCCAATATGGCAATTCAAAAAAGATGCTTTTTTTCTTCCATGATAAATAGTTGGTAGAACCTTCAACATTACTCATAGATGTGTCTTCCTTATGTTTTCCCTTTACCTTTTTTTTTGTTTTAGGAACCTTGCCAAAATTAAAGGTCAGTCTATGTAACTGCTCCAATATATCACTCCCAGATAATGAAATTGGTCTACTTCTCAGTTCTTCTTTTCCATCAAATCGTCGTTTTAAAGAACGAAATTTGTGATCATGTTTCAGCCATCGACGATGATTTGTGTAACAAAACTTCCCACTTGCTTTCAACCATTGTGAACTTGTCTCTACATTACATGTAGGACAAGCTAGTCGACCCTTGGTGCTCCAACCAGACAGATAAGCATATGCAGGAAAATCATTAATGGTCCACAGTAATGCGGCACACATACAAAAGGTTTCACCTTTAGAAGCATCATATGTTTCAACTCCATGCCATAGTATTTGCAATTCTTCTACTAGTGGCTGAAGATACACATCAATATCATTTCTAGGTCCATTAGGGCCAGGAATGATTAAAGATAGAAAAATATTTTGTGGCTTCATGCACTGCCATGGAGGTAGGTTGTATGGTGTCAATACCACAGGCCATGTACTATGACTCGTACTCATTGTTCCAAAAGGATTGAAACCATCACTTTCCAAACCTAAACGTACATTGCGAGATTCTAAACCAAACTCATCTATGGCATCTAAGGCTTTCCAACAAGGGGAATCAGCTGGATGTCTCAATATACCATCTTCTTGTCGCTCATCGCTATGCCATCTCATGTTTGCTGAAAATTTGCTACACATATATAATCTTTTCAACCTTGGAATTAAGGGAAAGTGCCGAAGAACCTTCTTGGCTATCTTTTTTTTTTTATACCCACTCTTTTCCCTTGTAGTCCATCTAGATTCTCCACATTTGGGACATTGCTCATGAGACTCATAGTCTTTCCTATATAAAATGCAATCATTTGGGCATGCATCAATTCTATGATAATTGTATCCCAACTTACTAATGATTTTTTTTCAATTCATAAAATGTACTTGGCAATACCTCACCTTCTGGAAGAGCTTCTTTCAACAACTTCAATAGCATGTTGAAGGATTTGTTACTCATTTTACCCATACTTTTTATGTTGAACAATCAGATTATAAATGATAGTTTGTTGAAAGTCTTGCATCCTGGATACAATGGTTGTTCAACATCTTCCTATAGATTTTCGAATGTACCATCGTCCCCTTTATTCTGATTGGCAGAGATGTTTTCCATGTATATTTTATTTTCCAAGCCAAATACATCTCGCAACATTGAATGCATACCACCATCCTTTGAGACATCTTCACATGCAGAATCTAGAGATGTCGGCCTACTGCAAGATGAATTAGGCCCATGAAACTCCCAAAACTTTTTATCTTTGATGACTCCATTGAAGTATAAATGTTCCCTAACTACGTTCTTGTCCCATTTACACATACATGCACAATGAACACAAGAGCACTTGATAGTTGACAACATATCAGAATACCCACATGCAAAATCAATGAACAAGTCCACTCCATCTAGATATTCCTTTGAGTGCTTTGGCTTGTCCATCCAACTCCAATCCATTTTCTTAATGATTACTTTACTCTAAAAAAAAAAAAATCTCATCATATACTCATTGACAAAAAATAAATTACAAAAAACAGATTTTAAATCCCCAAAGATTTCTACATGTATAATGATCATTCTTATAAGTCATACATACTTAGTTGCAGTCAAGGACAGTCATCTCAGCATTTTTTTTTTGTACACAATTGATTATGGAAAATGGGTTTCACAACAATGTAAATTTCTTTTCATAACCATACAATGAAAAAAATAACCTGAAATTTAGTGGAAAAATAATCACCCCATATAATGAAAGGAAACAAAGATAAGACAAAATGGTAGGCAAATCACATACAAATGTTTAATGAATGAAAAATACCAAGTATATCAAAATCTAAATGCCTTATATCAAAAGCTTAATGACAAAAACCATGTTCTAATAGAGAAGCCCTAGTGATTGGATCTAAATTTGGGAAAGAAAGCCCAAACACCTCTCATTCCTTTATTCACAGAACATCATTGGTGTTCCAAGTTGCCTAATTTTTATCTAGGGAAATTACCCTCTTATAGGAATAATTGCATAATTGACTCTTAGATACAATGATACACATATAACTCCACTACATGAAGATCTTCATCCTAAAGCAAATGCAAGAACACCAAGCCAGGAAATCCTCATCCTAAAGCTCATCATCAAACAGGGAATCACTGTGGGCATGGATCGCATGCCTGCACAAGCTTGAACAGGCAGATGAATGATGTGTCTCGACCAATATGTCCCACTGAATAAACCCCCTGTGTGGCAGCGGAGGAGGGGGGGCAAGGAGGAGCCCCTCACACAAGGAGGGGCCGATTGGGGAGACTAGCAGAAATGCAGAGGTGGGTGATGGTCCGAGGTGAAGGAGGATGCCTAGGACACTAGGTGGGGGGCTCCGACTGGGGAGGGAAACAGAGGGAGGGAGGCGTGGGGGCTGCCGGAGGGGGGGCCGGGGACAGAGGCGTGGGGGCTGCCGGAGGGGGGGGGGCGGGGAAGGAGGGATAGGGGCCGCCGGAGGGAATGGAGCCGGGGAGGGAGGGGTGGGGGCTGACGGAGGGGGGGGGGGAGGGAGGGATGGGGGCCGTCGGAGGGATCGAAGGGGGCGGGGAGGGAGGGGGGCCGCCGGAGGGAAGGGAGTCGACAACTAGAGGGACTCACCGTGGGGGGGTGGGGGCAGCCGCCGGAGATGAGGCATCGCCGGAGCCCTCGTCCATCGTCGGTGCATCGCCGGAGGGAGAGGAAGGCGTCGCCGGCCTTCGGGAAGAGAGAGAGAGAGAGAGAGAGAGAGAGAGAGAGAGAGAGAGAGAGAGAGAGAGAGAGAGAGAGAGAGAGAGAGAGAGAGAAAGATGGCGCGCAGGGGGAGGAGATGGGGGACGACAAAACGCAGGAGGGAGATGGGGAGGGGAGGAGATGGGTTTTGTTTTTTGAGAGAGAGATGGGTTCGGGGGCTCGAGGGTTTTGGGATTTTCTTTTCAGAGGGCGGGATTTGTGTGAGAGAAGACCGCCCAGAATTTTTGGGTCTATACTTACGGTTTTCATTTTCTTACGTTTAGCACACAACCTATGCTTACGGTGTAGTTACGGTCTTGGAGATGTATATTAAAATATTAATAAATTTTATAAGAACCGTAAGTACAGCAGCTAATATACTTACGAAAACTGAAACCGTAACGGACTTTCCGTAAGTGTTGCCCAATTTTGTTGTAGTGAGTGGTCTCAAAAAAAAAAAATCTTCTAATACTCAAAGTTAGAAAATTCTACAGAATATGTGTTAGGATCTACAACGACCCGAGATCAAGAAAATGCAGCGGAAAAAAAGATTTAAAACTTGATCTCGATTCATTTTGGGATACACAAACCAGACTATTGGGTAGTCAAAATCACCTTGCGCGGATTCGAATCCACATTCGTACAATTCCATGGAGGTGACGCCACAAGCCGTTCAGCTGTCCGGCCTCTAGCGGTGTCCACGCGGTCTTCCTCGCGGCAATCCACACCAGCTCCTTCGGGTTCTGCAATGCTCGAAGACAGAGCTTGGATCCGTGCCAATGTCCGCGACATACGTGACGCAAGAGAGAGAGAGAGGGAGAGAGAGAGAGAGAGAGAGAGAGGGAGAGAGAAGGTTGGGCGGCCAGATGGAGCCCTGATGCCTAGCCAAGGTTGTTCCACCACATCATTATATAGATATGGCAAATTTTCACAAAAAACCTATGATCTTTATATATTTAGACCGTCGCCTTAAAATCTATTGTGTGTGACCCTCTAGGCCTAAGTACCAATCTAGTTAATGGCGCAATAAACTAGTAAGACTTACAAACTTGATTAATTAGTTAATATCTCATATTAACTAATTAATAATTTGAATCAACTTTATCTAGCCGACTTTGCTGGGCCTCAGAACACGTTGGGTGCCAAGCAACACCATGTGAACCCGGAAGGTATTGGGGTTCTGCAACCCTCACAAGGATCCTTTCCGTCATTAGTTGCCGTGTAGATATAATCTCTCATTTGCACAATACTCTTGGAAAAACTTAGGATATGGTATACTGTCAAATCCTAACTTGTTATCCCACTGGGATGCGATGCTTCATATTAATATCAAAAACTCCCTTTTTGATATTTTGTCTGCTCTGGCCAAGGACTCCATCACATCGTTCCCTTGAGTATTCTCCCTCTGTGTACCGAGGGCAAATGATCCCTTGTTGACCACTCAATCCCCTTCGAAGGTCTTCTGCTGTTTTCGAACTTTGACTATATAGAATCTCTCGGATAGAGATTCTTAGGCCAATTAGCTCAAAACACAAAAGTCCACTAACAAGGTGTCTTTGGTGTCTCAGGTCTAAAGACCATCTACACAACTGTGACAATCGAATCTTTCTGGTTGACAGTTAGGTACAATACCATCCAGTGATTCTATTGGATCAATTTAGTGAACTCTTTCTCTAAAGAGCACCTATTGTTTCTCCTTAGTATCTCCACACATATGACTATGAGATTAGTCATCCTCATCATATGAACGGGAGTAAATAATACTATTCTAACCAGATATCTGATGTCCTTCTCAGGTATCCACCGAATAGGAACATTTAGAATATGTGTTTATTGAGTGAGTAGTCTCATTAGTATGATCACACATCATAGTCTACTCACTATTGCACATGTTCATGAACTTTATTATAATACCAACATAGTGAAATAATAAACAAAAGCTATTTTATTAATAACTGAACAAAATCATACAATATCATATTGTCTTGTTGTGTACCTAAGACTAACAATATGGGCATCCATGTTGAGATAAAGCAATCAGATACTCCATTGTGTAAGTGTGGAGGTCTAGAAGTTTCTTACCGTACTCTATCCCCATCCTTCCCTTTCATAAGAGTGAGTCGAGGGCTCTTCTTGCTTCTACTCTCTCCTCATCTTCCCATATCACCTAGCTTTAAGGGTAGTTGAAGGCTCTTGCAAGTTCGAAGTGGTCTTGGATATGGGTTGGTATATTTTTGACCCAACCTATTGAATGTGGGGGGGGGGGGGGGGGTGCCTTGTGGTCGTTACCAAACTCTGGAATCGTAAGCGCATGCCAAGCAATAGAGATTGGCTCTCAATCATGCAGTTATGGGATCACCCTTGCAATCAGCGAATCATCTAGGAAAGATGAACCTATCTAGGGGTGGTTCCACTCACTCTAAGCCAAGTAGGGCTATGCATTATTTGTTTCAAATTGAAAAATTAAATCAAACTATCTGCTACGGTTCTATTTGGTTTGGTTTGAATCATTAAATGGTTTAATTTGATTTCACAACTTATGAAACTAAACTGAACATAGTAAATTGAGTATAATCTAAAAAAAATTTAGAAAAGTAGTTACATGCCTATATAAAAATATAAACATAAATATTTTAAATTATAATTTTAATATTTGAGTATACAAATATCAATAATTTTATACATATTATAGAAAGGAATGAAAATCTAGTTTGAACCGAACCAAAGCCATATTTCATTGGCTTAGTTTCATTCGGCTTGGGGTTCCCCTTCCATTCAGTTTAGGTTGGTCATAAACATATACCCTTCCTTCTTTCAAAATCTGTTGTAGATATTAGTCGATTATAACCACTATTCTCCTCTTTGATGAGTTTGCTGCGAGTAAATGGACTCTGAGGTACAATTATATTCTCTCTCATCAACTCTCTTAACTCAATTATGATTCGGTTAAATAGATAGAATCAAATAATAGAGGTGTATATGATAAAATATATGAATATATGATTTAATATGCAGATTTTAATTAAGGATATACATCCATATATGATTATTTTAAAGGTATATACGTAATTTTTTCAAAAACATTTAACCATTCAGCCTTTTGCAGTCTCATGTGTCCATATTCCATTTGATGCCGAGGCTCATGATAAGCAGCGTGGAGATTTTGGGTCTTCTCATTAACCTTTTGCATGGATCAGTGATCATTCTGTCCCCGGCCCCTGCAAAAGACCTGCCTTGATATTCTACAATGGAGAACGTGGAGGATTTGTTTTCCTCTTTTGCTTTGTTGGGATGAACGATGGTTTCAGATGGGCACTAATGGCTCCTTTCATTAATGTTTCTTTCTTTTCCTTTACTATACGTACATATCTTAATGATGTAGGGGCATGGTTGTATGGTTCTTTGCATCATATCAATGCATGGACGTATACCCTAAAGAGATGTGGGTATGGAGAGGTACAGTGCGCAGGGCAGCCTCTTGGATCCTGTGTGTAATTGTTATTTAGATGAGTTTTGTACAGTTTTTACACAGATCGAGCTCTGAGTATATGATAACTTGACACCAGTCACTAATTTTTCTCTTTGTGATCCTTTTTTTTCTCTTTTAATATCTGCGTAGACAGATAGACATGCATGTGGGCAACTTTGCAGCCTCCTCGACCTGCAGTGAACACTTCAAGAACATGTATGTCAGAGGTGTTTGCCCACTGTGTCTGCAGAGTAACTGGATAGATTGGTGGAAAAAGCCAAGAAAACCATTGGGCATGGAGTTAGACGCGTCTGGGTATAGAGTTTTTACCCAGAACCCCAGTCAGTAAATTCACCTGGGAGTTCCGCTCGGGTTGGTGCAAAATGCATAATCCTGCATATATAGTTCATTTTACAAGATCTTTTTCCAGTATTAATAATTCTTGACAGTCTCCATTGTTTCCCATTTTCTTTTGTTTTTCTTCTGTTCTTTCCTTGTCTATATAGCAAGAAAACATAATTAAATGAAGGGGTACGAGATCCGTTCTGGACACATTTAGTTCATGCATGTCCTGTTTGTATTGGCAGCGAACACCACCAAATTCCCCCCAAAAGTCCTCACTGCTGGGATAATTAAGATCTTATTTATATTGTGCATGGATCGATCAACGTGAATAACCTGAAAATATTTCTTTGACCGGGAGCTAGCTAGGCTTGTGCTTTAGAATCCTTTGGATTTCAAGATTTGACGCCAAGTCATGCAACTGCCCAACAAAATCATCTATCAACATGAGAGAACTCGAGGGATCTATCATTAGCTTCATTGGATTTGACGGCAAGTAAAGCCTCCAGAATCCACAGCTTTTCACAAACTTTTACTGCAACCCAAACTTGCACAGATAGAGGAACAACAAGCCGGCCCCATGCTTGGCCGAAGCATTTGATCCATGGCAGCAGCAGCAGTAGTAGTACTGTCTACGGGAGGGAGGGTACCTGCTGCAGCCAGGGACTGTGGTCTGTGGGCGTGGGGGCTCTCAGAGCGGCACACACAAAGTGGAAAGGCCAAGGTCGTTGGGGCGTACGTAATCCGTCAGACGGGGAGAGGCGCACTGTTCTATTCGCCCCCCTCCCCTGCGCGCCGGTGGCGGCGTTCCAGCAGGCACCACCACTTTGCGCCCCCCTCCACGGCAACGCGCGCAGGTCTTTTCGCCCTCAGTAGCATGATCAGCGTTTTCCCGGGCGAAATTGACTGTTACCGGCCACTCGGTATGGGACCATCAGTCAGTCAATGTTAGATTGGACGATGTTCTGTCTTTTTCATGTTTCATGGAGATTAACCCATTCAGGGTCGTGGATTCACCGCATGGGAAGTTCATTGATTCACATGAAGAAGATGTCACGTCCACTCACTGTGAATAGAGAAGACGTCGGCGTCTCTTCTCGTGCGGTTCCCGTGGCGCCACATTTAATGCGAGATGGATAGCGACACCTTCATGGGAAACATCGTCGCTATGATGACAGTTTTGGGCTGAGCAAATGACCATCATGCCCTTCCCCTTTTCTTCTCCATCAGATGTATAACCGGCGTGAACGAAAACTTGTTTTCCTGTGAAGACCATCATGCCCTTCCCACCAAGACTGCTTTGAACGAGGGTAGATTTCTAGTTTTCTTCCCGCACGCCCCCCATATTCCTAAGTTTTTTCTTCTCTGATTCTCCCACTATCATGTTTGGCTCCGGAAGAGCTTGCGAAACAATGGTGTTGAAGCTTGCACGTGTGCTTGTTCAACATATGGCAGCGTAATGGTGTAGTCTCAACATGAAGATTGTCGAGTTATGCACCTCGCTATTGCAAGTGAAGATCGTCGAGTTGTGGCACCAACTTTTAGCTAGTATAATGCACACATTGATGGGCGTCTACTTTATCATCTGTTCATGAACAATGTGATGTTAGCTGAAATCTCCTCCAACAATGCGTAGCTAAAATCTCCTCCAACAATAAGGGGGGAAAACTTGTTGACGTCTCACTCTCAGTAACAGGATTGAAGGGGGTAGTCCTCATTATCATTTTATGGTAGTCTCTCAAATATACCTCCTTTCAATATGTTTCAGATAAATGTCTATTGATGAACAGAAGTGAAATGAACTGTGTTTAATTGCATTCCATTAACCAAAAAAAATAAATTTAACCAAAGTGCAATGTGAACATACAAAATTGGACATACTGCACATAACAAATAATCTAAAGTTGAATACAAATGCTCTGACGGTGCAAAAAAATACTCTCACAGTGCACATAAATGTTAGGTCAATCCATACAAATAAGTACGAAATACACACAAATATTGGCACAATGCGCAAAAAATGCTACCATAATGCACACAAATGCCGACATACTACACACAAATGTTCAGATGACAATGCCCACAAAATCATTGAAATTGCACACAACAAATAGGTTGCACATAAATGCTCTGGCGGTGCACACAAATGCTCTCACAGTGCACACAAATGCCAAGTCAATCCATACAAATAAGTACAAAATACACACAAATACTGACACAATATGCACACAAATACTTGGACATTGCACACAAATGCTGCCATACTGCACACAAATGCCGACATGCTACACACAAATGTTCATATGGCAATGGCCATAAAATCATTGAAACTGCACACAACAAATAGTCGAAAGTTGGACACAAATACTCTGACAGAATGTCAGGTCAATCCATATAAATAAGTACAAAATACACACAAATACTTATACAATGTGCACACAATTGTTGTCATAATGCACACAAATGTCGACATACTACACACAAATGTTTAGATGACAATACCCACAAAATCATTGAAATTGCACACAACAAATAGTCAGAAGTTGCACACAAATGCTATGACAATGCACACAAATGCTCTGACAGTGCATACAAATGCCAGGTCAATCCATACAAATAAGTACGAAATACACACAAATACTAGTACAATGTGCACACAAATGCTGCCATAATGCACACAAATGTCGACATACTACATACAAATGTTTGGATGACAATGCCTACAAAATCATTGAAACTGCACACAACAAATAATCGGAAGTTGCACACAAATACTCTGACAGTGCACACAATGCTCTCACAGTGCACACAAATGCCAGATCAATCCATACAAATAAGTACAAAATACACACAAATACTAACACAATGTGCACACAAATGCTTGGACATTGCACACAAATGCTACCATACTGCACACAAATTTTGACATACTATACACAAATGCTCAGATGATGCGCATATGCTATAACAATGCTCACAAATTTGGACATATTGCACATAAATTTTCAAATGGTGGACACAAATGTTACGACAGTGTAAACAAACACACCAATAATACGTCTCAAGTGCCCATTTAAAGAGGAGACCCTAAACATAAAAATTACCAACGATCATGAGTAATGTTCAAATGAACATACCATTCGTTCATTCATCAAGCACATAATATACAAGATTGTTCCAAAAAATAATCAAAGTAATTCTCCACAATATATACCTTTTGATCGACAAGAAGATGACGGTAAGGTGGATCGCAATATAGTGGATGACATTTTGTCATTCTTCTTCTCTTTCCGACGGCTTCAACGACCAGAGATTGCTTCTTGATGCTCCGTTCTTCAAACAGACGGTTAAGGAGCTGGAGGCAAGAAAGAAGATTGGGGAGACGGGAGTTCCACTTTCTCGGCTCCATTGGAGTGAAGAGGGGACGATGGATGCTGATGGGAATAGGCATGTGGTCGAACTAGAGGCAGTGGAGAAGAGGAGTGACCAGGGGACAGCAGACGAGCTAAGAGTTGAGGGGCAGACGGTCTGAGTAGGGGACGACGGATGGGCTGAGGTGTTGATGAGTTGAGCAGGGGACGATGGACGGGAAAGGGCACATCAGGCGGCGGATGGGAATGTGCACAATAGAGGAAGTTGACGGAGAACAGTGCAGCACGAGAGGGAGAAGGAGCGCGTTGGCACAAGGGAAAGAGCAAACTAGGGACATAAATTTCATTCGCGCTGTTTATACCTTTGATGGGATGAAAAGAGGAAGGGCAAGATGGACATTTGCTCAGCCCAAAACTGCCATCATAGTAATGATGTTTCCCGGAAGGTGTTGCTATCCATCCCGCATTAAATGCGGTGCTATAGGAACCACGTGAGAAGAGACACCAATGTCTTCTCTGTTCACGAGCGAGCGTGGCGTCTTCCCCACGTGGACTAATGAACTTCCCGCTCGGTGAATCCATGTTGCTTATGCTTCTGTAGTGCCGAGAGCATAGCATTTCTCTTCGGAGTTTTAGAAAATTTTACTTCACTTCTATTTTATAAATGCAGTAAAGTTGCATTTAATTGTATTTTAGATGTCAATTAATCCATCTAGCTTCGCTCACTACACAGCACCACCCAAAAGAGAAATTTAGGTATCAAAAGAAAATTGTGGACGTCAAAATAAAAATTTAGGCACCCAGAAAGAAAGTTGGGCTCAAAATAACCTCTTGAGCAAACACTCAAACAGGAAATGTCACGCCCCAACGCGGAATATCGGAGCGCGAAGGCAGTTGCAAGAAAATGGTATAGAGCGAATACTAGACATCAAACCATTGCACATTGAATCATACTAAAGTAAATCTTTCTCATTAATAACTTTCCAAATGTCTAGTTACAACCACTAATATCAGAGCCATTCTATAGGGCCCAATTACATTTCAATAAAAGGAAATAACTAACTACAACTCTAAGATAACATAACGACTCGATGGTACTCCTGGCTTCACTCTTGGTCATTCCCCTCCTCGTGAGTGTATGTGTCATCCTCGGTCTCACCTGAGAACACAACAACAAATAACGTAGGGTGAGCGATAATGCCCAATAGGACTTAAATCTCAGGCTCAAGCAGGCTTTAAATAATTAATGCATTTAATGGCAGAGTATCTAAAGATAGCAGGTACAAGAGAGTCAAAATATAGCAAGAGATAGTACACATGTAACAAGATAGTATAATAGCACGAGATCGAGTATAGTTTCCAAAAATAGCACAAGTATCGAATCTAGTACGAATAGCAGGATGGCCATAGTACAACTAGCACAAGTATGGTAAATAGCACGACAAGTATAGCACTTATTTGTCATTCTAGACATCGAGAGAGTATAGCACGTTTTGTGTTTTGATTGTCATATAGATAGTCGAGATAGATAGCACTTGAGTGTAATGCCAAACACTCTGATCATTTAACTCCCATGGGCACTAGCACTTTCGGGCGCACATCCCAGGACCAGATCGGGCCCTTTATATATTGTCAGGCATTGGTTATATTGTTTATCTTTAGACAATCAGTCAATGACCAATATAGAGTACCAAGAAGTAGATGAGAGCACTAGATGAATAGACGAGATAGTAGAGTAAACGTGAATAGACGAGCGAGTAGAGTATAGATGAGAGCTAGTGGACATTGCACGTAATGCGATGGGTAAACCGGCGATAGTAACAATTGCACAACACGCGCACTTGGTGTTGGCAGTCAGGTGGAACTCACGATCTTCCCGCGGGCCATGTTATGCACAAGTCGAGTGGTCCGACGTGATTCAAGGTAAGAGCGAACTTCTAATAGCCGTTTGGATCATATCGATCCCTAAAGGTGTAATGGGTGTTAGGGTACAACCGGCTCGTCGACCATGTGGGAATCCATGATCAGAGGAGACTTACGGAGGCCTTGTGCAAGGGTTCACTAGTCCGGCGAAAGGAATATCCGACGGAGAGTTCACCACAAGCCAAGTAAAGTGTGTATATAAAATAGGTACTCGACGTTCTAGAGGAATTCTAGAACAGTGGAGCGTCGATATCGGTATATAAAGAACGCAAGGAACGAATACAAGTCCTTTAAAATAGGGCAATTAATATACTTTATTGCAATAAATTACCCGATACATTATGAGATATTTTATGCCAGATTTCAGCCATATATGGATGGCTCATGTGTGTGCATGTGTAAGAGAAATCATAGATAGCAAAGAAGTCGTGAATATGTATTTTAAAGCATTTAATATGGCTACATTTTAAAACAGGCGTTTTTACCGCGTGTGTGACTGTTAAAAAAGCGTAAGAATATTTTAGAAAGTGAGAGCAATAGTTTTTATGGGTTTTCATCAAAAACCTACGAAGGCGACATAGGCCAGTAAGGATTGCGACAGGGGTAGGGCAGGTAGCGACAGGGTCCTGTACGGGTCGCGACAGGGCTGTCTGTTCACGCGGCCAGAACGCGACGGGGTCTCCTGTCGCGTTCAGAACGCGACAAGAAGAGGTGTCGCTACGGGCTTGAGAACGCGACCTATCGGGCCGTCACGTTCTCAGGTCCGTGGACTGAGTCTGACAGAGTTCTACTCTGTCTTGGATTGCGGTCCAGAAATATCAGTTTTGATATAGGGTCATTCAGAAAATCATAACTAATTGTATACACAACAAAAATCATGAAACTAGTTTTAAATTGATCTAGACATGCAAGGGTACTTCCAGTAATTAGGAATTTGAAAAAATCATGGTATGGACATAGTTCTAACAAGTTGAACAAGGCAACCTGATTCCAGGTGCAGCAGAGATGAATGATTTAATTCGAGCAACATGCTTCATAAAAATTAGGGCTTTTAGGGGCAAAAGATCCCTAACAACAAGTAGTATCTACAGTAAAATTTGCGTAGCATGGGAACAAGTGTACATGGAGATCTGATTTAAACATGATGACTCGGGGTTATAATGAATGCAGAACTTCAAAAAATTAAGAACAAAAAATTGGCTCAATGAAAAATTATGAAACGAGAGGGCTTTTGTTCCGGGTGATTGGAACTACCTATAGATGGATTTGATTTAGTTTTGCTTGTGAGAATGCCTACCTTTGACTCGATTTATCTTCTAGGGTTTTGAACTCCAAGAACGAAGGAAGAAGCTTGATGGATCTTCCTCTCCTCGATTTCTCCTCATCCTTGGCCTCTTCTCCACACCCAAGAACCCTTTTGCACGAGCTTGGGTCGGCCATGAGGATTTAAGAGGTGTATTTATATAAACATAAGTTCCTATTCCTACTACTACTCAAATTCTTCTTAATTCCGAGATTTCCTAACTCCACCTTTCTCTCTTGCTTTCCAATCTCTAATTGGGTTAGGATAGTATTAAATTCGTGCTAGACTATATGGGGTAGGTTTAGGAATCCAATTCCAACTCTAATTGCCACTTTTATTGCTTTAATAACCCCTTTCCAATTATGAGATAATTAAACTCCGAATTTAGGGTATTTTCTTATTATTCTCCCTTTGTAAATTCATATTTTGACTCAATAAGTTCTAGAGGATCCATTAAGCAAAGCCCATTACTCTTTTCCATTTAATGGGTTTTATTTAATGCTCTTTCATTTAAATATCCATTTAGCTAGGTTTTAATTCTTTATTTAAATTTTTATTTTTCTTAAAAATTCAGGTTGCTACATCCTCCCCCTCTTAAAAGAATTTGGTCCCTAAATTCATATGACCTTACAGGAGAGAATGACTTACCAAATAGATGAGGGTAGTTGCGTCTGATAATTTCTTCTGGTTCCCACGTGGCTTCTTCCACTCTGCGGTTATTCCATAAGACCTTCACCACGTGAATGGGACGATTTCTGAGTTGTTGTACCTTCCGGTCCAATATCTTGATCGGTTTCTCTTCATACGTCATGTCCTTGTTTAACACCAGATCATCATGGCGAATGACATGTGTAGGATCGTACACATACTTTCTAAGCATGGAGACATGGAAGACGTTGTGCACACTTGCCAAATTTGGCGGCAAGGCCAGTCCGTAAGCAACTTCACCAATCCTTTCAAGTACTTCGAAAGGTCCAATGAATCTTGGACTAAGTTTTCCTTTCACTCCGAATCTTTGAATACCACGGGTAGGAGATACCTTTAATAGCACATGATCTCGTATTTGAAATTCCAGATCCCGTCTTCTCTTATCGACATAGCTCTTCTGTCTAGACTGAGCAATCTTGAGTCGATCTCGTATCATCTGTATATCCCGGGTTGTACTTTGTACCATGTCAGGTCCTAACCATTGTTGTTCTCCCACTTCATTCCAGCACACAGGAGATCTACAATTCCTGCCATAAAGTGCTTCAAATGGTGCCATCTTAATACTCGCCTGGTAACTGTTGTTATAGGCGAACTCAATCAAGGGTAAGTGTTCATTCCAATGACCTTTGAAATCTATAATGCAGGCTCTTAACATGTCTTCTACAATTTGATTTGTCCTCTCAGTTTGCCCATCAGTCTGCGGGTGAAAGGAGGTACTAAAATTAAGCTTCGTACCAAGGGCAGTTTGCAGACCTTTCCAAAAATGAGAGGTGAACCTTGGATCTCGATCTGAGATAATAGATGATGGAATACCATGCAACCGCACGATCTCCTTGACATATAATGCAGCTAGCACCTCCACAGACCATGTACTCTTTATGGGTAAGAAGTGAGTAGATTTGGTCAACCGGTCAACGATGACCCATATGGCGTCAAGTCCACCACGAGTTCTGGGTAAACCCATGATGAAGTCCATGCCAATGCTTTCCCACTTCCATTCTGGGATATCTAGTGGTCTGAGCACACCGGCAGGGCGCATATGTTCTGCCTTCACTTGTTGACATATGAGGCAATGAGCTATATGCTCGGCTACCTCCCTCTTCATATTCAGCCACCAAAATGTTCTTTTCATGTCTTGATACATTTTGGTACCTCTTGGATGAATAGTGTACTTAGTTTGATGAGCTTCATCCATTAGTTTCCTTTTTAGGGCTTCGTTGTCTGGGACACAAGTTCTCCCTTGGAATACTAACCTTCCATCTTCAGTCATGGAAAAATTCGGTCTGTCCGCTAAGGTTTCCTTGACACGAACCAAAAATGGATCGTTGTCCTATTGCATCTTGATTTCCTCCAGCAGATCGGATTGGATCTTGAGATTGGCAATCAAAACATGATCATCCCTATGTTCAATATTTAAGTCTAGCCTCGTGAATTGTTCAAGTAATTTCATCTCGCCAAGGACTAGACTTGAGATAGATGCCATTGGCTTTCTACTAAGAGCATCAGCCACGACGTTTCCCTTACCTGGATGGTACTGGATGTTGAAATCGAAGTCCTTTAGATACTCTAACCATCTTCTCTGTCTCATGTTGAGTTCTTTCTGGGAGAATAGGTACTTTAGACTTTTATGATCTGAATAGACAGTGAATTGCTCACCATAGAGATAGTGCCTCCAGATTTTTAATGCGAAGACCACGGCAGCCAACTCTAAGTCATGCACAGGGTAGTTGACTTCATGCGTCTTCAATTGCGTTGAGTAATAGGCGATGACCTTCTCCTTTTGCATTAGTACACAGCCTAGCCCAATTCCTGAGGCATCAGTATAGACAGAGAAACTTTCTCCCTCTACTAGTAGAGCGAGAACGGGTGCTGAGGTAAGGCAGTCTTTGAGAGTTTGTAAACTCTTCTCACACTCTTTACTCTAGGAGTATGGATTCTCCTTTCGTGTCAGACGCGTGAGAGGAACAGCGATCCTTGAGAAGTCCTTGATGAACCGTCTGTAGTAGCCAGCCAGTCCTAGGAAGCTTCTTATCTCGGTGACGTTGGTTGGTCTCTCCCAGTTGAGTACAGGTTCGACTTTGGAGGGATCAACAGAGATGCCGTCCTTTGAGATGACATGGCCCAAGAAAGACACTTCTTCGAGCCAGAACTCACACTTGCTTAATTTTGCATATAGTTTGTTGTCTCGTAAGACATGCAGTGCGGTCCTCAAGTGTTCTTCATGATCTTCCTTGGTCTTTGAATATATGAGGATATCGTCAATGAAGACGACCACAAATTTGTCAAGGTATGGCCGATATATGCTGTTCATGAGTTGCATAAAGGCTGCAGGAGCATTGGTTAGACCAAAAGGCATAATAATAAATTCGTAATGTCCATACCTGCTCCTGAAGCTGTTTTGAAGATATCGTCATCCTTGATCCTCATTTGATGATAACCAGATCAAAGGTCGATCTTGGAGAAGTATTGGGCTCCAGATATCTGGTCGAATAGTTCATCGACCATAGGCAATGGGTACTTGTTCTTGATGGTCAATTGGTTGAGTTGACGATAGTCGATGCATAGTCTCATCGACCCATCCTTCTTCTTGACGAATAGCACAGGTGCTCCCCAAGGGGAGGTACTTGGTCTGATGAACCCCTTCTCTAGCAGCTCCATCAGTTGTGCTTTTAGTTCTTTCAGCTCGGCATCCGGTATGGTTGACGCGATACCGTTGTAGCTCTAGGAGTCAACTCAATGGCAAAGTTGACGTCACGTTCAGGGGGGGACTCCGGGTAAGTCTTCAAGGAATACATCTGGGTAGTCCTAGACTATGTGGATGTCTTCTATTTTTGAACCCTTCTTTTCGACTATGACGGCCGCAAGGAAAGCAAAACATCCTTTCCTTATCATGTTATGGGCTTTTAAGGCGGAGACTAGAGACATCCGCTTCTTATGTCTTATCCCAATGAATGCTAATTTAGGAAAGTCACTAAATGTCACCCTTCCTTTCTTACAATCGACGCTTGCCCCATGTGTGGACAACCAGTCGGCTCCCAATATGACATCATACCCTTCCATGGACATACATACCAGGTCGGCCTTTAGGTTATGGTCTCCGATCATTACATCGGCAGATGGAAAGTATTGGTTTAGTTTCTCCTTCTCCCCCAAGGGTGTTGTGACAGAGAATTCACAACCCATGGTTGTAGGTTTTGCAGTCAGGGTATCAGCAAAGTGTTGAGATATGAATGAATGAGTAGCTCCAGTATCAAATAACACAAATGCTGGCAAAGAAAAGACTTGCAGGGTACCTTCTACTACGCCACCTTCCTCGATGGTTTCTTCATTGTGCAGGGCTTGCAGCCTGCCTTGTTTCTTAGGCATAGCAGTGCGCTTCTCATTTTCTTTCAGCATGGACACTCGGGTATGCGATGCTCGCGACTTCCGCAACGCAGACACGCTTCGGCTTTTCTCCAGCACTCATCAGCGGTGTGACCAGGTTTGTCACAGTGTTTGCAGTTACCTTTTGCTGGAGTGTTGGGGATGAAGACCTTGGGTTTTCTATCTTGGCTGGATCCCTCGGTTGGGTGGAAAGGATGCTTTTTACCGTTGGTCGGCTTGGCAGATGCTGGTCCCGATGTCATTTCTTTCTTTACGAACTTTCCCTTGATACGGTCAGTGAAGTCCATAGCGTCTTCTAGTAGCTGGGCCTTCTTAACCATCTCGGCATAAGTTTGTATGTCGAGTGGCACCAGTTGAGTAATGTACTGAGGCTTAAGGCCATTAAGAAAGCGCTTAGCCTTCATTTTCTCAGTGTTGATCAGATGTGCAGCATATTTTGCCAGTCTAGAAAACTGGGCTTCATATTCCGCTACTGTCAGGCTTCGCTGTTTAAAAGCAGTGAATTCAGCAGCTTTCTTTTCCTATACTCATTCAGATAAGTACTTAGCATTATAAGCTTCCTTAAATTCGGCCCAAGTAAATTGGCCGTTATCCTTTGTGGCTTCCACGGACTCCCACCATGCGCAGGCATCCTTTTCCAGTTGGAATGTCGCTAATAGGAGTTTGTCTCCGTCCGCACATTGCATCACACGGAAGATCCTTTCTGTTTCCTTTAGCCAGTGCTCCACTTCATCTGGATCCGTAGACCCACTGAACCTAGGTGGGTTCAGACCCCAAAAATTATGATGCAGCTTGCCTGCACCCGGTTGGTTCCCTCCGCGGTTACCACCGCCTTGCTGGGTGGCTTGTAGTATGGCACGAGTCAGTTCCTGGAGGGACTGTTGCATGCCTCTCATCTGGGCACGCTCCGCAGTCATTGTAGCTGTTTAGTTCCTACAAAATAGTTTGATAGTTATAATGCTGATTAAAAGTTTAATTTGTGCGTGCGTGAGTTTATTTTAGCTGATTACCTATGGTTCTACCCACATCTCTCATAGGTAGGACTACTGACTCTTAGCCGACGCTGGTCAACCTAGATCACCCTATACTTAAAATAACCTAGGCTCTGATACCACAAAACTGTCATGCCCCAACCCGGAATATCGGAGCGCGAAGGCAGTTGCAAGAAAATGGTATAGAGCGAATACTAGACATCAAACCATTGCACATTGAATCATACTAAAGCAAATCTTTCTCATTAATAACTTTCCAAATGTCTAGTTACAACCACTAATATCAGAGCCATTCTATAGGGCCCAATTACATTTCAATAAAAGGAAATAACTAACTACAACTCTAAGATAACATAACGACTCGATGGTACTCCTGGCTTCACTCTTGGTCATTCCCCTCCTCGTGAGTGTATGTGTCATCCTCGGTCTAACCTGAGAACACAACAACAAATAACGTAGGGTGAGCGATAACGCCCAGTAGGACTTAAATCTCAGGCTCAAGCAGGCTTTAAATAATTAATGTATTTAATGGCAGAGTATCTAAAGATAGCAGGTACAAGAGAGTCAAAATATAGCAAGAGATAGTACACATGTAACAGGATAGTACAATAGCACGAGATCGAGTATAGTTTCCAAAAATAGCACAAGTATCGAATCTAGTACGAATAGCAAGATGGCCATAGCACAACTAGCACAAGTATGGTAAATAGCACGACGAGTATAGCACTTGTTTGTCATTCTAGACATCGAGAGAGTATAGCACGTTTTGTGTTTTGATTGTGATATAGATAGTCGAGATAGATAACACTTGAGTGTAATGCCAAACACTCTGATCATTTAACTCCCATGGGCACTAGCACTTTCGGGCGCACATCCCAGGACCAGATCGAGCCCTTTATATATTGCCAGGCATTGGTTATATTGTTTATCTTTAGACAATCAGTCAATGGCCAATATAGAGTACCAAGAAGTAGATGAGAGCACTAGATGAATAGACGAGATAGTAGAGTCAACGTGAATAGACGAGCGAGTAGAGTATAGATGAGAGCTAGTGGACATTGCACGTAATGCGACGGGTAAACCAGCGATAGTAATAGTTGCACAACATGCGCACTTGGTGTTGGCAGTCAGGTGGAACTCACGATCTTCCCGCTGGCCATGTTATGCACAAGTCCAGAGGTCCGACGTGATTCAAGGTAAGAGCGAACTTCTAATAGCCGTTTGGATCATATCGATCCCTAAAGGTGTAATGGGTGTTAGGGTACAACCGACTCATCGACCATGTGGGAATCCATGATCAGAGGAGACTTACGGAGGCCTTGTGCAAGGGTTCACTAGTCCGGCGAAAGGAATATCCGACGGAGAGTTCACCACAAGCCAAGTAAAGTGTGTATATAAAATAGGTACTCGACGTTCTAGAGGAATTCTAGAACAGTGGAGCGTCGATATCAGTATATAAACAATGCAAGGAACGAATACAAGTCCTTTAAAATAGGGCAATTAATATACTTTATTGCAATAAATTACCCGATACATTATGAGATATTTTATGCCAGATTTCAGCCATATATGGATGGTTCATGTGTGTGCATGTGTAAGAAAAATCATAGATAGCAAAGAAGTCGTGAATATGTATTTTAAAGCATTTAATATGGCTACATTTTAAAACAGGTGTTTTTTACCGCGTGTGTGATTGTTAAAAAAGCGTAAGAATATTTTAGAAAGTGAGAGCAATAATTTTTATGGGTTTTCATCAAAAACCTGTGAAGGCGACATAGGCCAGTAAGGATTGCGACAGGGGTAGGGCAGGTAGCGACAGGGTCCTGTACGGGTCGCGACAGGGCTGTCTGTTCACGCGGCCAGAACGCGACGGGGTCTCCTGTCGCGTTCAGAACGCGACAAGAAGAGGTGTCGCGACGGGCTTGAGAACGCGACCTATCGGGCCGTCACGTTCTCAGGTCCATGGACTGAGTCTGACAGAGTTCTACTCTATCTTGGATTGCGGTCCAGAAATATCAGTTTTGATATAGGGTCATTCAGAAAATCATAACTAATTGTATACACAACAAAAAATCATGAAACTAGTTTTAAATTGATCTAGACATGCAAGGGTACTTCCAATAATTAGGAATTTGAAAACAATCATGGTATGTACATAGTTCTAACAAGTTGAACAAGTGGCAACCTGATTCCAGGTGCAGCAGAGATGAATGATTTAATTCGAGCAACATGCTTCATAAAAATTAGGGCTTTTAGGGGCAAAAGATCCCTAACAACAAGTAGTATCTATAGTAAAATTTGCGTAGCATGGGAACAAGTGTACATGGAGATCTGATTTAAACATGATGACTCGGGGTTATCATGGATGCAGAACTTCAAAAATCAAGAACAAAAGATTGGCTCGATGAAAAATTATGAAACGAGAGGGCTTTTGTTCCTGATGATTGGAACTACCTATAGATGGATTTGATTTAGTTTTGCTTGTGAGAATGCCTACCTTTGACTCGATTTATCTTCTAGGGTTTAGAACTCCAAGAACGAAGGAAGAAGCTTGATGGATCTTCCTCTCCTCGATTTCTCCTCCTCCTTGGCCTCTTCTCCACGCCCAAGAACCCCTTTGCACGAGCTAGGGTCGGCCATGAGGATTTAAGAGGTGTATTTATATAAACATAAGTTCCTATTCCTACTACTACTCAAATTCCTCTTAATTCCGAGATTTCCTAACTCCACCTTTCCTCTCTTGCTTTCCAATCTCTAATTGGGTTAGGATAGTATTTAAATTCGTGCTAGACTATATGGGGTAGGTTTAGGAATCCAATTCCAACTCTAATTGCCACTTTTATTGCTTTAATAACCCCTTTCCAATTATGAGATAATTAAACTCCGAATTTAGGGTATTTTCTTATTATTCTCCCTTTGTAAATTCATATTTTTGACTTAATAAGTTCTAGAGGATCCATTAAGCAAAGCCCATTACTCTTTTCCATTTAATGGGTTCTATTTAATACTCTTTTCATTTAAATATCCATTTAGCTAGTTTTAATTCTTTATTTAAATTTTTATTTTTCTTAAAAATTCAGGTTGCTACAGGAAATGACATAGTGCGATATGGTGAACCGCGTAAAGTGGACAACTGGGTATCCAAAAGTTCAATTAGACATGACATCACTACACTTGTAGAAGTGTAAAAAGCTTTTCTCTTCTTTAGTAGGTTGGAGACCATGTTCCACTTCCTTATCATGCAACGCCTACATTGACCAAACTTAGAGGTCGTCGGCCCAGTGTCAGCCTAATAATATGTCGCAAAATCAAGCTGGCCTCTAGCTAAACCTCTGACATGGTACACGAGCGCCAGACTCAAAGGTGGGGGACTTATGATAGGCGTCTGGGCCAAGCCCATCACCTTAATGGGCTAGGTCTAGACCCACCCGTGGGGTGAGAAAGCAAAAAGGAGGAAAAGATAAAGTTAATCCCATATAAGATATCTTGCTTTCTCCCACCCTTCATTTATCTTCAAAAGAGGTCCAAGGGGCATAGGTGAGGGGAGGTGATGTACACAGCTTGTTACGGTCCTCTCTCTCTCTCCTAAAACAAGTTAGAGCTAAGCCAAGAGGATTGGTACTAAGAACATCCACCGAGATTGACTATCCTTTCAAGTCGGATTGTCCTCAATGGTCACGCCCCCAAAATTCATATGTCAGAATTGTAGCGAAAATTAAAAATATGAAATAATCTGAAATCATCATAAATCTTAACAAAACACCTCAAGTCACATTGGGGCGAGACAATCTAATCAAATCTCATGTAGTGAAATAGAGAAAGGCCAATCCCATGCAATCATAAAAGCTCTTTCATCATAAGATTCATACAAGGATTTACCAAAACATGATTCTTCCATAAAATTTCAGAATTGACACATCCCATTGCAATCAAATTTGCTACCATAATCATACAATCCCAACACATAAAACACAACATGATGAATATGTGATTCCTACACCTGTGATGCACACTTAGACAAATCATCAACTATTTCTTTTATTCATTGCATGGTTTGTACAATCACTAAATCCAAAAGAAACACTCCTCACAGATCCGACCACAGTGGTCTACAAATATGATATATGATTCCCTCACACATCAAAAATTTTAGAAATTAAACTCCTCCAAAGCGCTTCCAAGCTCCCCAGACAGTGGTTCGGTTACATGCTAATCATGCCTTAACCACTTGAAATGTTAATAGGTTATGAGCACTCTAGCCCAGTAGTATTTATATCTCATAGTGCGGGCAAAGTATACATAATTAACATTTTAACAGGTTGAAATCTCAAGGATAATAGGTAGAATAATCAAGGTAAGCATGAAGCATGATTATAACAGATCAAGTGTTGCATATTGCAAAAATTCAAGGCAAATCATGTTGTCTAACATATCATAAGAACAATACACAAGTCAAGCTATGATCCAAATCAAACATGTGACAGATGAACATATATTTGTCATTTCAAACGAATCAAACTTATCAAGTCAAATAAATGAATCAAACATATCATATCAAATAGCACGTCGTGCTTCATTCATATCATATAACAAAAGGCATAATCCAATCTTGCATACATATGGATGCCAATGCCAAGCACCACTCAAATTTGGTTGATCTATACTAGTACGTCGAGGTGCTCCTCCCCAGGACTAGATCAGGCCCCTATTGCATAGGCATTTGATCAGGGATATCATCCCAACAGTAGTGCTGAATTTAAAACATTATGCCATTTAGAGTCAAGAAGGACAGAAGTGTAGGATATCAAGGAGGCCAATAACATAAGCTCAGATCAAGGAACTTCAAGAGTACATATTGCCAAGAAGTCAAATAGGCATGTTGGATCAAGCAATGTCGTAAGCTCAAAGGGTTTCCTATGCATTTCTTTTACTTTCAGATTCAAGACGAGCAGATTCAAAGATGGACTTTCAGTTAAATCACAAGAGATAGAAATCAAGACGATTTAAGAGTCAGTAGAATAATCTTCACCTTCTTATCACTTTTAATGTGTACAAGATACTAAGGTTGTTGTCATGTTGGTTGCTTTTCTATAGGGTAGACCATGGTCGCTGGAATGGCCAATCAAATTGATAATCGAAATGCACAAGAAGGAACAGTCGAGGTGGCCAGAAGGACCAATCTGAGTTGCCATAAAGGGCCAGTCATAATTTGTCAAAGAGAACAGTCAAGTGGCCTGAAGGGCTAGTTGAAGTTGCCACAGTGGGCTAGTTGAAGTTGATAGTCGAAGTGGCTAGAAGGGCCATTCGAAGCTTAACAAGAAGAACAATCAATGTTGTCAAGAGACATAGACAAGGATTCCAACAAGGAGGTTGATGGAACCAACATATCATCAATCTTGAAGTGTGCATTTCTAGTTTAATGGTTCCAGAAATGCATGGTGACATGGACAAATCAGATGGGTTCCTATCTGGGATGGTCAAGGAGAACTGGCCATGTTTGCTAAGAACAAAGGTCAAGTTCCTTAGGATCAGGCTGAAACAAGGAGAGTCTTGCGAAGGTGTAAGGTTCAAGAAATTCCTAACACTCTACTTATCAGACATTTAGGCAAATCAGAATTGTTCCACTAGGTTCTTAACATGAAAAGGCCAAGGATACTTTGAACAAGAACAAATAGTTTAATTTGTGCTCGAGAAAACCTACCTTTTTGAGTTGCTCTTTCAAATCCACTCCTATTGTTTGATGCAAGGCTTAGATGAAGAAGAACTCCTTGAAGTCCAACTCCAACAGGTCGAGACAGTGGTCCAAAGATGAAGGGCTCCAAGCTCTCCAAGCTTGAAGCTCCAAACTACAGGATCATCCCTCCAGCTCATCAAATTCCAAGATCACCTTCGGTTCTTCTTTGGTCATGGCAGTGGGTGCAGAGGGAGAAAGGCTCCAGACAGCCTTTAGGACAGGAAGAAGGCATAAAGTTCAGCCAAGAAGGGTTGTATAGCTTATTTAAGGGGTCTTTGGTCTCATTTAGGACCCTTTCTTTATTCCTACAGAAGGGACAAAAATTTCAATTTGGCCATACATAGGCCATACCCAAACCATACCCCTATCATACCTAATATTGACTTGGTTTTTAAGAAGGATAGACAGTCAAAATCTATCATACTTCAGGTCATACCCATGTCATACTTATCCTTGACTTGATCTGGAAAAAAGGGACAGACCCACCATGCCTGGGCCATGCCTTATTATCAACTCCTTAGATGATGTGCCTAAGGGTCTGTTCTAAGTACAAACTATTCAAATCTTTTCCATATTTAAGTCTCCAGGTAGTCATGTTATGATGGGAGGACAAGGCCTCCAGCACTTTGTGTTCAAGAGCCATATCGATTGCTATATAACAAGGCAATCAATAGAAGAAAATATCGATTACATAGAAGTAATCGCTACTGAAAGGAACATTGATTACATAAAACATCCATTACATAGAAGTAATCATTGCTGAAAGGAACATTGATTACATAAACATTGATTACATAGAAGTAATCGATGCTGAAAGGAACATCAATTACATATAAGCATTTGATGTAGAAAGGAACATCGATTACATAAATATCGATTACATAGAAGTAATCAATGCTAAAAGGAACATCGATTACATAAAAGTATTCGATGCTGAAAGGAACATTGATTACATAAAACATCGATTACATAGAGGTAATCACTGCAGAAAGGAACATCGATTACATAAACATTGATTACATAGAAGTAATCGATGCAGAAGGAAACATCGATTATATAACATTGATTACTACTTAAACATCAATTTCTTCAACTGTCTGTGTTTTGTTCTATTTTATACAAAGTTCTACTTCGACTGAGATCGTTATATTTTGACTAGTCGAAAGGGCTGGTGAGCTGCAACCAGCAGGGAGTACCAGTGATTCCCTATTATAAGTTTCCCACGCATCCCAAGATTTCATTTATTAACTTTTTTACTTTAGTTATCCTGATTGAGTCCTTAATTAATCTTGTCCACTAATTTATCGTCATTTATTTGGTATTTAAAAATCCAAGTTGTTACATCAACTATCCACATCAACTAATATCTACATCAACCAATTGAAGTCTTAAATTGAGTAGATCTTCACCTCGTCATTGTGGTTGGTCAAACTGACCATATCATTAAGTACCCATCTAAGCTACCTTATTCATATATATACAATATATATACACCTTATTCATATATATACACCTTATATCTATATCATTGCTGCACTTATGCACTTCTAATTTTATACAATAAAATATATAAGAATGTAAGAAAAAGTTCAAAACTACTCATGGGATATGTGATCTTGTGAAGGTAGACCAAATCGAAGCGAATTCTCCAGATACAATATGATCTAAAACGTAACAGTTCGGTCCAATCTGATCCAATTCATGATTAAACTTTACTAATAAAAAATTAAAATATAAGAAAAAAATAATTGACCTATGGGATGGTACAGTTCAAACACAACCAGTCCGTCAAGCCCAACCATAGATCTTGTCATATGTTAACGATAGTCTAAAATCAAGACATATTCATTTTTCAAATATGGTTGAGAATAACTACAAAATTTAAAAAATATTCATTTTTTAAATATGGTTGAGAATAGCTACAAATTTTAAAATATAATGGATAGTTTTAAAATTCATAAATAAATGCATAAAGGTTTACTTATATATATAGTAGTTAAGAAGCATATGATGTGTAAAAATCTAGGTCCAATTTGATAACTGGATAGGCGTATGATATGCCAACAAAAAAAAAGTTCAATAACTCAAATAGGAAAATCCTAGAGACAATCTCTTTATGCAAGATAAACTCAGATATATTTTTTTCTAGTGTATCCCCTCATATCTATGGGTTTAACTACCCTACAAAGATAAGGAATTCTATACCTAAATAATAATAATAATAAAAAGATTGTGAAGAGGGTCAATCTCGAATCTTCACATAGACCGTTGGATTATCTTGATATTTGGGAAATCAAACAGCACTCGAGATCGCTAGGGTTCGGTCTATGAAAAGAAACAATGGATCAAAAGTCCTGACTAGTGAGTCCCAGAGATAATCCTACACTACCTAAGTTAAATTGGACAAGAACACAAGCAAAATGGGACATGATTCTAGCTCATTATCTATCAATTTGAGTGCTAAGAATGACTTACCTTCTTTTGAAGGCTAACAAAGAATATTATAAGAAAGGTCGCTCTCCCACTGCCTGACGACTCCACATGATGTGATGGTATTTGAGGCCGGATCTTCAATGTAACATCCTAGGATAATGGCCATCATGGACACTAAGGCCCATTATAAAGGTTGTAGGTTTGATCATAGACGATCATGCATAACCCTTTATCTCCATCTTTATGGTTTAAATACTGGGAATTGTCATAGAGGCATCAAATGCACTGCGGAAAGAAGTTTAAAAACAAAAATGATTCCCAAGCACCTTGTTATTAGACAGGGATGATCTTGGCGCATCAAACTACATACATGCAATTTATTCAAGAGTAAAACATTCTCACTTAGGGGAGTTTGTAGATTCCCTGACATGCATTAGCCCGCCGAAAGAAAGAAGCTCTCACGAACTCCTCTCTAACAATATCCACACGGTGGCAACCAATGATGATACCTCCTCCATGTTGGGACGCGCCTCCTCATGCACCTCCAAGGTGGAGCAAGTAGCAACAGAGACACAGGTGAAGTAGTAGCAGCAGCAGCAACAGGAGGAGCAAAGGGGGTGTGAACCCTCTTGCTCTCTTCTCTTTTCCACAAGAGAGGAGAAGGGAAGGAGGAGGAGGAAGAGTCTCTTCAAAAGCTCCAGTCTATGAGCCTTTTAAAGAGACCTCTGTCCAAAATAGAGGCTCTCTCACCTACCCTCTCACGACATAAGTCGTGCAAGCCATGTTGTGTACAACCAAATCGTACATGCAACCATACCTGTGTTGACAGCAAGATATAATATCATCATGGACCATCTTGACGTCAATCGATCTTGACGTTGACATATGTTAGCGTCATCAATCTCAACATTAGAATGAGTATTAACTGTTGTTGATAACACCGTTAACATGAGTTAACGTCAGTTGATCTCACTATCAATCTCACTTTAACTATCTCCAAAGAAAGTCGAAGTTCTTGATGGCGGTATATCTCTTCGTCTACCCCACTTTGACTATCTCCAAATAAAGTCAAAGTTCTTGACGGCACTATATCTCGTTGTCTACCTCACTTCGGATACCTCCAATGGAAGTCAAAGTTCTTGACAGTGGTAGATCCCATTATCAGGAACTATTCCTTACGATAGTCAATATTGTCGTTAACCCAACTTCGACTGCATGACTATTATGGTGAGAGAAGTCTTATTGGATAACTCTTATCCAGTAATCTATTATCATCACTGTTGGATCGAAATGGCAAGCTAAGTAGTCCTAGAGGGGGGTGAATAGGACTTTTGATCTTTTAAAATTTCTTCTGAAAATCACAGCACTAAATGAATAGGTTAGTCCTCAAAGTGATGTGTGATTCAAGTGTAGACTTGGCGGAAACAATCACACAAAGAAATTAGACACAGATTTTATCCTGGTTCGGCCCTTCCCACATGGAAGTCCTACATCCAGTCCTCAAGCCAACCACTTGAGATTTCACTAATCTGCCAATGAATTTGGCCTTCTCTCACCCTTGAGAGGAATTACAATACCCACTTGCTCCTGAGCAAGTCCTCCCTATACAGGGGTACAGAAATGCCTTTTCACCAAGGCCTTCCCTTCACAAGAGGGGCAAAGTGCAGAGACAGACTTCTGCACAAGTACAAAGAAAAATTGACAGGGGTGTGTTTGCCTCAAAATTGAGCACAAACACACAGACTTCAGATGGATACAACAGATATAGAATTGATTCTAAATCCTATCTGAAGTGATAGGGGGTGGACTACAGAGAATTGACACTGAGTACAATTGCCACCCACAGACAGAACTTCTCCTATCTGAGCACAAGGAAACTCTCAAAGGAAATCAAGCATGAAGGCTTCAGAGAGCTTGAGGAAGTCGAATGGCTCTTGTAGGAGAATGAGACTTGAAACACTTGTGGATCTATGTATCACTGTATGTATCTTTCAGTATGTTGTATGTATCTATCCATTATCTTCCTCTTGAGCTCCTTTTATAGTCTTCAAATTATGACCATTTGAGAAGATGACCATTGAAGCTTGTGGCCGTTTGCAATATAGCCATTTGAGGAGGAATTCTGAGTTTCTTTGTGTCCTGAAGATATTGCCCATCAGGTCTTCAAAATAGCTTCTTCCCGAGGTCTTTATTTTGTTAACAGCTAGAAGATAAGCTCTTGTAGCAAATAGCTGAGGGAGACGCATGCTAAACATATACTCAATAAATGCCTGCTGCAAGGACAAGACAAAAAGAAAAATGTATCTCCATACCCTTATGGTACGTGGGTCAGAGAAGTTCAGTAGAAAGTATGGAACCTCGTATCCCATCATTATTACAGATAGTAGACAGACAGACAAAAAGGTTAAAGTATTGGTCTATCAGTGGTAGGTGAGATGGTCAGATGCCATGTGTCTGAGTCTTACATAAATGCTATGTGTCTTTGAGAAGCTAACAATTAAGGCAAAGTGGGACATCAGTACTGAGAAATTTAAGGAGACACTTTTCAGAATATGTTTAGCATAGGATAATTAATTTGTGAGCTTTCATGTCAAGATCTTGTCAGAAATATAATAATAATTTTTGAAGCTATTAAGATAATATGCATACCAGAATCTTGTTGTTAAAAATACACAAACTAGATTTGATGATGTTCATATAGAACTGATAGTGTGTGAAAAGTAAAGTACAGGATTTCAGTGTAGTCGAATGTGAACAGATGAGTCGATTGAAGAAGTAAGAGTGATTCGACTCATGAGAGCAATATGATTTGACTAGTTGAATATTGTTTCTTAAGTATTTTATTTGAAGGTTAGTCGAATACAGAGCAGACATTCGACTGTAAGAGTCGAAGTCATGAGTTGAATGCAGAATAAAGATATTCGACTATATGAGCCGAATGCAGAACAAAGGTATTCGACTGTATGAGTCGAATGCAGAACAAAGGTATTCGACTGTATGTCAAATGCAGAACAAAGGTATTAGACTGTATGAGTCGAATGTAGAACAAAGGTATTCGATGGTATGAGTCGAATGCAGAACAAAGGATTCGACTGTATGAGTCGAATGCAGAACAAAGGTATTCGACTGTATGAGTCGAAAGCTAAAAAAACAATGTGGACTTTGATTTCTGACTGCTATTCTGAAGGAGTTGAATATGACAGTCGGATTCAGTATGTTGAGAGATAGTTGTGGCCTTAGAAAATTTTAGGATACTCTTTCCTGAAAAAAGATTTTTGTGATATAAAATATATATTTAAAGATTTGTCATAGCAAAAACATAGTTTTATAAAATCTAAGAAAGTCATTAGATTTCTTAGAGGTAGTTGCTCAACAATACTCCCCCTTTTTGTTAATGACAAAAATCTTTAAATAGATATGTATCATATGCTATTTTTATACATTTTTCTCCCCCTTTGTGACATTAACAGAAAGGATAAAACATTTGAGAATTTCACAAGTAGGAAGAAATTGCATCTATAAAATGGCAAACAGTACATAGTAGCAAGTAGGTTTAAAACAAGAAATTACAACTAAAAAGTTCAGACTCTAGCTGAACGAGGCAACAACAGAGAAGCAGGGATTGATTTCAGGAATGGTTGGATGAGCTCCCAAAGTTTTTCTTCATTCTTGTTCAAGGAATGTTCAAAGAGAGCATCATCAACATTGTAGGCTGGGTTGGTGGAGGGTAATTTTTTGATAGACTTAACATGGCGCCTCCTGTACCAACCAATCTTGTAGTGAAACTTGTCAGTGTCCATCCTGACTCGGAGAGGCACAAATTTTTTGGTGGATGCTAGTTGGAGGAATTCGTTGAAGGTCAGATTCCAATAGAGGCCATGTGAGATGGCTGCATCCTTAGCTTTATAGTATATGAGGTACCACTCAGTCCAACGATGAGTGACACTCTTATGGAAATCCATGAGAACTTTTGAGTGAAATTGATTGATGTTGAGTTTCATTTTTCGGCACTGAGAGTGGTAGGATGGATAGGCTGCTTCCCATTGCTCAGGGGTGAATCTTTCGGATTCAGCAAAACTGAGCTGGATATCAAGGAGATGCTTGGATTTCTTTGACAACTGAATAAATATAAACCTCTGGAAACTGAGCTTAGATTTGTACTTGATTTTGAATTTGGCAGAAATCCGGAAGAATCTATTGAAGAAAATTTCATCAAATTCTCTTCTGTAGGAGACTGCTCCTACCAAAGGAGGATGAAGTCCTGACAGTAAGGCCACTGTCATGGAAGGAGTAATCTCTCTTTGTCCTCGGAGCAAATTCTCATACTGCCCTCTGGAAACATCATGCAATCCCAGTTTGAATCTTTCATGGTTGAAAGATCTCATTTCATGGTACTTGGCCTGGGAGGCCCTGAGATGCTCTGCAAAAAGGGCATGAAATCTAAGAGAAAGATGTTGAGTAGTTGTCAAGTGATGGGTTCTGGATTGATTTTCTAAGAACCTGGCGGCCTCTTCAGGGTATTGATCAACAAATTCTTGGGGAGTGAGGCAGTGGCTCTTCTGAGATATGAGTTGGAGATCAGAAAGAGAAAGTTGGGAAGTTTGAATCAAAATAGGAAGCCAGTGTTCAAATGTGAAATCTGGCAACTCATGAACTTCCAAAAAGGCTCTAATGGAAAGATATTCTCTGAACAAATTCATGTGTTGTTCAGAGTAATGAGTGAAGGCATACCAAAACGGAGGAAGTAGAGAGGAAGGTTTGTGTCCCAATTTGCATCCTTTGGAGGCTGACAGTTGGATACTAGGAAGTATCTCAACTAAAGGCATCAATGTTTTCTTGGAGTCAAATTTTGAGGCTGTAGGAAGAGAGGAATAAAAATGAGGAGGTTGAGTTGAGAGAGTCATGGTGAACTCTTCAAGAAGTTCAAACTGATATTTCAAGGAGTAGATGGAGAATTTAACGTCCTGTTTGAAGGAATCTACAGGAGTGATTACTGGAAGTAGATCCAAGGAGGAGTGTGGAGATAGTGGTGCTGATGAAGCAGGTTCAGGTTCAGGTGTAGCAGTGGTAGATGTGGCTCTAGAAGAAGGAGAAGGGAGGATTGGTTTGACAGGAACACCATCCTTGACTAATCTCCTCTTCACCTTTCTCTTAAAAGTCTGACGATCTTGAGAGAGCTCTAAAGGTCTCTTGGCTGCGGCCTTCTACAAAGGGTCCTCTACAGTTGTTGCCACCTCTTCTGGCTGATTTTCTGATTCTTGCACTTGCTGCTGCTGCTGCTGCTGCTGCTGATCACTTGGTTTAACCACAACTACTGCCAACTGAGCCTGCTGCTCAGTGGTCTGCTCAACTTGCTGCTGCTCAGATTCAATAGGCTGCTCTTCAGCCTAAACTACTGGTTTTTTGACAGGTTACTCAAGATTTGGTTCCTCAGGTATGGGTACTTGAGGTTCTACTTGGTATTCATTCTCTTGAGCTGGCACTGTCTCTTCTTGCTGCTGTGAGGAAGCAAGCCCTGATGGCCTAGAGGTGCCTGGTTGGCACACTAACTGAAGTAGAAGATCCTTGATTTGCTTAACCTCATCAGACAAACTATCAAACTTTGTATCTAACAACACAACTTGCATATGGAGAACTGACATGTTCTCATTTTGACTCCTAACCATTTCCAAAATATTACTGAGGCTGTTGCTGCTCTCCCCCTGAGACCTTGGCTGGGTCTCAAATTGAGAAGGAGAGTTGTCAGTCTCTCTATCTTCAAAGAGGTGATCCTAGGGGGAAGAGGCTGGAATGTCTTTAGAAATGATTCTTTTGACTCTGAGATCTCTTAAGACATCATTGATGGTGTCCTCTGGAACATCTTGGACTGGAAAGGATGGTAGAACATCTTCTTGCACAGGAATGGACTCTTCAGATCTGATCTGGATAGAAGGATGTTCATGCTGAACTTCAGATGCAGGGGCTTCATGAGTGAGTAGTGAGATAAAGGATTCATCAGGATATACTTCATGCTCACACTCACGGATTGAGCTTTTGGACCACAAATTCTGCTTCTTACCAACCAAGGAGTATTTGCTTCTTTTTAGAGTGAAAATACCAATCTTCTCCTTGTTACCAACAAACATGTCTCCAGGCAGATCTACTGAAAATTTCTTGAAGATAAGAGTCAGTAGAGATCCATATGGAAGAGATTCTTAGAGGTCTTTTGAAGCAATCATCTTCTTCAGAATAACTGCTGGCAGATTCACCCTGTGCCTCTGAATTGCCCAAAATAGCAAATTACCATCCCTAGCAATGATGGAAGAATGAGTTCCTGCTCTAGGGCTGATGATATTGGTAATAATAGAGTGAATCAGTCTTTTCTCAGCAGACAACTCATTGACTTGAAGTCCTCGCTTGCTGAGGGTCCCCAGGCTACCAATAATCCCTAGCTTTTGCTTTTCTAAGGGGATGAACTCACTAAGCCTGTGCCCAGAGTTGGGACAATCCAGCAACTCGACCAAAAGTTCTTCAGAAATTATGATTTTGGTGCCTTTAACATACCCTACAATTGAGTTCCCATCAGAGACTTGCAGTGAAGCATAAAAGGATCTGACTGCATCGGCAACAAAGGGTTCAGAAGTCTGACACATTCTGGTCCAACCCATAGCATTCAGAGTCTCTTCTACCCAAGACAAATTTCCAGACAAATGAGAAACTCAACAGCCTTCCCAGAGCAAATGGGAATCTTAGCAAGACGCTGGAGTTGGTCAGGGGTCAGCTGGACAGACTCAGAAGCCCTAAGGGAAGTCATCTAGATGAAAGAAACGAAAGGGACTTAGGAAACCTTCAGAGGAGAGAAAGAAATGACCAGTAGGGATGAAGGATCCTACCTTTCTTCCAGCAGAATGAGGTTTCAGATGGTTTTTGGAGAGTCCTTTGTCGGAGCACAGTGAAGGCGCGAAGAACGCAAGAAGACAGGTGAGTCGAAAGGGGATTTCAAACGGGTGTTTTGAAAGGAGAAGGGGTTTTCTTATATAAGAAAAAGGTAACTGGCGCTTGATTTCAGGATGAACGGACGCGATGATTGATTTGACCGTTTAATTATGAATGGACGCGATGATTGATTTAACCGTTTAATTATGAATGGACGCGCCTTAATGAGGTGTCAGTTACCTCAATTAAGTAATTAAAAAAATTCTGAAAGGTAAGCGTCAGTTTAAATTAACCTAATGAATCAAATTAGGTATTCGACTGCATTAGTCGAATATATCATTATAACATGAATCGAATGCATCGGTTCCTCATAAATCGAATGCATGAGTCGAATATAGGACTTAACGATTTTCAGGATACTTTCACAGACAGTTCAAGGAAGGTTTTATCAAGGCAATTCAAACACTGCTTTAGTAGTTTAATCAGGATTGCACATACCTATTTCTCTTCTTATTGAAGTAAATCTATCTTCAGGGAGAGATTTTGTAAAAATATCTGCTAATTGATTTTATGTAGAAACAAATTCAAGAGAAATATTTCCATTACTTACATGGTCCCTGATGAAATGATGTCTAAACTCAATATGCTTGGTTCTTGAATTCTGAATTGGATTCTTTGTTAAATTTATAGCACTTGTGTTGTCGCAAAGCATTGGAATATCTTGAAGTTGATGACCATAGTCTTCTAACTGATGCTTGATCCATAGGAGTTGAGTACAGCAACTTCCAGCTGTAATATATTCAGCTTCTGTAGTGGATAAAGCTACTGAATTCTGCTTTCTGGAAGACCAAGATATCAAACAACCTGCAAGAATTTGACATGTACCACTGGTGCTTTTTCTATCTAATTTGCATCCAGCATAGTCAGCATCACTATAACCAATCAACTTGAAATCAGAACATCTAGGATACCATAAACCTAAGTTACTTGTATTAATGAGATATCTGAAAATTCTTTTTACTGCAAGAACATGAGATTCTTTTGGATCAGCTTGGAATCTTGCACAGAAACAGACACTAAACATTATATCTGGTCTACTTGCAGTGAGATAGAGCAGTGATCCTATCATTTCTCTATAGGTCTTTTGATCTACCTTTTTGCCAAGAGGATCACTATCTAACTTAATGCCTGAGCTCATGGGTGTTCCTAAGGGCTTACATTTGTCAAAGCCATACTTAGTCAGTAAATCTGAAATGTATTTGGTTTGACAGATGTGAGTTCCTTCTTTGGTTTGCTTAATTTACAATCTAAGAAAATAATTAAGTTCACCCATCATGCTCATTTCAAATTCACTTTGCATCAAATTTTCAAAGAATTTGCAGAGTGATTCATTAGTAGATCCAAAGATAATGTCATCAACATAGATTTGTACAATTAAGATTCCATCTAAAAATATCTTTATAAATAGGGTGCTATCTACTTTTCCTCTTATAAAAATTGTGATATAAGATAAGCACTTAATCTTTCATATCAAGCTCTTGGTGCTTGTTTCAGACCATATAGTGCTTTCTTTAAACGGAAAACATGATCAGGATACTTATTATTTTCAAAACCAGGTGGTTGCTCAACATATACTTCTTCTTTAATGAAACCATTCAGAAAAGCACTTTTAACATCCATCTGAAATAAATTGATGTTGAGAGAGCAAGCATAAGCTAATAAAATTCTGATTGCCTCTAATCTAGCAACTGGAGCATAGGTTTCATCAAAATCTATGCCTTCCTCCTGGGAATATCCTTGCGCTGCAAGTCTAGCTTTGTTCCTAGTTATTACCCTTGATTCATCCATTTTATTTCTGAAAACCCATCTGGTTCCAATAACTGGATGATCAGTAGGTCTAGGCACAAGGGTCCAAACTTCACTACGTTTGAACTGATTAACCTCTTCTTGCATAGCAAGGATCCAAGATTCATCATTCAGTGCATCATTGATTGTCTTAGGCTCAACTTGTGAAACTAATGCAGAGAAGTCACAAGGAATTTGCATACCTCTTGTTCTTATTCTGGATTGAGGATCTCTTATTATGTTTTCTCTAGGATGGTCCCAATGATACCTCAATTCTTTAGGTAGTCCTTCTTGTGATTCTTCTTGTTGTTGAAGATCTTCTAATGGAGTATCTTCTTCTTCTTCTTTATCTTTCCCTTCTTCTTCAAGAGGTGTCTTTTCTAGATCCCTGCACAGATCATCAACACATTCTTCTTTTTCTATCCTTCTGATAGAGGGGTTAGTTTCATCAAATAATACATGAACTGATTGCTCTATTGTTAAAGTTTTTCTATTAAACACCTTGTAGCCTCTAGGTTTTGAAACATATCCTAAGAGAAAACCTTTATCACTTTTAGCATCTAATTTTCCTAAATTATCCTTACCATTATTTAAAATGAAACACTTACAACCAAAGGGTCTGAGATGACTGATATTTGGCTTCTTGTCCTTCTATAGCTCATATGGTGTTTTCTTCAGAATTGGTCTGATCATGCATCTATTGACGATATAGAAAGCTGTATTCACTGCTTCTGCCCAGAAGTACTTTGGTAGATTATACTCATTTAGCATTGTTTTGGCCATGTCCAACAGTGTTCTGTTCTTTCTTTCTACTATTCCATTTTGTTGGGGTGTTCTTGGAGCTAAGAAGTTGTGTTCAATTCTATTTTCTTCACAGAATTCCATAAATTCTTCATTTTTAAATTCACCACCATGATCTGACCTGAGATTTGTGATCTGAAATTTCTGATTTTTCTGAACTACTTTGCTGAACTTCGGAAATGCTTGGAAAACTTCAGATTTGGCTTCTAAAAATGATACCCAAGTATACCTTGAATAATCATCAACAAGCACATAGCCATACAATTTGCCACCAAGACTGACTGTCCTCATTGGTCCAAACAAATCCATGTGAATTAGTTCCAATGGCTTGGAAGTTGTAACAATTGTTTTAGACTAAAAAGAGGTCTTGGTCTGCTTTCCCTTTACACAGGCTGAACATGTTTTTTGAGCTTGAGTTTGGGAAGTCCTTCAACCAGATCATGCCTTATCAACTTCTTGATCACTGAAGTGCTAGCATGACCAAGTCTTCTATGCCAAAGATCAGATTCATCACTTTTGGTGGTAGCTAGACACAAGTTTACTTTTTTTAACTCTGCTAGTTGCAATGTGTACAGATTCTTCACTCTTTGTGCTTCAAAGACAATCTTGTTGTCCTTCTGAATTATACACTTGTCATTATGAAAACTTACTAAATGTCCTTTATCACATAATTGACTTATACTGATCAGATTGTGCTTCAAACCTTCTACATACATAACATCTTCAATTAGATTCTTTTCTTTAGTACCAATGGTTCCACATCCTAGCACTTTTTTTTTTCCATTATCTCCATAAGTTACTTGACCGGATTCTTCTCTAAAACTGGTGAAAAGCTTCCTATCTCTTGTCATATGCCTTGAGCATCCACTATCCAAATACCATTTGGATGCCCTCAGCCGGCCCTGCAAAATAGGCTAAGTTGTAACTTTTGGTACCCAAATTTTCTTGGGTCCATGATGGTTAGTTTTATGAATCCATCTTAAATGTCTAGTGGTGCAGGTGCTAACAGTGTGTCCTAATTGATTGCAATGAGTACAACACAAACTGAAATCATTTTTCCTGTGCACATTGTTGCTGAATTTCTATTTTTGTTTATAGTTATCCTGATTTACCTTTTTAGTATTTTTTATGCTCTTTTCAACCACAAATTTAGGAGTTGGATACACTTCTGGATAAATAATCTCTTCTTTATTATGTGGAGGAGTGTATCCTAATCCATATTTCTTTCTAACAGATCTAGAACCTTTAATTCTAACAAATAGTGAGGTTTTGAAATTAGAAATCTTTTCAATGTTAGCTTTTAGATAGTTATTTTCCTCTACTAGTTTTTCTTCATTTTTGAGCAAGTTTAGATTTGATTCTAATTCTATAATTTTCCTATTTTTATTCTTCAAATCTTCACAGAGTAACTCATTTGCTCTTTTAGTTTCATTTAGATTTTGATTCAACCTTTCAGTTTCCATTTTAAGAAAGGTATTGCTCTTTTCTTGGTTGATTAAATTTAGCTTAACTATCTTTATTTGTTTTACCACAGATTTGTATTTTTCATAAAGCTCGTTAAATGCATCTTCAATATTATCAGAATCAGATTCAGAACAGGAAGTAAAAGATGTTTCAGAATTTACCTGTTCTAGTCCTGCCATGAGGGCTAGATTTGCCTTTTCTTCTTCCTCAGATTCTGAGCTGAAAGACTCTGAGCTGATAGCATCTTCATTATCCCATGTTGCTGCCATAGCCTTCTTTTTGAATCTTCTGAACTTCTTTTCGTTTCCTTTCTTCTTATCTAATTTGTCCACTTGATCCTTTTTCTTGAGTCTAGGACATTCAGATTTGTAATGTCCTGGCTGATTGCATTCATAACATGTAGGTTCTTTCTTCTTGTCTTTCTTAAAGAATTTCCTTGACCCAAATTTCTTCTTCTTAGCCAAGATTCTTTGCAGCTTCCTTGAGATCATAGCCTCATCATCACTGTCATCTGATTTCTCTTTGGAATCCTCAGATGAAGAAGAATCTGCAATCTTTAAAGCATTTGAAATTTTCTTCTTTGAAGAATTTTCAGAGAACCTTTCCATGTTTATTTCATGTGCCATGAGGGATCCTATTAACTTATCAATAGTTAATTGTGTTAAATCATGTGCTTCCTCTATGGCTGTGACTTTAGGTGTCCAAACATTTGTCAGAGATCTTAATATTTTTCTAACAGTTCATTCGTTTGTCAGATTTTTCCCTAAAGCACTTAAACCTACAATTATATTTAAGAATCTATTGTACATTTGAGTAATATTCTCATTTGGAAGCATTTTGAATTGTTCATACTGAGATACAAGTATGTCTATTCTAGTTTGTTTAACCCTATCTGTACCTTCATATGTAACTTGTAGCTTATCCCACATTTCTTTTGCTGTTTTACAAGCTAATAATCTATTAAACTCTCTTTTAGATAAAGCACAACATAGATAATTTTTTACTTTATAATTTAGAGACATATTTCTTTTGTCAGCAATAGAAAGAGCACCAGAAGAGGATTCTGCAAGGACTTGAAAATCACCTTGTTCTATTACCTGCCAGAGGTCGAAGTCAGTACCTCTGATGAAGCATTCTATGCTCATCTTCCAATATTGATAATCTTCACCATCAAAGAATGGTGGCCTTGTAACTGATTGACCTTCATAGTTGTGAGCTTCAGATGCCATTTCTTCTCAACTATTTTTGGGATTCTTCTGAGAAGATTTTGCTCTGATACCACTTGTTGGATCGAAATGGCAAGCTAAGCAGTCCTAGAGGGGGGTGAATAGGACTTTTGATCTTTTAAAATTTCTTCTGAAAATCACAGCACATAATGAATAGGTTAGTACTCAAAGTGATGTGTGTGATTCGAGTGTAGACTTTGCGGAAACAATCACACAAAGAAATTAGACACAGATTTTATCCTGGTTCAGCCCTTCCCACATGGAAGTCCTACATCCAGTCCTCAAGCCAACCACTTGAGATTTCACTAATCTGCCAATGAATTTGGCCTTCTCTCACCCTTGAGAGGAATTACAATACCCATTTGCTCCCGAGCAAGTCTTCCCTATACAGGGGTACAGAAATGCCTTTTCACCAAGGCCTTCCCTTCACAAGAGGGGCAAAGTGCAGAGACAGACTTCTGCACAAGTACAAAGAAAAATTGACAGGGGTGTGTTTGCCTCAAAATTGAGCACAAACACACAGACTTTAGATGGATACAACAGATATAGAATTGATTCTAAATCCTATCTGAAGTGAAAGGGGGTGGAGTAAAGAGAATTGACAATGAGTACAATTGCCACCCACAGATAGAACTTCTCCTATCTAAGCACAAGGAAACTCTCAAAGGAAATCAAGCATGAAGGCTTCAGAGAGCTTGAGGAAGTCGAATGGCTCTTGTAGAAGAATGAGACTTGAAACACTTGTGGATTCTATGTATCACTGTATGTATCTATCCATTCTCTTCCTCTTGAGCTCCTTTTATAGTCTTCAAATTATGACCGTTTGAGAAGATGACCGTTGAAGCTTGTGGCTGTTTGCAATATAGCCGTTTGAGGAGGAATTCTGAGTTTCTTTGTGTCCTGAAGATATTGCCCAGCAGGTCTTCAAAATAGCTTCTTCCAGAGGTCTTTATTTTGTTAACAGCTAGAAGATAAGCTCTTGTAGCAAATAGCTAAGGGAGAGGCATGCTAAACATATGCTCAATAAATGTCTGCTGTAAGGACAAGACAAGAAGAAAAACGTATCTCCATACCCTTATGGTAGGTGGGTCAGAGAAGTTCAGTACAAAGTATGGAACCTCGTATCCCATCAGTATTATAGATAGCAGACAGACAGACAAAAAGGATATAGTATGGGTCTGTCAGTGGTAGGTGAGATGGTCAGATGCCATGCGTCTGAGTCTTACATAAATGCTATGTGTCTTTGAGAAGCTAGCAATTAAGGCAAAGTGGGACATCAGTACTGAGAAATTTAAGGAGACACTTTTCAGAACATGTTTAGCATAGGATAATTAATTTGTGAGCTTTCATGTCAAGATCCTGTCAGAAATATAATAATAATTTTCGAAGCTATTAAGATAATATGCATACCGCAATCTTGTTGTTAAAAATACACAAACTAGATTTGATGATGTTCATATAGAACTGATAGTGTGTGAAAAGTAAAGTACAGGATTTTAGTGTAGTCGAATGTGAACAGATGAGTCGATTGAAGAACTAAGAGTGATTCGACTCATGAGAGCAATATGATTTGACTAGTTGAATACTGTTTCTAAAGTATTTGATTTGAAGGTTAGTCGAATACAGAGCAGACATTCTACTGTAACAGTCGAAGTCATGAGTTGAATGCAGAATAAAGATATTCGACTGTATGAGTCGAATGCAGAACAAAGGTATTCGACTGTATGAGTCGAATGCAGAACAAAGGTATTCGACTGTATGAGTCAAATGCAGAACAATGGTATTCGACTGTATGAGTCGAATGCAGAACAAAGGTATTCAACTGTATGAGTCGAACACAGAACAAAGGTATTCGACTGTATGAGTCAAATGCAGAACAAAGGTATTCGACTGCATGAGTCGAATACAGAACAAAGGTATTCGACTGTATGAGTCGAATGCTAAAAAAACAATGTGGACTTTGATTTCTGACTACTATTCTGAAGGAGTTGAATTTGGTAGTCGGATTCAGTATGTTGAGAGATAGTTGTGGCCTTAGAAAATTTTAGGATACTCTTTCCTGAAAAAAGATTTTTGTGATATAAAACATATATTTAAAGATTTGTCATAGCAAAAACATTGTTTTATAAAATCTAAGAAAGTCATTAGATTTCTTTGAGGTAGTTGCTCAACAATCACGTCATCCACCTTATGTATGTGACCCTCTAGGCTCAATACCCAGCTGGTCATGAGTTGAACTTGTCAGAATCTCTGCGGACTTAGAACTCCTTTTGACTCAATGAATTATTATCTTCAAAATTCAACTCATCGACTATGGACATACGAGGTCACTATGCCATAGTCCTCATATGGTATAGGGGGGTCTAATCTATTGGACTTTCCTGCCCTCAATTACTGTGTACCTGTAGTCTTTCATCTATCTAATATCTCATAGACCATATATTATGTATGGTGTAGACAAGCTTATACGGAATCCATCTGAGTCTTACTCTTATTGGATTCTCCTAGAGAACTCATTTTCTCTCACAACAAGAGAAGGTGGGTTTTTCGACGGAAGTTTTCCATCAAAAATTCATCGGAAAGAACCCATGACGTTGAATTTTTTACAGATAACTTTCGTCGAAAAAAAATGGTCAGGATTTTTTGATGGAAATCTTTCTCATCGTAAAATCAGTTGGAAAAAAGAAATTTCTGACAAAAATTCTATCCGACAGAAATAAATTCGTCAAAAAATCTGTCGAAAATTTTTCGACGGTAAAATTCCTTTGGAAAATCTGTCAAAAAATTTTCCGACGAACTACATTTTCGTCGAAAAATCCGTTGGAAATCCCCTTTATTTTTTAAAAAATTACAAAAAAGTGCTTTTTAATCCCTATAAACCATACTAATATAGAATTAAAATACAATAACATACATACATAAAAATGAAACCCAATAAAATTAATAATCAATAATAATAAATGTCCATACATAAAATAATAATACAATAAAATTAGGCCAAAGCGATCAAAAAATCATCAAATCAGTCCACTTCGACCAAAAGTCATCATCATCACCACCGAAATAATCCTCCTCCTCGACTCCCTCCATGCCGTCCTAGCCATCGATGCCAAGCTCGACGTCTATGCCATCTGCGACTCCCTGCACCTGCTACGCATCGTTCACCTCCGGTGCCGGATCAGCCGCATCCTGTACATCATTCTACGTTACAAAAAATAATATTAAACACAGATAAAAATAAAGCAATATGTATACTCAAATTCAAAAAAAAAAAATACGAACTATTTTAAGTCATTTTTCAACCTACCATTTATACTTAGTTTTTTTTTCGAATGTGTAGTCTCAACACCAAGCCCAAACTGAGAATTCGATTTGGGTCTCGTTAGTTACCACCTGATCATGTTGGACTAATCAGCAAGCCAATCGAATCCCTATTTCAAATTTTGGACCCCCGACTTGCGTATTCTGACCCTTTACACTTAGTTTTTTTTTTCCCGGTGTGTGGTCTCAACACCGAGCCCAAACCAGGTGTCACATCCCCAGAATTACGCAGCAGAATATTAAAGATTAAAAGTTGATATTTCGAGGCGTGAGCAGTCGGCAAATAAGCCTCTAGCTAGTGAGCACTAGATGCGTATCAACACAAACATAAGAATAGGGCCCAAATATTAAACATAACTACTCTTGTATTCGAATCTCCAACACTTTGTTTCAAATAGAACTATTACATACTCTTCCATTTTTTATCTACATGACTAAGACTCAATAAAGGGAAAATTACAAGCAACCTCACTACCTACTACATCCAACTACTCTCATATATCAATGTTGGACTCTAGAATGGAACACGCTCATCACTCCGATGCATTCCCCTCAAAGTCTTGACCTTCAGCTTCTTTCTCAATGTCACCTATGATGTTGAAAAGTAGGGAATGAGGAAACTACCCCAGTAGGATTTATATCTCAATGTGCGGGCAATGATATAAGTGATTAGCAATTTAGAACTAGGCAGACAAGATTAACTAGATATGCATAAATGATAAATCTATATAATCACGACACATGAACAAGATAGATTGAGCAATAGTGATTGTACAATATCTAGAATTAGGAACAAGATAGAACTAACAGTAGAACACTCTGCACAAGCACACAAGATATCACTTAATTGCAAGAACGCAAGATGTCAATAGTTTGCAAGAACGCAATATGTCACTTATTTGTAAGAGTTGCAGGATGGCCATATCACACAAGCAAGCATGCTCGAGCATGAACTTTTAACACTTAACACTTAATCAGGTACGAAGCCACTAAGGTGTACTAAGGATCTATGCCACCTTGGAATGCATACTAGGACACATGTATGTGGTTATTGTATCTAGCATTCAACACGACACTATTTCCCAACGCAGATGTAATGTCAGTAATCATTATACCCCATGGTTAACAATATATTTATGACTCGCCATCATTGGGGCTACATTGGAGCCCTTGGACACTCGTCGTGCCTAGTCAACATCTCATGATTTTCAAATGTATATACCCACAGTCATTCATGGCCAATAACAAGTGTTTGAAGAAGTAAGCATTGCAATATCATGTTCATGATGATTTTAAGAAAAACAAGTCATGTGAACATGATTTCATGATAACAATAGTCAAGAGAGAATTTTGGCAGCATAACGATGCAATTTGCACTTTTAGTTAACTCTTTACATTAATGGATTGAGTTTATGAATATAAATCCACACTCATGAGAATGAGACGAGAGAGAAAGTGCACATTATCTCCAAGGAACTTCAATGGTACAACCAACTCGGTTTCCATGAGGGAATCCACGGAGTACGGAGATTTACGAAGGTCTTAAAGGAAAGGTCACTAGTCTGCCGATACAGAATGATCGACTGAGAGTTTTCAATCCCCCAAGAAGGGGCTACCTATTTGTGCAAGAGTGTAGTGTAGAACGTGTCTCAATCCACAATCTATCGGTTTGAAACAAACGGAAAGCAAGTAACATGACTATATAAGATCAAGCAATACTATCAAGATTCCATCACATGGTTTCAGCAGTTTAATAAGGTCGATTTTCAATTTAAAAGCAAGTGAGAACATCAAGATGATCATGGCAATCTCAAGCTAGAAATATCATGGAATTAAGATCACTTAGAATAGACCTTCACGTTATTATTGCTTTTACATGGATGAATAGTTTTTAAGCCACTGGACAGACTGTACACACTTACTATAACCATAACATGCAATCCTTACACTCTAGACTAAGTAAAATAGGTCTCTGGTAAGCTACAGAAATCGCGACAGATTCAATCGTCACTATTTCCAAGGCTATTGACAGTTAAAATAGGTAAATGGTCAGCTGTCTAAATCGCGACGGGGGTACCTATCCTGTTCAAATAGCGATGGACAAGTACGACACGTTTAGAAGTGCACATCTCTTGGAAAACGCTTAATACACGATGCATGCTCGATGGAAATTAGGGAAAATAGGTGCATATGAAAGTAGTCTCGATGAACTTTAACAAGGTGTATGATTTGTTCAAGTTTGGCCCGAGATAATCTACCTTTGATTGATGCTAAGCAAGGTCTTGTGTAGGTCGATGCAAAACAATAGCAGGGGAAGATGGCTCCGGTTGGGGGCGATCTCCTCCTTCTCTGGTGCTCTAGAAGTCCTCCTCAAGTCTCCAGCAACTTAGTAACTCATCCCCAAGGGGTTTATGATGAGTATTTAAGTGTTTAGGGTTGTTTAGACGTCCTAATACAACTAGGGAATTAGGGTTAGTTTTAGCTTGATCCCTTCCTTGTTTGAGGAATTCACATCCCAATTAGAGTGTGTGGGCTATAAGGAAACCTCATAGTATGGTTAGACACGAATTTGGGTTGCTAAGTAAGACTAATTGCCTTTGCTTTTGCCGTAATTGCCCATTTCTATTTTTTGCTCAATTAGGGTTACAAATTTTAGGGATTTTTTCTTATTGGGTTCTTATTCTTTGGGCTAAGAGTGTTTGTTTGGGCAAAACATTATCCACTAGTTGTCTTGTCTTAATGGAAGACTAACCACAAAATTTATTTCATATTAAGCTCATATTTCACACATACGATCATGATGCGTATGTTTTAACCACTTTGATAAAAATTGATAATATTATTTTCAATTTATCTTTATTTTAAATCACTAAATTTTTGGGGTGCTACACTGGGAATCCAATCTGGGTCCCGTCAGTTCCCACATGTCACTCTCACCCACCAAGTTGTGTCAAACCGACCGACACACCTTTGGGATCCCTATTTTAGATTTTGGACCCCCGACTTGCGTGTTCTAACCCTTTACACTTAGTTCTTCTCTAGGTGTGTGGTCTCAATGCCGAGCCCCAACCAAGAATCTGATCTGGGTCCTGTCAGTTCCCACATGTCACTATCACTTACCCGATTGTGTCAGACCAATCGGAACACTGATTGGATCCCTATTTCAGATTTTGGACCCACGACTTACATGTTCTGACCCTTTACACAGTCTTATTTCCAAATGTGTGATCTCAATGCTGAGCCCAAACTGGGAATCCGATTTGGGTCCCGTCAGTTCCCACACGTCGCTCTCACCCACCCGGTCATATTGGACTAATCGACATGCTGATCAGATCCCTATTTCAGATGTTGAACTCCTGACTAGGAGACATTTAATCTATATGAAGTTAAAAGTAATAACAATTTAAATAATGACATGAGCGACCTACTGCAATGTGCCTGACCCTCAGAGGGCAATCATCAGCTGCTAGACCATGGAGGCAAAGTGCAACGACAGCTACAGCAATAGCTCTTCCCGGATGAGGGCTCTGATGTCCTATCCACAGCTAGGAGGCGTTGCAGTAGACGAACTGACGTCGACTGGAGAAGCGACTTAACTCTCACATGAGGACAATGCTGGAGTAGTGTCTAGGCTGTCCCCAAAACCGTACACTCGCCCCTTCCTTGGCACTCCCGCTGCATCCACCTAGGCCTCCGAATCCAAGTCTGGCTATGGAGTGCCCTCCACATGTCTTTTCGCCATCGTCCTATCATAGGACTCCTGAAGAACAAATTAAAAACATATTAGTTATCGTATATTTTCTTAATATCTAAATTTAATAAAAATGATTGTACGTAGACTTGCAGTAATCGTGCGAGCACTCTCGCTGACATATATAGTCATTGGTCCCAGCCCTTCCACTTATGAGCCTGATCAAACAACTCGCGGAATGTAGGGGGATGCTCGAGCTCATGACTTTGCTTACAATTCAACAAAATTAGCTATTTTTACAACAATAATTTATTAAGAAATCGAAACTTAATATACTTACCAATTTTTTATTGTGGGTCGCATAAGACACCGACCCACCAGTATGCACATTCTTTTTAGGATGAGCGGCCTGATTGCGTTTAGCCACCAACTACCTCTCTTGCCATGGAAGATTAGCCCAACGATCACAAAGGGACTCCCAATAATCCCTCCTCATCCACACCGGGCCGTAATCCTTCCAGGTTGTGGGATCCTGGCTGCCCGAGAGCTTTGCTGCCTTGTCTCGGGTCTCCCATAGTGACTTTATGAAATTAGTCTGGGCAGTAGACTCCCAAACGGCTCGTGCTCGAGGGAGATCCTCCTCCCTCGTGAACACGTACCTCCGCTGTTTGAAAATTAAATTGCACAAGTTAGTGCACTAACTGAGAGATATAGTATTAAAGAAATGACTTCAAATGAGTAAAAGGTAATAATACCGTGAACATGTCAAATAACAGATCCTGGACAGATAGGGGGATCTGTCTTGAGGACTCCACTAACCTTGGGATGTGTGCGTACAACAACGATGTAATAAAGTGGGAAGTGGATCCTTGCTCTACCTTCCCCCTGTAATTATACAGCTTAATTTTCTATTACGAACCATATAACATAATAACAAATATAATTAGTTTGAAGTGATTAGGTTTACCCAGAAATCCAGCATGGCTGGTGTCCAACTGGCTAGGCCACCTACTCATCAACTGAATGATGACTCCCCACCTCTATTGTAATTAACAAGTACACTATTGTTAAAGAAATGGAAATATAAGAAAAAATTAAAGTAGGAAACATGCATGTACCTGCCCGAGAATAGGATGGGGAAGGTGACGCTTCTAGGACTGATGCAGATGCTGCAAAATTATATGCACGTTAGAAAATATAAAGTTAATATACACAATAATCTAAAAGAATTGTGTTGAGTATATATATATATATATATATATATATATATATATATACCTGTCGCTAGGACAACCGACATATTCGGGGGAGTGGACGCTACAAAATTATATACACGTTAGAAAATATAAAGTTAATATACACAATAATGTAAGAGAATTGAGTTGAGTACATATATATCTATCGGTGTAGACCCTCAGCACACAAAAGTAAGGGTACATTGGAGGAGGTGGACCCCCTCCCACTGTCAGTGTCTATGGACCTCCTCCCACTACGTCCTCCATGCACCATATTGTTGGATCGAAGATGCGGTGATATGGCAAATATAGAAGGGGATTGAACAAATTTGCAGTGGAAACCTTACGCAATTAAAAATATGTCAAATTAAAAACTCTATTCAAACAGGTACCCACTGATTTCATTAACTTATAGGAATCTAAAGCACATTGGATCATCTATCTATAAGTGTGTGAGTGCTTAGAAGGTGATCAAAATCGTATGCAAGCATTCTAGTAGAGAATCTACACAACAGACCACTGCACAGGATATTTTTTAGGTGGTTCGGCTCCCAGACGGAGACCTACGTCCACCCCTCACTTAAACCAAGTGAGGCTTCACTAAAATGCTGATTCACAGCTTCAAACAACTGCTGACTAACAACTTTAATTTTGCTGCCTCATAGCTTGATCCGCTAACACACAACTTGACTGCTGATTCACAACTTCTCCGCTGACTCACAACTTGATCGCCAGATTCATACACATACACAGTGTGGGATCAACACTCCTAACACCAGTAAGAGCACCCAAAGTGTTCATGATGAAGTTTAAAAGTGAAAAAGAAATTCACATAAAGATTAGAGTTAAGGGAGACAAATCCTCGAACACTAGGTCTTTGGCTTCACCCAATTTCCTATAGACTGATTTAATTGAACTCCGAATTTTCAGATTTTGAGAGTTGGAGTCATTCTTCAGAACTTCTTGTACGAACGCATCATCTGGATGTGCTCCTTAGCCAATATGACTTAAGCTCCCTCAAATCAGCCTCAATTTGTAATACTCTATTTTAGATCTGATTTACATAGAAATTCAGATATGAGTTGATACTCTTTAGTTCTTCCAAAAATGCTGAGCTTCGTGCTTTTGCTCTTGCACAAGCTTCCTCTTCCACCTTCCTTCAGATCTCGTTCCTCTTCTAAGCACTACTGCTTCTCCTTTGCACGACTGCTCCTTCTTTCAATACTTCTCCTCTCCTTGATCGCTACTCTTTCAGCACTCTAACTCTCTCTCTCTCTCTATGCTTGGCCTTGCTCCTCATGTCCTCTGTGATGGATGCCTCCTTTAGATGAGACAAGAGGCCTTTTATAGCCTCGGTGCACTCCCTTGTACGTGGGAGACATGTGCACAGAAACTTAGGGTTCACCCAAGGTTGCCCCGTGTCCAAAAGTCCTTCTCCTCATTGCCACTTGGATGAAAGGGTATTTTGGTAATAAGAGAATCTCCCAAAAGTCTCTAGAGATAAATCACACCCTTTGGAAATCATACCCTTTAGGTTTCTGAGTTTTCACGCAATGTGTGTTGAAGCAAGTTTGCATGTGGGTCGACACAACTGACTAAGCATCAGTTCTAGCTTACTGGGAGAAACATGTGCTGACCTGATTAACAACTAGTGTCGACCTCCTGTGTTTTTCTTTAGACATAGCTCACTGGATGAATAATGTGTGCCGACCTAATTGATGACTTGTGTCGACGCAACTGTGACTTTGCCCTTAAGGAGCTTACTGGGCAGACTATGTATGTCAACTTGATTTTCAACTTGTGTCTATAGACACGCTAAAAATGACACCATCGTGGGAAAATTTCAACTTACACCATAATGCCACAAAAGGGCTCTATTTTTACCATGAAAGAGTAATTTTCTCATTATTCAGGGTCTTCTGCCCATTTTCCTTCATTTCCTGGTGCTTCCCCTAATTTTCTAAGTTCACCAAAGGTGTGGACAAAGAGTGCAAATCACGACAGTCTAGGTGGTCGCGTTTATGATCGACTGATGAAGAACAACTTAAACACTTAAACATGATGGGTCATATGGTCGTGTTTTACTTCGACTGGTGGTCTAGTAATTGACCCAACATCGATCACTATTAAATGCATCGTATCGTGCCATCGCAATTAAGAATTTCTATACCAGCAATGTCCTTATTTCATTTATGGAAATACTTATTATCTTTTTTGAAACGCGTCCAATCAAGTTGTCATGATTATAATTTTCATATTTAACATTTGGAAAGTTTCCATAAACAAAATTTGGAAATTCATAGATGCGACATATTGGGACATCGCGATTAAGGGTCATAAACCGACTGTTATTTGAATTTCATTAACGCATCCACCTGAGTCATTGTGATTTAATGTTAATAGAGACCACTTCCTCTGTCGTGATTTTCATTCATGTTCTACCTCGAAATTCGAGCCTATCCTCTATATTTACACTTCATGTCTCGTCGTCCCAAGGTTAGGGCCCCTAGAGAACCCCCGAAGTATTCCATGTTTAGTGAGTTGTGAGAGAGATTTCTAAGGAGAAGCTCTGCTGGATCTCCGCCTCAACGGTCGCCCTCTCCACTCCACATCTGAAGCAGCAGGAGCACAACCAGCATCTCTTCCTTTTCTACAAGTCTCTGTCCTCTCCAGCAGCAAGTTAACTGTGCATCATCATTAGGGGGATCACCTCCCTTCTTCCCTCCTTTGTTTGTCATATTTGTTCATTCACTTGTTCATGCACACGCCATCATAGCTCCCACGAGAGCATCTCACCAATCTCCCTTTTATTTTCCCTTTTTAATCATCACTTTAATCAACACACACCATTTGCATGCACTCACACACATAATTTCCTAGGGGTTTAAAAGCCACCAAATAGGTGTGTTCTTCACCATGCTTTTCACTTTTTTTTTCCTTACTTTGAGAATTGCATACTACACTTCATTGGCTAATCCATATTTTTGTGTGTTTCTTTGCAAGGGTAATCAATTGAAAGCACCTTCTACCACGGCCGGCCGTGCTTCGTAGAACAAGAAAGAACCTCATCCCCTCCACGCAATCTCCCCGCTCATAAGGTATTTCTCGCGATCACTCTATTTGCATTTACTGCACCTCTTTCGACAACCACGTGTGTTTGGCGATCACGATCACATATCAGAAGTTATGTTCCATTCTTTATTCTTCCCATAGTTTCTTCATATTTTTCTTGTAGGGCTTTTGTAGTTCGAAAGAACGAAAAAAAAGTGACATCTACAAATTGGCGATCACGGTTGGACTTCTTTCCATCTTTCTTTGATTACCCACTCAATCATACCCCACGTGGCACCCTTCCCATGGCATCCTTGCGTGCCTCTCCTTCTTTTCCTCCCCCTCTTGTTCCAAGTGATTAGTCAATTGTCGATTTTAAAGAAAATTTTAGAAATAAAGAAAAAGAAAATAAAAAAATGATGAGTTGATCCATGCATATGTGAGATTGTGTTTCTTTCACACTTTCCATGCTTATATCTTGCAAATCCATGATTGTGTGTTGAGTTTTGTACATAGAGTCTTGATATTTGCTTTGTTTCTTGTTCACGAGTTCCTACTGAATTCGCGACTGATAGTGGTCACTATTAAAGCTTGTATACGCGATAGGTCGGTTGCGTTTCTATTTGTTCTGCGATGTCATAGTCCATTGCATTTCTATTCCATCCACAAGGACCAGACACGGCTCTTACAGCCTGCAGAGGCTTTCAGATCTACGACTAGGTGACTGAACGTGATTTACTCTTTGAGTCGCGATGTGTGTGTTCGTCGCAATTCAAACTATAGACAGTGCACGACCATTTGCTATCCAGAACCTTGTACTTATATCTGTTGCATACAGAACATTCTGCATTTGGTCGGGATCCTCCTTCCCTCATATCCTAGACTCCACACACCTTCTTGGTAAGGGCGATCTCTCTTTTGGGCATTCCGTCTCATTGGACTAAGGGACCTTTACCAAGACCTTCGTAAGTCTTCGTACCATGTGGATTCCCTCATGGCGGACTAGGCTGGTTGTACCTTACTGAAGACTCGGGTTAGATATCCTACTACCTGGTGAGTTGTGATCTTAGTTGTAGCCCGAAGTATCCAAACTCAATCCAACTAAGATCTCATATGGAGTGACATAATATTCTTTCAATCCATTTAATCAAATTTGAAACTTTTAAAACAAGCATTAAACATTACAACTTGTTTGAACTCTATTGATTGATTCACATCTTGTTGTTCTGTTTGTTTGTTTGTTTGCCTTGTTTAAAAATAGATTCATACCATCATGTTAAATTCAATTATGTTGACTATGAGGATAGCTTAGATGGCAAGTCCTTTCAATCTCATGAATCCCCATATTTTCAATCTCATGTCTGTCCATCTCACCACCGTAAGGGACAAACTTCAATGTCTTATGGTTATGTGTGCACACCGCATGCTAACCAACTTGATATTCCCTCGAATTTAACTCCAATCAAAACCCGGGAGAGCCTTCTCCCCACCATGATTCCCATGTACAAAATGTCCTAAATGCAATAGATCAACTCACACCTCAACAAATCCATTTTATTCAATCTTTCATTGAGGGTGTGACTCCTCCTCCCTCTCCTTCTCCCAAACACCCGTCTTTGTATATTCCGGTGACTTCGCCACCCCCTTTTTACATCCTTCACCTCGGCTCCCTGGCCATTTTACCTCCCGTGCTTCGATCCGTACGTACCAACCCTTGGGAAGGCCCACTCATTCACAGCCTCCCTCATGTGCATACTGACATGCCCAACGACAACCCTTATCTGTCCAACATGCTTATATCCATAAATTGCATAACATGGAAAAAGAATTGAGTAAACTCACTAACTCCACGGGTGACCCCGTTGCCACCATGTCGGCTCTCCCTCAAATTCATATACATCCCTCGGAGATGCCGTCATACCAACTGTACTATGGCACAGGCAATCCCTCTATTCATGTAAAAAAATTCCTTTATGAGTCATCTCGTTGGCAACGTGATCCCCTCACACTGGCATATCTCTTTAGAAAATCTCTTGACGGCCCTACACTTGAAAGGTTCTACTCCTTAGAACCAAGAGAGGTAGAGGACTTCTGTGTGTTGCATAAGAAATTCCTTCAGAAGTACAAAGACCGTGTCAGCCCATCTCTCTCCATCACGAATCTAGCATCTAAGAAGATGAAGCCTGATGAGGACTTTGTCCAATTTGCTGACCGTTGGAGGTCCATGGCTTCAAGATTGCAACATGTGCTCTCGGAGTTAGGCTAAGTCAAAATCATCATTTCCAACTCTACTCTGAAGTTTAGGCACATCTTGGCCATAAACAAAATTGATACAATGGAAGAGCTTTATGAGCGGGGACATTACATTCAAACACATCTAATGGACTCCCCGATCATAGACTTGTTCAAGAATGGTCTGAGGTACGATAGATCAGTCGACGCCATCCACCATCCACCTCACAAAACATCTACTCCCCATACTCCTCCATACACACCTCCCTATTACAACATGCCTCCACCCAAGCGTCCATTGATCTGTCCTCCTCGGACTTAGCAACCTCCAACCGGGCCATATAATGCCTCTATGACTGAAAAACCTCAAACGGTCTATGTTGCACGTACTCCGGCACCTGCCATACACATTCCTCCACTAAAACAACAACCTCCACAACAACCTCCACCTCCACCACAGCCAAATCCTCGGGCTGAAGTTGCCAATAACCAACCCATCCATGAAACCACTTGGTGCTACGACAATGAACCCTCCGAGGTCATGTTCGTACGCCATTTACCTACCCCTCCTACACTACCATCCATTATCATTAAACCATCCATTATTAAGCCTTCATCAACCATTAAACCAATCATTACACCTCCCATTACGCCAACACCATGGGCAATTCAACTTGAGCAAGTACTCCCTATCATACCTATTACACCTCCACCAGCCATATGACCTTCCGCACCACCCACCACATCCACCTTCATCCAACGAAGCAGGTGCAAACAACTGAAGAGCAACAAGCAATTTCAACAAAAGAAGGAAGCCCTGGGACTGGCCATGCTATGCAAAATTCACGAATATATCCCATGCATGCCGGTCATTGTCAATATATCAAGCACATTCACTGAGACAAAGTCCTCTCTTGCATTCTTGGCCGCTAAGAGGCTATCTAAAAATATGCCAATCATCCCCATTGCCAGCAATGTTAAACTCAATATACTCATAGGAAAATTCTCTTTCCATGCTCTCATGACCCCTCACATAGTTGTTGTGAACCTTCCCACTTAAGTGAAGGGGTCAACTATTACAATTGTGTTTACACACTCCAAAGCTAAATCCTTGGCACACTCAATTACACAAGGGCACGTGCACCTTTCCCTTCAGAATAAAATACAATCTTTGGGCACGCTCCCTCCATTGTTGCTTCCAACATTACCAATGGAACTCCCCACTCTTTCCTTTACCTATATTCCTAGGGAGTTGCCACTGCTGCTTGAAACTTCAATGGAAGTCAACCATCCTCCTATCATCAATGAGCCATTCAATCCATGTGAGAGGAGCAAGACCATCTGCCCGTTGGGTAAAGTATGTGAGAAATACATGAGGATCAGAAAGCCAATTCTCAAGCGGAAGTGCAAATGTCGGGCAAGGCTAAAAACCAGGGGGCCACCTCCTCCTCCCTTATCTCCATCCACATCCTCTTTTATGCTGCTTCTCACCTTCCCGTGGGTTCTCCACACTCCCTCCCCACATGAGACATTTTATTTCCATCTTTTCTATGATCCGCTATCTTGTATTGGGCATCGTGTTCCTATTTGTATTCCATGTTCTCTGCCTCGTGCCCCTCATGGCACATCATTATGTTCACGTCATTCTCATCTTTGTGCCCCACATGGCACATCCCATTGTTGTCACCCTCCTTCCCGTGCCCCTCGTGGCACATATCCCTCTAGTGCCCCTCGCGGCACGCCTCCTTGTAGTGCTTCACCTAGAAAATCTCCCTCTTGTGCCCCACACGGCACATCTCCACACCATGCCCCACGTGGCGCACCCTCGTTTTCAGCCCCTCGTGGCCCACTTTTTCCTTTCTCTCCTTCGGACCCTCCAGATTCTTTTCCTCTTACCAGGCCCTACGCCCCACCTCTTTTGCTCCCTTTGGTCCCCCCAGAATCTCCAAATTCTCCCCATCTTTTTCACCTTCCCATATTCGATCAGGGCATCGGCCCTTTCTCCCACTATTTTCGGGGTTTTAGTCCCCACCTACCCTTTTAATTTCTGTGCAATTCTAGACATTTTTTTAGATCTCTGAGTCTCACCCCAACGAAGGGCATTCGTTCTCTTTAACCCTGTAAATTCTTATCTTTGAAAGCTATCAGTGTCACAAAATCCTAAAAGGATGAATATTCAATATTGTCATGCTATCGCAGCACTCCTATTATGAGAGCTTTGTGCCAGGAGTCCAAAGTTCCCTCCCTTATTATTAAAGTTTACCCTTGGCATGGGCACCCTCACACACTCCATGGCACCCTAAGCCGATTGCTTTGGAAGACACTGTCGCTATCACGACTATACCTGGGGGCACGAACATCTGTTTCTCCCCTTGTTCGGCCGAAGTATGGGAAGTAGAGGTAGTCTGGGCAAGACAACTAACCTGAAGCACTCCCCGATAAGAGGATGCCTCTCAAGGGCAATTAATCAAATGACTAATGAACATCAAAGTACAATGCATGACAAGAGTGGCAAACTCCCTACAGGATTCAAAATGAACCTGGTCGTAAGCATGGAAAAAAAAATCAATCAATCAATCAATATAACAAGGCATGGCGTAGAGCGACAAAGTCCCCGTAGGCTTTAAAATAAACCCAGTCGTACGCATGTCCCTACAAACAAATGGTCCAATCAATCAAATCAAAAGCCCCCAATGTTTAATGTGACTGAATCTCCTATGGTTGTGCCAAGGAGGGAAGTCAAACCCATCTTTTCAAAACCCATATCAAGCTTGTCTCAAAATTTCTTCCCTTCTCCCTACCGGACCTAGTCGCATTTTTAGGTATGACTTTGGTAGTGATATAGTTAACCAATAGCAGTCAGCTTCTGGGCACCACCTTAAATGCACCACTAACTCTGGGCATTTTTTAATGAAAGGGGAGGTAAAGAGGACCCCTCGCCAGTCAGCTGTCATAACCCTAGTGTCACCATGGCATGACAATGTTTCCAAAACCAACACTATATATATATATATATATATATATATATATATATATATATATATATGAATATCTTTAAAACTCCCATAAAATTTTAAATATTTCCAAAGTCTCATAAAAATCAAATATTTTCAAAATCTCCATAAAAATTTGAATAGTTTCAAGATAAAAAAAAAATTCTATGGTATTGCATAGGGCAAGCACATTGTGCCTCTTTCTGAGTCAGATCAAATCCCAATACTTCCAATCCTTGGTTCCTCCTGCAATGAACTCCATTCTTCTAATTTGGCCAAATACACTTATTCTCATGGTTTAAACAAACAATTAAGTGAATGCTATGTCTACTATTGAATGTTTTATCCATGCTTCATGTTGTAAATGATGTTATTCCATGATATATGTTATTCTTGGCCAATGAATTTTAAGTGCAGGTTCGAGTAACCTCATCTGGCACTACCACAAGCAATCAGGCTGCAATTGCTGCCCTTACCATCACTTATCTGCATCTATTATATGTATTACCCTTAGAGCAAATCAAGGACCTTGTGGCTCTAAGGAATCTAGGATTTGACTTCTCCTTCATCAAAAACAATGATTATTCCAGAGGATCCTTAGCCGCACGGACATATCGTTATGCTTTGCACATGAGGATGTCGAACCCATACATGGAAAACTTGGTGTCCTGACTCAACTCAGCATTGTAACAATATTATCCTTGATTATTTTCTATTTTAATTTGATTTAACCCTTTTTTCCCTTTAGCCTAGCACACATGCATATTTTGAATTCACTGTGGATAATCACTCTCCCAATGCAACTTGAAAGACATTCTCATCTCAACTCCAAGTAAAGTTGAAATATTCCATTCCGAGTTAAGTATCCAACTCCCTTTGTTGTCGCCTCTAGGCTAATTTCCTTGAACTCCCTTGTTTGGATTTATCCCTCTATATTTGTCTTTATCTCCCATAGAACCACCTTGACAATGGCACATCCACAAGTTGGTAAATGCCCCCCATTGGTGCAACTTAATGAATTGTGTCCTTAGGTACTTCCCCTACGCTGGAAGTTGATCTCTCCTTTGCGCCCCATGTGGCACATTTCCTTCATGTACCGCGTACACACCTCCCTTCGTGATCTCGTGCACACCCTTTTCTTCCAATCCGAACATCATGTTTTCTTGGTCTTCTCCTCCGAAGGTGGTTTCATTGGGTGTGGGTGAAAACTATCCTCAGGTGGTGCCACCAATTGTTAGAACGCGTGTCTATTTTTCACCTTCGCGTCCACTTTTCAGTCCTCTCCGCTTCGCTCCACTACATTACGCTTCATTCCTTTTCATTCCATTACACTCCACTTCGTGTCCCTCCAATTCGCTCCCCTGCAAAGTAGACGCTAAGGTGTGGCAACTGTGGACACGCTAGAAATGACATCATCGCGGGAAGTTTTCAAATTACACCATAATGCTACAAATATCTCTGTTTTTGCTTTGCGAGAGTAATTTTCCCATTATTCTGGGTCTTCCATGCATCTTCCTTCATTTCCTGGTGCTTCCCCTATTTTTCTAAGTTCACCAAAGGGGTGGACAAAGAGTGCAAATTGCGACGATCTAGGTGGTCGCGTTTATGATTGGCTGATGAAGAACAACTTAAACGCTTAAAAATGACGGGTCATATGGTCGTGTTTCACTTCGACTGGCAGTCCAGTAATCGACCCAACATCGATCACTATTAAACGCGTTGCATCGTGTAGTCGCGATTAAGAATTTCTATATTTTCCAGTAATTTTCTTATTTCATTTATGGAAATACTTATTGCCTTTTTATGAAATGCGTCCAATCAAGTTGTCGTGATTCTAATTTTCATATTTAACATTTGGAAAGTTTCCATAAACAAAATTTGGAAATTCATAGATGCGATGTATCAGGACATCGCGATTAAGGGTCATCAACCGATTGTTATTTGAATTTCATTAACGCATCCACCTGAGTCGTCGCGATTCAATGTTAATAGCGACCACTTCCTCCGTCGTGATTTTCATTCATGTTCCACCTTGGAATTCGAGCATGTCCTCTATATATACTTCATGTCTCGTCGTCCCAAGGTTAGAGCCCCTAGAGAACCCCGGAAGTATTCCTTGTCTAGTGAGTTGTGAGAGAGATTTCTAAGGCGAAGCTCTGCCGGATCTCCACCTCAACGGTCGCCCTCTCCACTCCACATCTGAACCAGCAAGATCACCATCAGCGTCTCTTCCTTCTCTGCAAGTATTTGTCCTCTCCAGCAGCAACTTATCTGTCACGTCCCAAGATTTACACAGATAAAATATTTGAGAGAATTAATGAAAGTCGATATTCTGAGATGTGAGCAGTCGACAAATAAGCCTCTAGCTAGCAAGCACTATATGTGTATCATCACAACATAATCGTAAGGCCCAAATAAAGAACTCAACTAATTTTGTATTCAAATCTCAATTCATTGTTTCAAATAGAACTAATACAACTCTTTCATTGTTGAATGACATGACTAAGACTCAATAAAAGGAAAAGTACATATAATCCTCACTTCCTACTACATTGTTCTAACACTCAAAGTAAACTAATAATAACTCTATGGTTGAAACGCTCTTCACTCGGACGCATTCCCATCCTCGGCTTGTTCTTCTTCTTGAACTTCATAGTCACCTAGAAGGTTAAAAGTAAGGAATGAGCAAACTAGCCCAGTAGGATTTATATCTCAATGTGCATGCAATGATATAAGTGATTAACAATTTAGAAATAGGTAAGCATGAATATCAAGATATGCATGAGCGAATAAAACCCATAAAACACGTTACATGAACAAGATAGATTGAACGATAATGATGGAGCAAGATGTAGAATGAGATAACAAGATAGAACAAGCAATAGATCACTTTGCACAAGCACGTAAGATATCACTTGATGTCAATAGATTTCATTAATTGCAATAAATACAGAATGGCCATATCACGCAAGCAAGCAAGCATGAGCATGATCATGTAACACTAATCAAGCACAAAGACACTAATGTGCACCAAGGAAAGATTCACCTTGAAATACACAATAGGACACGTGTATGCGGTTACTGTATTTAGCATTCAACACGCAAGTACTCTCAGCACAGATGCAACACCAGTAATCATTATACCCCATGGTTAACAGTATATTTATGACTCTCCGTTCATTGGGGCTAGATTGGAGCCCTTGGACACTCGCCGTGCCCGGACGACATCTCACTTAATTTCAAATGTAGATACCCACAGTCATTAATGGCCAATAAGAGTTTCAAGATGTAAGCAATTGTAATGTCATGTTTATAAGAAATATGTCAAGATATAGCAAGTCATGTGAACACAATTTCATGATAACAATAGTTGAGAGATAATTTCGGTAGCATAACGACGCAATTTATACTTTAGTTCACTTTTTACAATAATAGCTTAAGTCATGATTATAAATCACACTCACGAGAACGAGACGAGAGAGGAAGTGCACTCTATCTTCAGGGAACTTCAATGGTACAATCAACTTGGTCTCCATGAGGGAATCCACAGAGTACGGAGATTTACGGAGGTCTTAAGAGAAAGGTCACTAGACTGCCGATATAGAATGACCGCCCGTGAGTTTCCAATCCCCCAAGAAAGGGCTGCCTATAAATGTAAGTGTGTAGTGTAGTACATGTCTCAATCCACATTCCACTGGTTTAAAACAATGCGGAAAACAAGTAACATGATGACATAAGATTGAAACATGCACTTAACTAGACATGATTTTCAGTATTTTAAGATAGCAATTATTCACTTTAACAAGCTAGGAGAGCAAGATGATAAATCAATAGTTTACAAGAATTAGATCATATCATTAAAGAGTAGATATAATGAATATTCATGATGTTATAACATTTTCTTGGGTTAACAGGTTTTAAACCATTGGACAGCTTGTACACACATGCCATAACCATACCATGCAAACATTACAGTCTCGACAGAGCAAAAACGTCTCGAGTAGGCCTTTAAATCCGCGACAGACACAGTCGTCGCAATTCACAAGGTTTAAAACAGTGCACACATGGGTTCAGACAGTCACCTAAATCGTGATGGGTCTAACGGTCACGTTTAGACAAAGTCGATACGACCAAATCGATTCAGAACATAATCGCGATGGTTCTAATGGTAGCATTTAGACAAAGTCGATACAACCAAATCGATTCAGAACATAATCGTGATGGTTCTAACGGTCGCGTTTAGACAGAGTCGATACGACCAAATCAATTCAGAACATAATCGCGACGGTTTACCTTGACGCGTTCATGGTCATCGGTCCAAAACGCGACGGTCATGATGGATGTGTTTAAGAAATCGATACATGGTATCTATTGTCGACACAGAAACACGACGTGCATGTATGATGCATTCATGCAAGCCTTCTTAAATACGAACTAGACAAGAAAACCAAGGGCAGGAAAACATTAGAATCGTGACGACATAGATGGTCCCATTCTAGACATGCACTGAAAATGATGTTGTACACAGTTTGATGCAGTCGGATCCTATCAGAACAAATCCAAAACCGCGACGACATGGGCTGTCACCTTTTAGGTAATCACGATGGGATAACCTGTCGCGATACCAGTGCCTAATACGCGACGCCTGCACTGGTCGCATTTTAGGGTTCAGCCCGAAAACGATGAAAACTGAACAATGATGCATGCAACACTTATATCTCGACAACTAGGGCTCCTGGGACAAAACTATGAACATGAAACTTGTTGGGTACGAGGAGAAGAAGAGAACTATGGTTTTGGTTTCATGGGATTTGGCCTCGGGATGCGTGAGAAATGACTTGAACATGAAAAGCCCTAAACTTGCACGACCTTGAAAAATGCTTAACACTCCATGTATGCTCGATAAAACTTAGGGAAAAATTCATGCACATGAAAGTAGACTTGATGAACTACACATTGGTATATGGTTTTCTTAAGTTTGGCCCGAGACAACCTACCTTTGACTAAGATTAAGAGAGCCTTCTGGAGGTCGATGTAGAAGGCAGGTGGGGAAGAAGAGCTCCAGTTGGGGGCGATATCCTCCTCCTCTGGTGCTCAAGAGCTGCTCCTCACGACCCCAACTATTGGTGAACTCATCCCCAAGGGTTTTGGGAAGAGTATTTAAGCATCGAGGGTTTTTAGAAGTCCTAATGTGTATAGGAAAGAAGGGTTGCAGTTTTTGGGTTACCACCTTCCACGTTTTGATGATTCACCTCCCTTGTAGAGTGTGTATGGCTTTAGGAAGCTTCATACCATGGCTAGGCACGAATTTGGGTTACTAAGTGAGGCTAATTGCCTTAGGATTTGCCCTAATTGCCTCTTCCTATTTTCAGCTCAATTAAGGTTACGAATTTCTGGGGTATTTTCTTGTTTGATTTTATTCTTGGGCCAGAAGTTGTTCATTGGCCCAAATTTGATAATGGATTCTCAATATATGTGGTTTGAAGTCTCTCCATGATTTTTGTTTAATTTTTGATCCCATATGTAAGACCTGGCCCCCTTGGGGCCTTTGGCCCTATCCTCAGGGTCACGACAAGCACCTTGGTCCCGACATGGTCGGGCCAAGAGAGCCTGTCGCAACATGGTTGTGTGGCAACACACCTGGCCATCACGACATGGTCGCGACGGGGGTGCGCGTCACTTTCTTGTCGTGACATCTGGAGGCATCGCGATTTCTTTTTGGATGGACTTGACCGATCTCCTTTCTGTTAGAATGGCTTTGTCAGGTGTTAGGTGCGCGCAGTGTTGATGCGACTTGGTCAACCATCACATTCTGGTTTCCCAATCTTCGAGGTTTGACCACTTTTGGGGTCACGCCGGGGGTAGCAGTCGCGACACAGTTGTTGTTGTGCCGGGTCGACCCGTCGCATCTTGGGGGCCGTCAGTTTAAAACCGAGGCTGTGCCGCATTTCCCTCTCTCGCCCTTTGGCTTCTTCTTCTTCCTTCTTCTTCCTCTCTCGAGCTCTCTTGTGTTCCTCGACGGTTCTTGGTGCTCGTGGTGCTCGTGGTGAGGTGGTGTCATCTCCATCGTACAGGGGACGTGTTCGTGGTACTTGGAGCGAGGAGGAGGTGGTCATTCCGACGTAAAGGCCCCAACGGGTCGGCTCTACTTGTGGAGGTAGGGACCCTCGTTCTCCTCTCGCCCAAGCATGCTCCCCTCCCTCTTGAGATCATGCTTTTCCCGTGGTTTGGGTTGTGGGAGTGTGAGATCCATGCTCGAGGTTGAGTGAGGTTTCCATCGAGTGTAGATTCTTGTAAATCCATGTTTATGGGGTTTTAAGGGTGGTTTGCATGGTTTAATAGCTTTCCTACATGTTGAGCATGCTCCCCTCCCCCTGTGGAATGCTTGTATCATGTTTTTAGGGTGGTCTCCGGGAGGACTGCACCAGAACCCCCCTCGGCTGAAGACGTGACCTGTAATGCCCCGACGCGAAATATCGTAGCGATATTACAGTTATTAAATAGTACAGAGCGAGAAATAAATAACAAACCATTGCACAAATGGGAATAATATCAATTGACTCCAATTTCATTAATAATCCATCCAATATCTATTACATCCATCCATCAAAGCCAAAACTAGGGCCCAGAGTACTTTATTGAAATCCAAACTAATACATACTGACTAAATGACTACTACTCTAACTAACTACTACGCCATGATAGCTGATCGGGTCACTCCTGAGCAATATCCTCGTCAGTCCCATCCTCGTGAGTGTGGTTGTCTCCATCATACTCACCTCAACACATGAAATAAATATGCAGGATGAGCGAATAACGCCCAGTAGGACTTAATATCTCATGAGAACAAGCATGCTTTAAATAATTAATGTCTTAAATGGCAGGATATCTAGAGAGAATAGTCAAGTATAGCAACGTAACGATGATAAGAGAACAATAGCACTTGTACAGTAAAAATAGCACAACAAGAACGATAATGGAATGGCCGTCTAACGATAATAGCATGTAACGATAGCGCTTGTATAGCACTTGAATAGATAGCACTTTGATTGTCATCGATTAATTGTTATAGTATTAAATGACACTAGATGCATGCCGTACACATCTAGATCATGTAACCCTTGCAAGGAAATGGCACTCTTCGGGCGCTCTCCCCAGGACCAAACCGGGCCTTATTGCACTAGCATATAGCACTGTTTGTTATTTTAGACAATCAATTGTATGGCCAAATAGAATACCAAGAAGAGATTAGAGTAATAGACGAAATAGATGAGAGTATAGAGTGAAAGTGAACATATGAGAGTAATGAGATAGTAGATGAGATAGGAGTATAATCATAAAACGTTGTTAAACCACGATAGTAACAGTTGCGCAGTACCAGGTCGAGTACCGGCTGTCTGGTAGAAGTCAGCACCGCCCACTAGCCGTGCTACGAACATAGGTTAGATGGTTCGGCGTGATCACATGGTAAGAAGGAAACACTAAGGCCATGGATCATACTGATCCCTAAGGGTGTAACAGGTTTTAGGGTACAACCAGCTCGTCGGCTAAGGACATACGCCAAAGCCAAGAAGACTTACGGAGGCCTTGACAAGGATTCTCTAGTCCAGTCAGTAGTCTTCCCAGTGGAGAGGTGGTCCATGCCAAGAGAAGGTGTGTAGAAACTAGGGTCCGTCGTGCCTCGAGTGCTCGAAGGCCGAGAAAAGCGGTAACATTGTATAAAACGTGCGAGAAAACGAAGACAAGTGTAATTATTTAAAATAGGGAATTTAAGTGAAGTGTTATGAAAGATGTGTGGAATTATCCAATATGGTAATCTAGAAGGGGGGTTGAATAGATTACTATCAATTAAATATACTATGACCTTCTTTTCGATGGAAACACAGACTTTTGATATTTCAAACAGAGTTTAAATCAAACTAAGATGTGTGTTAATTGTAAGTAGATAGAGTAGAAATTTATCTAGCGTGTGAAAGATCAACGTGCCTACCAAACATCTAGCGTGAAACGTTCAAACCACAGACACAATGATTTAAGGTGGTTCGGAGTACACAACTTGTGTATCCTACGTCCACCATCCACACACACACGCAGAAACCACTGCTTATTAGTGAGTCCACTCTACAACACACACGCCCATGTTGTCTGATGTAAAACCACGATCAGAACAACACAAACCACGTAGATCAAGCACAAGATACACTTGATCCACAAACACACACACAAGGTATGAGAAATAGAGATATAGAAGAGTTCTGAGTTGAAGAATCAAATCCTGATGTAGAACTCTTCAAGATGTCATCTAGATGAACTTCAAACTTCGTCTTGACAAGTATAAGTTGATGGAGAAGCTTGAATCACAGATGAGCTGGCTTCACCTCCGTTTGGAAGATGGATCTTCCTTTCCCTGGACGGCAGGTTGAAGCAGAGCAGTAGGGAGAAACGTTTTCTCTTGGATTTTCTTAGGGTATTGTATGGTGGCTGCTTCTGTATGAAAATAACTCCAAAGAGTTTCTTTTACATGGGTGTTCAAGTATGGAGAGTTGTGGTAAAAGGAAACACCCAAGTCGGAAACATATGGAGATCTCGTATTGAGATTTTCTCTTCGTCTGTCGACAGCAAGATATGCATCTGTCGACAGATGCAGACAGACTTACAAAAGGCAGAAGACTGGGCTTCCCGGGAGACAGTTTCCTGTGTTGATCTGTCGACAGGCGACTTGGTTCTGTCGATAGGTGAACCTCTCCAGGAACCCATCTGTTCTGTCTGTGCTAGGCTGTCGACAGGCTTCTCTGGGGTTGTCAACATGCACTTGCTTTTAGTGCTATTCTTGATCTTTTTTGTAACATAGCACGTTTTTCGGATCTTCGTGGATTGTTGATTAGTGGTAGTTCGGATCTGTGTTTATTGGTTTTGGTATGGTGCTCATGACCAATATGGGGTCATTGGGCCTTGGTTGTGGTTTCTGCGCGCTGTGTGGAGCTTAGTGGGCCGGCAGGTTAGGCCCTTGGTGCCCGTTGGTTCACTGGATGTGAACGCGATGGGGGTGTAGGTCACGTTCTGAACGCGACAGCAGTAGGGGTCGCATTCTGGTTGTCGTTGCTGGGGTCGACGTCTGCATGTGCGCCGCGTGTCGCGCATGGAGTGGAGTTTGCTGACGTCAGGAATGGGAAGGCGACACCTTAGTCCGTCGCGATTAGGTCGTGACGGGAAGGTACATCGCGATCCCAACCGCTGTGCGGTTTTTAAGCAGGCTGGCCGAATAGAGCTTTCACAAGCTCTGCTCGACCAGGGAAGAAAGTTGATGCGGCTTTATTGGGTGATTTGGCATTTTGGCGGAGTTCTCGTCGCGCTCTCGACGTGAGGACGTTGCGAGGAGTGGGAGAAACACCACGCCATGCATGGATTGCGCGTTCTTCGTGAAGGTAGGGAGTTCTACCTTGATTTGTTATGTGGATTGCATATTGGTTTGTTTATTGTTTTAAAAACAGTAGATACCATGTCGAGGAGGTGAAATGAGCATGAAAATCGGGTTGAAACGGGATTTAGGGTGGTTTGCATGGAAGATCTGGAGATGGTTCCCGGATTAGGGTTTTCGCCTGAGAAGGTGACGGACCCTGCTGTCGCGACTAGATCGCGACAGGTCGACCCGTCGCGACAGGGTTTCTTATCACGACATATCATGGCGTCGCGATCAGAAGGTGGTCATGGCCTCTGTCGCGATCACAGCCGAGGGTTCTGCTTTGCATGCTTTTGGTGTTTTAGTTATCCGATTATTGTCGTTTATTGTGCATGGCTTTGGTAAGAGGTGCATTGACACCCGTAAAACTCTGTGAGCAGGTTGCCCACATGGTTAGTAGGTGGTTTACATAATCGGTGTGGTGTTATCGTGGTGTGAGGTGCATTGGCACCTGTAACACCTCTAAAACATGTCATTTAAATAGTTCGCGTGTGTTTACGTAATATGAATATGTGCATGGCACATAGTATTGTGATGGCTAGGCAATGATGGTTCAAGTGTGAACCTAGCCTCAGTCTTGTAGCATCCTTTATGGACTAATAAAGATGGTTTAATTAGTGTAATGTAAGTAAGGTTAAGAGTTAATGTATAGTTAGTGTATATGGTATGTATGCAGCAAGGACGTCATGTGATGACCAATGATAGGCCAGTTTGTAATTGGTTATCGTGGTTTACATGTGTGTTGGTGTGAGGTAGTTTGTAGATCACAGGGTGACCGAGGTTAAGCTATTCTTGACATTTGTAATTTGGTTTGTAATAAAGAGTATATAAGTATACATCGTGGTTTGTGCATTGCTGAGTTTGGTGGTTCGGCGCCTATTCTGGAATGCCTCTTCAGTTGGGAGCCCCAGGTTCCGAGGTGAGCCAGGCACGCGAGTGTGCTCGGGGTTTGTCCCAGTACAGTGGTACCGTCGAGGTCTTGTCATCTTCCTGGACACCCTCACTCTTGGGGAGAGTTGTCGTCCAGCTGAGGGAAAGATGGCAGTGGGACAGTGACTTGTGAGAGTTTGTGTTTAGTCACTTGTAGCGCGCTCGTAGCTGGGGGTTACGGACACCAGTAGACGTACTGGGCCCTGGCTAGTCCTGTTACCATTGCCTCACTTTAAAGAGCTCAGGCTAGAGTCTCTAAAGGTGCCAGGCATGGGCCTGCAGGGTGTGTGACCTGTAGGTTGTGGTGGTTTGGTTGGTCTCCACAGTTCTTTGGCTTTACTTGTGTTGTGGAGCGGCAGTTGGACCCTACGTCCGTGACTGCGAGACTGAGAGGTAGTTCTTGTGCTGTGTTGTCCGGGTTGGATACTGGCGTCATGAACCAGTAGTCTGTTCCGTGTGGTGGCGTCGTGCTTTGCTACCAGTTGTTGCGTGTGTTAGTTGTGGTTTTATGCGTCGAGGTGTGCCATGGTGTTGGCACGGTTGTTATTGTGGTTAGTGAGCGGAGACTCACTGCTTTTGGTCTGATTGGTTGCGGTGTGCCCTCGTGGTGGCACAGTTGTGTTTGTGTTCCATGGTGGTACCTCGTGATGCTAGGTACCTGTACTCTTTGTGAATACTGGTTTCTCGTAGTACGCTGAGTACTAGCCTTTTCAGGTGGTGAAGTGGAGGTCATGCAGTGAGATCTTCTACTTTTTGTGTTTACCCTTCTTTGTTCGAATAAGATTTAGTGCGCGATGGATTGGCATCGTGATAGCCAGTCCTGTTTCTTAAGTGTGACATTCGATACATCGTGATTTAAGGGTATAAAGGATTAGCTCTTGGTTAGCAATCCTGTTACTCATATGTTTAGAGGCTTGCTAGTGAAGCTAGTAGCTTAGGTAATGCTTTGCCTGTGTGGCTTACAGTTTAGGCGACCAGTTGTTGAGGTGGTATGCCTTGTGGCCTAGGCTTTCCAGTTATTAGGCAGACTAGTAGCGTGGTGCTAGTTCTCCGTTGTCTCATCTTATTTCCATAATTGGTGTGAATTGATATAATTACGCTTTACTGTAAGCATGAAATGATTTGGCTTCCGGTGTTGCCAGTGAGACCCGTTGGGGTTAAGGTTCTCATGTGTTGTGTGTGGTTTTGGGTGGTTCCCTACTGAGCCAGTGACTTTTGAGGCTCACTCCCTTACAGTTCTTTTTAGGGTTTACCGTTGGTGTGGCTTGCGGAGGTGTTGTGGCAGACTTGTACCACCAGCAGCAGTGTTAGTACAGTTATGTGAGCTTGTGCTCCCTCGGGGTATGCCCCAGGTAGTTGTACTCTTTATAATTTGGGCATGTAATAATTTAATGGGATAGTTGTAAATAGTATATGCAGATATGAGCACATATCCTTTCTTGTGTCTCTTACTGTTGTGGTTTGTCTTTTATATTCTTCCTGGACACGTGTTCGAGTTATCCCTTGCGAGACTTCGGTCCGTTAGTGGGAGACGGATCTGGATATAGACCCTTATTGGGTATAAATATCTAGGGCCGTTACATTTTTGATCTTGTTTTGGTACATTGTTTTGCACGCAATCACACCTACATTTAAGAACATTATTAGTGAGATAGTATGAGCATATAAATGATTAATGAAGACATGTTTTTACTTGATTAGCACTTCTTGAGTTTGTCAATTTTAGCATGATTCACACAATCACATCACATCAGTTTGGTTATTCATAAATTCCTCATCATCAAAAACAAACATATCAAATGTAAACCCAACATTCTCCCCCTTTTTGATGATGACAAAATTTTCAATTGATGCATGATTGATTTGATTGATGTTCTCCCCCTTTTGGCAACATCCAAAAAGACATAAGCAAAATGGCACGACATGCACACATGAAAAGTACATAAGCAAAGAACTGTGTATTTCTTTGAAGTGGCATTCAGTACACACAGTTACAAAACGAAGTGAGAACATGACAAAAGAAGTGCAAGGGAAGGAAACAACAGTAGTGTCATAGAAAATGACGAGAATAGTGACAAGACCCTGACCAAATCAAAGTAAAGACCACATAATAGATGCCTAGACTCTCTAGACATCGTCATTCCCCGGTGGTGCAGAGGCCTGACGGAGACCATGAAGCTCTGTGGAGAGCCTGGTAAGCCGAATCTATAACTGGACTTGGGTGTCAGCCATTGCATCCAAGCTGCTATCAACATTATTCAATCGAGCATTGAGATGGTCGAAACCAGTGGTCATATGGAGCTGCATTTGCACCATTTGAGTACTGATGAAATCTCGAAGAGAGGGCTCATCAGGCGCTTGTTCATCGACAGCAACATCAGCTTCATCTCCCTGAGCATCCATTGGCTCAGACTGGGAGTCTTCATCAACATCATCTTCATTAGCTTCATCTTCATAAACTTCATCTTCCTCATCTGCCTATGCCTTACCCTTGAGGTCCCTTGTGACAACCTCGTCAAGCATCTTATAGCCCATCCGATGAGCAGCAGTAAGATCAAAGGCACTGCGATATTTGAGAACAGTCATCTCTTCCTTGGAAATATGAATATCAAGGAATAAGAAAAGAGATGTGAGTGGGCATGCATAAGGCATAGACCTCTTGGAAGTGCGAAGGCATAGCCGGATGAGAGACACCATAAGGAGTGGTAGGTTGACTTGTTCACAGTTAAGAAATGCGTGAAAAAGGGATTTGTGAATGGCAGTCACAAGTTCCCGACTACCATCCTTTAGGACAATGATTATGGTAAAGATGTGGTGGATTAGACGATGAAGAGGAGGGAAGGAGTTGTCATTCATGTGCACACGATCTGTAGATGAATCATGTGGCTGCAGAGTGATGAGTGGGTAGTATTCAGATGCCAATGGGTGATGTTGCATGATGTCAATGCCAGTATTTGGAAGTTGAAGTGCAACGGAAAGAAGATTAGGAGTGATCTGAAACGAAGTTCCCTTCACCTTAGTATAAAGATCACCGAGAGATGTTTCCCAGAGGTTGATGTGGAACTCTGTCACAGCGGCTGAAGAGTACCGCTTGTGAGAATAGCAGAAGGGAGACCAGCCCTAGGTGTCAAATAGTGGCTACAACCCAGGAAACATGTTTTCCAGTGACACGAAGTTGACGTATCTGGGTTGAACAAACTTAGTGAAGGTGCCATGGACAGGAAGAAACTCCAGATTCGAATGAACGACGAGCTCCGGAAAACGATCATCCCGATGCTTTGTTCGGCGCTCGGTATGAGCCCTGGAACCCTCACCGGCTTATGGAGAACGAGGACGGTGATGGGATGCAAGCTTCTTTCCCTTGGGACCCATGAGAAGAAAGGATCCCAGAGTAGAGAAGAACTCGGAAGAAGGAAGGAGACACGAGAAGGAGGAGACACCAGGGAGAGGCAGACTTTGCTCTGGCGCCCTAGAGGAAGAAGGGTTTCGTGGAGAAGGAAGGAGGAGGGATTTTTGGAAGGGAGAAAGAAGGAAAGGGCCGTGGGTTCCCTTTTAAAGAAGTTATGGAAGTGTTTGAAATGGAAAGGGACCTACAAATCCATCTCGGAAGAGGCGCCCGTTGGGCTTCTAAAGAGACCCTGCCGCTGGCTGTCGACAGATGACAGGCACACACAAAAATGTGCCAGAATGAGATTTGGACAGAAATTTTTCAGGCAATGAGTGGCCAATGTGTAGATAAGGTGTAAAATAGGTAGACACACATGTTAAAACTACCATATCCACTAATATTAAGACAATTAAAAATCTCAATGGTTTAAAACATAATTCTCTAGGAGACTCAGGTTGGAACATAAAGATGACATTGTACCAAAGCTGATGAAAGTAAGATAACCCCATTGAATATAAACCATTGTAGAAAGACATAGTTCCTAGTGTGTGATGATCAAATGGTTTATGCAAAAGATGTCTACAAGTGCAAGTAACCATAAACATCAACAAGCCCATGATTAATCAACATTTGGAGGCTTCACTCTATTTCATCTTTGAATGTTTTGAGTGGGAAATGAATTGAAAAAGTGGTAATTAGGATCACTGACACTTTTTGACGTGAGGATAGACATGATGAATGCCCGTACCCCCAGTTACTCAGTGGAAGTGCCCTTCAGACCATTTTACAGAGATATTGAGTAAGATTTTTGACGCGAAGACAAACATTTGTGAAACCTATGTCCCCGGTTACTCATCACAACACAACATTGCTCTGTCTTTTTCCCGTGATTTATGGTACTTATTGTTATGGGTAGAAATAGGTAGCTTTTCTCCATTATCATTTTTTTTTTTGAGTTAAAAATCAAGGTCGAAGAGTATTGATGGTTAACACACATTGCAAGACATAAACTTCAAAATCCATAGGACGTAGCAAGTCACTTGAGAAGAGTGTTTTTCCACAAGGGAGTTATTGAAGTGAGTTAGGTTAGACCCATTAGATTCGTCCAATGTTCTCCGAATGATGCAACCTAGACTCACACATAAAAAGTATGTCAAAATCATTGTGATAGAGATAATAGCTTTAATATTTTGTGGAGATGAAAGTTTAAAACATGGGTAGATACCCAAATTGCACCTTACATTAAGGGGATGAACAGGCTCATACAAAATATTCAAAGGAATGAGGAATTGCTTGAAGAATGTGTATCTGTCGACAGCCAGATGGAGCCTGTCGACAGACATACACAGCTGAAATATGTGCAGTTCAGACTGATCAGTGCTGTCGACAGATGGGGTGTCGTCTGTCGATAGATGAACACAGATAGATGTTATGGAGTTCGGGGAGATGCCAAACTATGCCAGGTTGTCGACAGATAAAATTCAGCCTGTCGACAGATGGACACAGGGTTCACAAGTTGAGTTCTGTGGAGGCATGGCTGTCGACAGGAAGGTTTTGATCTGTCAACAGGAGCTTGTACAATTCAGCTTGAAGGCTAAGATGAGAGATATGAGTAGAACTTCATGCAAGGGAGATTTGAGTATATAACAAAAGATTTTTCCTCAATAATTCACTCATCTAACCTGACCTCACTCCCCCATAGTGTGTGCATATGAATACCCAAGAGTCAAGCAATTCAATTCAAGTTTTTGCATGTATAACAAGCATTTGCACAAGAATTCATGAAAAGAGAGCATACCATCACAGAGATCCAAATGATTGCAAGAGTAAATAGGCAAATTGTAGAGAAACCATATACCTCATTTGAAGTAGGTGACCTTTATATGCAAATTAACCATAGATACGTGGCGGAGAATGTTTTCTCACACATAATGATAATTTCCAAACAAGCATGACTTGTTTTTCCACATTTCACCATTTGATATACCTCATAGTCATTACACACAAAGAGCATGTACTCCAAGATTGGATATGAGTTTCATTGCATTTTGCACAATCCCAATTCTCTTCTCAATGTAGTGAATCTATCCTCTGCCAATGGTTTTGTGAAAATATCAGCTAATTACTGATCAGTGGGTATGAACCTAAGCTCCAAGGATTTGTTGGCTACTTCATCTCTCAAGAAGTGATGTCTAACCTCTATGTGTTTTGTCCTAGAGTGTTGGACTAGCTTCTTTGATAGGTTGATGGCACTAGTGTTATCACATAGAATAGGTGTGCATCCAATGTCAATGTTGTAGTCACAAAGATGACTTTTGATCCACAACACTTGAGCCACACAACTCCCTACAGCAACATATTATGCCTCTGCAGTAGAGAGTGCAACCGAGTGTTGCTTCTTGGATGCCCACGAAACCATGCAACCGCCAAGAAATTGGCAGTATCCACTAGTGATTTTTTTGTCAATTTTACATCCTGCATAGTCAGCATCAGAATATGATATCAAATCAAAGCTACTTCCTGCTAGATACCGAAAACCCAAATCATGCGTACCTGAGAGATATCTGAATATTTGCTTAACTGCAACCAAATGGCTTTCCTTTAGACTAGATTGATATCTAGCACAAAGGCAAACACTGAATTGTATATCCGGTCTACTTGTAGTAAGATAAAGGAGTGAGCCAATCATACCTCGGAAGTGCTTTGGATCTATCGATTTACCTTTCTCATCATTTTCTAGTTTTGTGCTCATACTCATTGGTGTTGAAGCATGCTTAGCTTGTTCAATCTGAAATCTTTTTAGAAGCTCCTTAACATATTTTTCTTGGTTGATGAAGAAGCCATCTTCATGTTGTTTAACCTGCAAACCAAGGAAAAATTAAAGCTCCCCCATTAAACTCATCTCAAATTCACTGTTCATGTGTTTTGAAAATTCTTCACACAGTGATGGGTTAGTGGAACCAAAGATGATATCGTCCACATAAACTTGAACAACAATTATGTTATGATGAACTTTCTTAGTGAAAAGAGTTTGGTCCACTTTACCTCTTGAGTAGTTTTTACTCACCAAAAAGTTACTCAGTCTGTCGTACCAAGCTCGGGGTGCCTATTTCAAACCATAGAGAGCTTTGTGCAGTTTATAAACATGGTTAGGCTTTTCATGATCCTCAAAGCCAGGTGGTTGAAAGACATAGACATCCTCTTTGATGTAGCCATTCAAGAAAGCAGTTTTAACATCCATTTGAAAAAGTTTGAACTTGTTTGAGCATGCATATGCTAACAAGATCCTAACTGCTTCTAGCCTAGCTACAGGAGTAAAAGATTCTTCAAAATCTATACTAAATTCTTGATTGTATCCTTTGGCTACTAGTCTAGACTTATTTCTCACCACTCTACCCTCTTCATTTATTTTATTTCTAAACACCCATCTTGTCCCAATGACAGAAATTTCAGGGGTTCTAGGAACTAGACTCAAGACATTATTTCTTTGAAACTGACCAAGTTCCTCATGCATAGCATCAATCCATGAATTTTCTTTTAGGGCCTCTCCAACATTTTTAGGTTCCACTTGAGAAACAAAAGCTAAATGATCTTGTTCAACTATTTGTCTAACCTGAGACCTAGTTTGAACTTTATCATCTACATTTCCTATCACATTATCAAGTGGGTGATTTTTGGAATACCTCACATTTGTGATTGTTGAAGGGACAGGTTCATCTTGGACTTGTGGAAGTTGATCTTGTGGAGGTTGTTCTTGAGGAGTTTCATCTTGAGGCTCTTCCTCTTGTGGATCTTCTTCAGGTTCTTTATCTTGGTTTTTGAAAAATATTTCATCATCATCCTCATTGTACCTGCGAGAATATCCACTTTTAGTTCTTGGTGCTGATTGAAAATCTATTGTTTCCTTTTCTTGAGGTTGGTCTTCAAGTATTGTTCCATCAACTTCATCTTGAGTCCTGTGAAAATCTGAATTGTTAGTTTTTGCATGATACTCATCAAAGACAACATGTGGAGTTTCTTCCACGATTTTATTCTTATTGTTGAACACCCTATATGCTCTAGAGTGTTCTGAGTATCCAAGAAAAATACATTGATCACTTTTGGCTTCAAACTTGTCTAAATCAACTTTATCATTGTTATGTATAAACATTTTTGAGCCAAAAACCCTGAAGTACCCAATATTGGGTTTCTTACCTTTTAGCAATTCATAGGGAGTTTTCTTCATCATCGGTCTTACCATGGCTCTATTGAGAATGTAACATGAGGTGTTCACCGCTTCTGCCCAAAATGTCCTTACAAGTTGACTTTCAACCAAAAGGGTGCGAGCCATTTCCACCAATGTTCTATTCTTTCTCTCCACTACTCCATTTTGTTCTGGAGTCCGTGGAGAGGAGAACCTGTGGTCTATTCCATGGTGCCTGCAAAAATCAGAAAATGAGTTTATATCAAACTCTCCCCCATGATCAGTGTAGATTGAGCATATCTTATTGACATTCCCATGCTCAATTTTATTAATGAAATCTTCAAAGAGTTTCAGTGCTTTATTTTTGTGTGCCAAGAATTTTACCTAAGTGAACCTTGAGAAATCAATTACAATGACAAAACTAAAGCATTTTCCATTGAGACTTAGAGTTCTAGTAGGTCTAAACAGGTCCATGTGCAGTAGTTCATATGGTTTAGAGGTGCTTACCAGTGCTTTTGATTTGAAGGATTTCCAGGTTTGTTTTCCTTGTGCACATGCGTCACAAAAACTTTCATTTTTATTGAATGAAATTTCAGGAAGTCCACTTACCAACTTTAGCTTCATTATCTTGTGCAAGATATTGTAGCTTGCATGGCCAAGCCTACGATGTCACAAGGTAAGCTCATCCTGTTTATTTGCAACAAGACACAAATTTTCATTTTCTGAATCATCTAAATCAACCAAATAAATGTCGTTCACCCTTTTTCAGAAATTTAATACTTCCTGTTCCCTTATCAACAATTTGACATGAGTTTGATTCAAACACAACTTTATGACCTTTATCACACAGTTGGCTTATACTAAGCAGATTGTGATTAAGACCATCAACTAACAGAACATTGTCTATTGAGTTAGAGGCATACATACCAACCTTACCTATGTCGATGACCTAGCCTTTATTGTTACCTCCAAAGACAACTTGACCTCCGTCTTTTTCAACCAGCAAACAAAATTTATCTTTGTCGCCCGTCATGTGACTCAAACAACCACTATCCAAGTACCATTTGCTTTGATTTTGGGCTGCTAGGCATTCCTGCATGTGTGGATCAAACAAGAGGTTTTGGTACCCAAATTACTTTGGGTCCCAGTCTATCATTCATGCCAAAATGTAAATGCTTTGGAATCCAGATTTGCTTGCATTTCAGTTTATTTGAATTATTCCAACATTGATTTTCTTTATGACCAGTTTTCTTGCAGATATTGCATGATGAGGTTTTTCTCAGAACATTTGTTTTCTTTTTACCCATAAATTTCCTGGATGACTGTCCCTTGGCAACAGTCTTCCATGCTTGTCGACAGCTTTCATTAAGCATGTCGATAGGTGGCTTGTTCTTCTAAACACTTGAAGACTTTTGTTTGGGTTGGTGTTGCTTACCCTTGATTTGATTTTTCTTGTTCTTTGGAGGGACTTGGTTGCTTGTGCTTGGGCTAGGATCAACAAAAGAAGTTATCAATGTCTCTCCCATTTTCTTTTGTTTTGCAGGTTGATACCCAATTCCATGTTTTGCAACAAAGATATTTGATCCCAAAATTGCATCAAGATTCTGCTTTCCCTTAACGAACCTTGTAAGATCTTCAGATTTTTCTTTTATATCATTTTCAGTATTTTCCAAATTTTTCTTAGTTTCTTGATGTTCATTTTGAAGTCATTCAAGAGAGTTGGTTAGACTTTCCTTTTCCTTTTGAATCTCTTGCAATTTTATTTTCAAGCAATCCATTTCCTCACTGTGAACTTCCTCATCAATTCTCATCATTTCAATTTCTTTATTTAAGGATGCAATTTGTTCATTATTGTTTGTTCTATGAACAATAGAATTGATTTTCTTTTTTAATGCCTTGTTTTTAGATTTAAATTCACAGAATTTTTCAAATAATACAGTGTATGCTTCTTCCCATTCTTCAACAGAATAGCTTTCAAAGGAAGAGTTTACCTCATTGGAGTCATCACTTCTTGCTATTAAGCATTGAATTTCTTCATCTCCAGAGGTTGCTTGTGCATCCTCATCTTCGTCTTCATCACTCCAAGTTGCCAACATTGCCTTGGCTTTCTTGAAGGTGAACTTTTCTTTCTTCAATTTTTTCTTGAGTTCTGGGCATTCTCCTCTCATATGCCCTTGTTTCTTGCACTCATAGCACACAATGTCAGATTTTTTGTTAGACTCAAATTTATTTGAAAAATCTTTCTTCTGGAAGGATTTGGAGTTACCTGAGCCTTTCCTTTTGAATTTAAGAAATTTTTTGAACTATCTAGTGAGCATTGCCATTTCATCGTTCTCACTCTCACTAGAAGTTCGATCTTCATCACTTTCGTGTTGAGCATCTTTTTTGGAACTTGAAGAATTTTTGTTGGAAGCTTTTAAAGCAATTGAATTTTTTGGGTTTTCTTCAATTTATTTTCTTTTCACATTTATTTCATATGTCATCAGGGAGCCAATTAATTCATCCAATTTCTTTTTTGAAAGATCTTTAGAATCCTCAATGACAGTGGCCTTAGTGTTCCATGAGGATGGAAGAGATCGAAGTATCTTCCTAACTAAGTCACTTTCTGAGTATTCTTTCTTAAGACATTTCAGACCATTAATTATTAACATGAATCTAGCAAACATATCTGATATGGTTTCATCATGTTTCATTTTAAACATTTCATATTCAGATATTAACATAATTGCTTTGGTTTCCCTTACCTCCGACGTACCTTCGTAGATGAGTTCAATCTTGTCCCACATCTCTTTTGCTGAAGTGCATGTGGAGACTCTTGAATACTCCTTGGGGTGTACAGCACACTACATCATGTTCAGTGCACTCCAGTCGAGAGTTCCCTTAGCAATTTGGTCCTTTGTCCACGTATCTTCATCCTCGGGCAGCACATACGCTCCTTTGTGGACGATTTTCCAAAGTTCTTAATTTTGAGCTCTCAGAAACACCTGCATACGATTTTTCCAATAAGGATAATCAGTGCCATCAAAGAAGGGTGGCCTGGTCACTGAATGTCCCTCGGCCATATACCCCTTGTTAGATTCCATGAGATCGAGATTCTCCTGATCGTAAGATCAAACAATTAAGACAGTAAATTGGAGAGACCTCACTTTGATACCAATTGAAAGATGTGCAGAATTATCCAATATGGTAATCTAGAAGGGGGGTTGAATAGATTACTATCAATTAAATATACTATGACCTTCTTTTCGATGGAAACACAGACTTTTGATATTTCAAACAGAGTTTAAATCAAACTAAGATGTGTGTTAATTGTAAGTAGATAGAGGAGCAATTTCTCTAGCATGTGAAAGATCAACGTGCCTACCAAACATCTAGTGTGAAATATTCAAACCACAGACACGATGATTTTTGGTGGTTCGGAGTACACAACTTGTGTATCCTACATCCACCGTCCACACACACACGCAGAAACCACTGCTTATTAGCGAGTCCACTCTACAACACACACAGTCCATCCCTATAACTTCCCATTTCCATGTCGAAATTTCTAGGGGTTTGAGTTTACCTACAGGTCGCAAGTGTTCCGCCTTGATCTTTTGACATGTTAAGCATCGGGCGACATATTCCGCCACCTCCCTCTTCATATTAGGCCACCAAAAGCTTCTTCAGTTTCTGATAAATTTTTGTAATTCCAGAATGAATGGTATACCTGGTCTTGTGAGCCTCATCCATAATCATCTTCTTTGTTTCTGCATGGTCGGGTACACAGACTCGATCCTAGATCATTAGTCTTCCATCTTCAGTTAAAGAGAAATCCGGCCTCTGGTCTAGATTAGCCTTAATCTCCACAAGCACCGGGTCATTGTTTTGGAGTGCTATGATGTCCTCCAATAGTGTAGGTTGGCGTCCATCATCTCCAATAAAGGTTATTAGCGACGACTAACAAAGCCGTCTTTAAAACTTTTGGTAGCGGCGGATAATTTATTCATCGCTACTAACAAATATTGGAGACTGCTCTAGTTGTCCCCGATAATTGATTATTAGAGACACTTACTAAAAGTTGTCCCTAATATTAATATTAGCGACGGCTACTGTAGCGATCTCTAATGCTCTTATTAAAGACGGTTGTAACCGCCACAAATAAATGATTATTAGTGACGGCTTTAAGTGATTGTCCTTAATAAGAACATTAGCAATGGCTGTAACCATCGCCATTAGTTTTTATTAGCGACGGCCTTGTTTATCGCCAAAGTATAATAGCGACGGCTTAGGCCATCACCATTATGTAATGGCGACGGTATGAAGCTGTCGCCAATAATCTAAATTTGTTTAAAATAGTTTACGTACATATTTTTTTGTAAAGCTTACATTCCTAGGTGGAATCGGGGGTGGGTCGATCAGAATCGGCTCGAGTTAGCCTGACTCGTCCCGACTCCAGGCAACTCCACTCGCTCCTGGCTGCTTCCACGGGAAGCGGGGCCATTTCGATTGGAGTCGGCCCTAGTTGGGCAGGAACCGCCTGGAGTCGTCCGACTCCAGGCGGTTCCTACTCCAGGCAGTTCCTGCCCGACTAGGGCCGACTCCGAGGATCCCTCCTTAAGAGGGATCGACAGTCACGGGACTGCGCAGACAGAGACCTGTCTGCGCAGTCTCGAGCCCCCCCCACCCCGCCGGAGGTCCTCTCCCTCGTCGGCGCCGTCGGAGCTCCGAGGAGGCTCGCCGACCAGCGCCACCGGCGCCGCTGCACGCCGCCGCCGCCGCCGTTGCTTGCTTCTTCCTCTCTGTTTCTCTTCTCTTCTCTCTCTTCCTTCAGGTGAGTTTTTTTAAATTTTTTTAAAAAAATCTGAAAAAATAGAAAATGTTAAATATGCTATAGATCTATTGCATTGATAACATGTTTATGACCCTCATTCTCCAAAATCCCCAAACTGAACCCTAATTAAGGTTTAAAATTTAGGGATTTTGTGTCCATGAATGCAACTAATGTCCAATTGAGTGTTTAATAGAATTATTTTAGTTGATTAGAGTTTGTTGATAGACTCAATTGCATTACATGGTCTATTTTCCCCAAAATCCCTAAATGACCCTAATTAGGGTTTAAAAATTAGGGATTTTAGGTCATTAATATAATTAATGTGAAATTGAGTGTCCAACGTAGTCATTTGAGTTGATTAGATTTTTTTGTAGATTCAATTACATTGCATGACCCATTTTTTTCCCAAAATTCCCAAATTTAACCCTAATTAGGTTTTAAAAATTAGGGATTTTAGGTCATTAATATAATTAATGTGCAATTGAGTGTCCAATGTAGTCATTTGAGTTGATTAGAGTTTTTTTGTAGATTCAATTACATTGCATGACCCATTTTCCCCAAAATTCTCAAATTGAACCCTAATTAGGGTTTACAAATTAGGGATTTTGTGTAATTAACGTGCAATTCAATTGCATTCTTACACAGAAATATGGCACATCAAGGACATGAAGAGCAAGAGGTGGAGCAGGCCATTGATCCTGGTTGGGCTCATGGTACTCTCACGGCAGAAAAAAAGTAAATGTAATTGGTGTTCAAAGGAAATGTTTGGAGGCATATATCGCCTTAAACAACATCTTGCTGGCATTGCTGGAAATGTATCAAAATGCATATCTTGTCTACTTGAAGTTAGGAATGAAATAAAAGCATATATGAAGGGGGGATAATTGAGAAATTATTGACAACTCAGCAGCAACAACAACTTTAAGATGAGATTTCTAGGCAACATATTCGTAGAGATTATACTTTACCAATCAATGTGGATGATGATGAAGATGATGATGATGATGATGATGATGATCTTGATCCTGAGTTTACTACAGTTGCACGTGCTAGTCGCCGTTCTTATGCTGAGGAATATGACAGACGAAGGGGCTTGGGGACATCGGGTCACATTTGTCAGAGATGACTCTAGGAGATCTCTTCCTAGGAGTACATCAGTTCGTAGGGCTGCCGGTGCATTAGGGTGGAGGTAGACTGTCAGATGTTCATTCTCTTACACAGGGTCCTATGTATACATATTTGTATAGATCAAGGTCTATAAAGCAAGCAGGAATCAAGCAGACATTGAAAGGAGTGAAAGCTAGGGCAAAGGCTGCAAAGGGAGCAATCAAAGGCATTGTGAAATAGTTTTTACATGTAGGTGTGCCGACATATACGGCATAAAGCCCATATTTCCAGAGTATGTTGGATGCAATAGCAGAAGCTGGGCCTGGTCTTAAGGCTCGTACACGGAAGTACATTTATGATGCTGGGCTTGTTGAGGAGTATGATGAGTTGAAAGGATGGGTGAATAGCGTCAAAAATGTTTGGAAAGAACGTGGTTGCACCATTATGTGTGACATTTGGATAGGGACCACAAGGAAATCCATGATTAAATTTCTAGTGTATTATTGTGAGAGTACTATTTTTCTTAAATCGTGCTTTTATGGCAGAGACGAGAGACAAATACCTCTTGTGTCTACGTCCCATAAAGGTTAACTTAGGGAATTTACTAAAAGTAATCTTCCCTCTTCTACAATCAACACAAGCCCCATAAGTAGATAGACAATCGGCTCCCAGAATAACATCGTAGCCCTCTATGGGCATACAGATTAGATCAGCTCAGAGGTTAAGATCACAAATCTTAACATCAGCTAATGGAAAATATTTGTTGAGTTGAGCTTTTTCTCCCAGTGGTGTTGTGACAGGTAGTTCAAATTCCATAGATGCAAGTTTTTCGGTTAATGTATCAGTAAATGCTTGTGATATAAATGAATGTGTCGCACCAGTGTCAAATAAAACAAATGTGGATTGGGAAAAGACAGGTAGTGTACCTTCCACCACTCCACCTTCCTCGGTGGTTTCCACCTCATGCAAGGCCTGCAGTCGGCCGGGCTTCTTCTGTTCCGCAGGATGCCTCTCATTTTCTTTCAGCAGAGGGCAGTCAGGTATACGGTGCTCTCGACTACCACAACGAAGGCATGCGCCTACCTTCCTACAGCACTCCTCTGCAGTGTGACCTAGCTTGTCACAATGCTTGCATCTGGGCTTGTTGTTCAGAGTAGTAGGAGTGTGGACTTTGGGCTTCCGCTCCTGGCTTGGCCCATCGATGATGCTTAACGGCCTTTCCTTGCAGTTAGTGGGCTTGCTCGATGCTCTGGATGTCAGCTCCTTCTTTACCATTCTACCTTTGATGCGTTTGGTGAGTTCGGTCGCATCCTCCAGACATTGTGCTATCTTGACCATCTCCGGATAGGTCTGAATATCAAATGGTGCCAGTTGTGTGATAAAAGTGGGTCTGAGCACGTTAAGGAATCTTTTCTCCTTCATCCTCTTGATGTTCACCAGATGATTGGCATAGCATGCCAATCGGGAAAACTGAGCCTCATACTCAGCGACGGTCAGGTTCCTCTACTTTAGTGCTGCGAACTCGGCGGCTTTCTTCTCTTGGACTCTTTCTGAAAATATTTGGAGTGGAAATGCTCCTTGAACTCATTCCATGTGAATTATGCATCAGCCCTTGTAGCTTCAATTGACTCCCACCACGCACGGGCATCCCTTTCAAGCTGGAATGTGGCAAGTAAAAGCTTATCTCCGTCCACGCATTGCATAACGCGGAAGATACGCTCAGTCTCCTTGAGCCAGTTCTTGGCCTCATCAGGGTCAGTAGACTCACTGAATCGAGGTGGGTTTAGATTGTGGAAGTTCTGATGTAACTCTCCAGCTCCTCAGTTGTTGTTGTTATTAGCTCCAGCAGCCTGGAGTAATGCCTGAGTGAGCTGTTGGATCGTGTGTTGCATGTCATGGAGTTGAGCACGCTCCCTGCCATTGCTAATGTTTATGTTCCTTCAAAAGAGAATTTTTAAACGCAAGTCATTGAGTTTGCACTAAGTTTGTGCGTGTGTTAGTTGATTTTTATCTTATTACCCTTGGTTCTACCCATCCCACATAGGTGCGGAATTTGGACTCTAAGTCGAGGCAGGTCAAACCTAGATCATCATATACTTAATAATAACCTAGGCTCTGATACCACAAAACTGTAACGCCTCGACGCGGAATATCGGAGCGATATTACAGTTATTAAATAGCACAGAGCGAGAAATACATGACAGATCATTGCTCAATCAAATAGCCTCCAATTTCATTAATAATCATCCACTAGCTATTACATCAACTAATCAGAGCCATAACCAGGGCCCAGAGTACTTTATTGAAATCCAAACTAATACATACTGACTAACTGACTCACTAACTCTTAACTATACTAACTAACTACAAAGCAAATGGTTGCTGAAAGGGGTCACTCCTAGACGTCGTCCTCGTTCCCATCCACGTGAGTGTGATCATCATCCGACTCACCTGAACATATGAAATAAACATGTCGGATGAGCGAATAACGCCCAGTAGGACTTAATATCTCATGAGAACAAGCATGCTTTAAATCATTAATATCTTAATTGCCATGATAACGAAAGAGTATAGTCATGTAGAGCAAGTAACGATAGCACGAGAGTAATAGCACTAGTATAGCATAACGATATCGATAATAGAATGGCCATGTAATGATAATAGCACTTGAATAGATAGCACTTTGATTGTGAATGATTAATTGTTATAGTATTAAATGGCACTGGATGCATACCGTACACATCCTGATCATGTAACCCTTGCAAGGAAATAGCACTCTTCAGGAGCTCTCCCCAAGACCAGATCGGGCCTTATTGCACTGGCATATAGCACTTGTTATTTTATTTTTGACAATCAATTGTATGGCCAAATAGAGTACCAAGAAGAGATGAGAGTAGTAGACGAAATAGATGAGAGTGTAGAGAGAACGTGAACAGATGAGAGGATATAGATGGTAGACGAGATAGGGACAATAACGTAAAACACGATAAATAACAATAGTCACAGTTGCACGGCATAAGGTCGTGTACCGACAGTCTGATAGAAATCATCACTGCCTACTAGTCGTGCTATGAACACAGGCTAGATGGTTTGGCATGATCACAAGGTAAGAAGAGAACACACTAAGGCCATAGATCGTACTGATCCCTAAGGGTGAACGGGTTTTAGGGTACAACCAGCTCGTCGGCTAAGGACGTGTGCCAAAGCCAAGAAGACTTACGGAGATCTTGACAAGGAGTCCCTGGCCCAGTCGAGAGTATTCCCGATGGAGAGGTGGTCCAAGTTAAGAGAAAGTGTGTGGAAACTGGTCCGTCGTGCCTCGAGTGCTCGAAGGCCGAGGGAAAACGGTAACGGTATTCAAAACGCACGTATAAAATGAAGACAATTGTATAATTAATTAAATAGGGAATTTAGTAATTTATTTAGCTAAATTACCAGATATATTATTGAATAATTTAACAAGGTTTAATGGCAAACATGATGGTTAAGTGTGTGTAAGTGTAGATGAATCAAGAGAACAAGTATGGTTGTGTATATAGCTTTTAAATAATTAAATTTATACAATTATTGTCCATCATTAATTTTCCAGGTCGAAATAACTTTAACATGGTTTAATCACGGCTATTTAAGGAGTATATAGCCTAATTAACAGGGGCATGTTCATAATTTAAAGTTTTGGCCGCCACAGTCAGTTCGCGACGCAGGGGTCTATCGCGTTCAGGTCGCGACACAGGGTCAGGTCGCGTTCAGGTTTCATGTCACGGCCCCAAGGGCTGTCGCGTTACGGTCATCGCGACGCCTGGCTTGGCGCATTATGTGAACTGGTATCGGGGTGAATCGGTGGGCAGGTCGCGACCCGTCAACCTATCGCGATCAGATCGCGACGGGTCCTGGTGTCGCGACCCCCTCTGAGGTTACGGCGGATCGGGCCGTCGTGAACTCAGGGAGTGGCCCGAGCCCAGAAAACAGGGATTTGCCCTTTTTCCAGGTGGGTCTACATGATACAGGGTTATTCAAAATTCGATAATAAATCACATAAAGATCCAAAAAGCATGAAATTAGTTTTAAATGAGAGTAGACATGGAGATCTATCAACAAGCATGATTAATTTTATAATAGACAAGGTTTAGGCATGCTTTGATTAGGTTCCATTCCGGTGACCTAAACATGCATAGTCAAGGTTCAACGAATTAATTAATGATGGTTACATGATGAAATTAGGAAAACTATAGGCGTTTGAAAGCTAACATGATGTAGTATTTATGAGAATTTTCTCATGGCATGGGATCATGTATGCATGAGGTTTGAAAGCAAACATGAAAGGTCGGGTACATGGATCTGACATAGATTCAAAGAATTATTCTCCCTCATGGGAGATCGAAATAGAGCAAAACTAGAGGGTTTTTGCACAGGATCATGAAGTCTCCCTAGGGTAATTTTTACACAAATTTGGCTTGAGAGATTACCTACCTTTTTCGCAGAGTAAGAAAATCCTTAGTTTGAAGACGAAAAGTGATGAAGAAACACCAAACTCCAGCCCTTCTCCTCCAAGCTTCTCGTCAAAAATCACCTCCCCTTCGTCTCCCAAGGCTCTAGACATGAACTAGGGTTTGGTAGGGCCAAAATAGAGGAGTTTTAATGTCTAATAGAGTCTTACCATCTTCTAACTCTTTTCTTCTTCTCCAACTCCGAAAATTAATAATTATCCTCCTATTTCCTATTAATTATCCACCTAATTAGGATGAGGATGGGGCCTAATCTCATGGCCAAAGGGTTAGGATGGGCTAAGGGCTCTTGTTTTAGATAAATATAAGATATTTAGTATTTATCCTAGTATTTTACTATTTACTAATTAATTAAATCCGAATTTGAAATAATTATTTCCCATCCCATGATGGACTTCTCTTTATTAGGCCCATTATTTGGTGTTTGAGCCAATTACACAACCCATTATTTATTTAACTTAATGGGCTTTGTTTAATTTCCTTTTATTTCACTTATTTATCATTTATTCTCATTAAATCTATTTACCTCATTTATTTAAAATAAAATTTTTATTTTATTTGTATTTTAAAAATCAAGGGTGCTACATGTAAACCCCATCCCAAACTAGGTTGGGTTAGAGGACCCCTGGTTAACCTACCGAGAGGTAGTCTACCCTCTTCAGGTGGGGCAAGGTTACCAAGGGGTTAGGGGTGTAAACGAGTCGAGTCGAGACGAGTATTATGTTGCTCAAACTCTGTTCATTAAATTTTAATCGAGCTCGAGTCGAGCTCGAACTCGAGCTTTATCGAATATTGAAAATGATCGTTCAAGCTTGGTTCATTTAAATACTCTCGAGTTCGAGCCCTTAAATACTCGGCTCGTTTATGAAACAAGCTTAAAATGTTTTTTTTATCTTGACTCATTTTCTTTATTAAACAAGTTGAATTCGAGTAACATCCGAGTTGAATTCGAGCTACTTGTTGAGTGTACTAGTTCGTCTACAACCCTTCCTCTCATAATTTGTGTATTTACACCGTCATATTAATCTTTTACATTTTAGTATTCATAAATATTTCGTACCTTAACAAAAATTCTTTTTAAAAAAATATTAACGTTTTCATATTTATAATAATAAATTAATATAGTTCGAGTATATTAACGAGTAACTAATTGAGTATTTTAACGAGCATATTATCTAGTATCTTAACAAGCTGTTCGCGAACGTATTCGAGGCGAACATATCTCTCTTCAAGCTCCACTCGTTTAAGAATAGAACTTATATTTTTGTTCAAGCTCGGCTCGTTTATCTAATAAATGAGCCGATTCGAGTTTTGATCGAGCCAAGTTTCAAACTACTTGTCGAGTGTATTGATTCATTTGCAACCCTACTAGGGGCAGTCTACCCTTTTGTCAGTTGGGGCAAGGTTACCCAGGGGCCAGGGGTAAGGGGTACTTACCCAGGGCCCAGGGGTAAATTCCTCCCCTTACTTTGGGGAGGAGGGTGAGGGTAACCTAAGTAAGTACCCCTTACCCCTGGGCAAGTACCCCTTACCCCTTATCGCAGACACGGGTAAGGGTAACTTGGGGTAAGAACTAAGAACCCCTTACCCTAGGTAAGTACCCCTAACCCCTGGGTAAGTACCCCTTACCCCAGACACGAGTATTGCTGCGGCTACTTCGACCAAAATGTTAGCGAATAAAAATGTAATAAAACTTTATTCTTAAAAATTATTATATTTCTAATTTTTTATAATCAAATTATTAATATTCAAAAATAAGAATATTTAAATTTTAATATTCTCTCCCCCCCCACCCAAACACCCCGCACTTCCCCCTTCTCCTGAAAAAAAGGGCGGCATTTTAAACCCCCGCCTTCCCTCCCCCCCCTTGAAACACCTCGCGCTTCTCCCCCTCTCCTGAAAAAAAGGGCGGCATTTTAAACCCCCGCCTTCCCTCCCCCCCCTTGAAACACCTCGCGCTTCTCCCCCTCTCCTGAAAAAAAGGGCGGCATTTTAAACCCCCGCCTTCCCTTCCCCCCTTGAAACACCCGCGATAATCTCTCTCCCCGCCATCGCCTTCGAGCTATTACTGAGCCCACACCGCTGGAGCGCCGCCACTGGGAGCCTTCCACCACCGCCTCAGTAGGTATGTGACTCCCTTCGGCGCTGCCTCCTCCTCCTCCTCCTCTTCCTCCTCCCCCTCCTCATCATGTCTATTCTTTCTCTACTCCCCCCACTGACGGTGGAGTTCGACCTCTGGAAGATGGTGGAACTCGTGTCTCCAACCTCGATCTCCATACCCTCCCCCAACCCCGGTCTCTGCTCCCCCCACCGACAGTGGAGTTATGCCCAGCATTTCCCCAACCTCGGTCTCCATCCCCTCCCCTAGACAATAATCCTCAACTTTTCTCCCCCTTCCCATCTGGCCCCTCCCCCCTCCTTCGACCCCTATGCAACCCCTCCACCTAACTTTCCCACTATCATTTTCCCTCTCCCCTTGCCCCATTTAAAATTTGGCTTTCTCTTAGGTGGATAACCTTTCAGCTGGAATGTTGATAGCCAACCATTTGAGGGAGGGAGAGAGAGAGTCTCCCCCGTCTGCCCCTATATAACCGTTCCAATCCAAACCTCTCTCTCTCTCTCTCTCTCTCTCTCTCTCTCTCTCTCTCTCTCTCTCTCTCTCTCTCTCTCTCTCTCTCTCTCTCTCTCTCTGAGAAGCCGGACAGGTTCTTAATTAGAGACGAGGAATTTTAGACCTCCTTGATCTTGCCTTGGCGGTCCGTCCATCTCTGATGCAAGTTAGGATTCTTTTCCGAGTTCATGGTGGTGTTAATGTGGACCATGCGGGATGCAGATTGTACCAGTTCATGTTGTGGGTGGTTCTTGAGTCTGAATCTATTTTTAGTTTCCTCTAATGGTTTAATTGGTTTTTGAGCTGGTTTGGTTGAGAACTGTGTAAAACTATGGCATTTTTCTATTGTGTTGCAGATTTGTGGTCGTATTTATTTTCACATGCATTTCGGGTATTCTTTTGGTTGTGTAAAGTTTGATGTTTTCCAAACGGAATTTTCATATGCTAGAGATTTAGTAGACTGGAAAATGTGATGAATTTTCATGTGGCAAATCTGAATCACGGCCATCCAATAGTTTGGAGAAAATCTTCAGACAATTATCAAAAGACGTGGACGGAAGAAAATGACTTGCATTAATATTTGGACTTGGGTTAATATCCCCTCTATTGCTATCACTAGCTTAGAAGCACAAAGTTAGAATGGGGGACATGAATAGTATTGGGATCTGAACACCTAATCTTCTATTTTAATGTTCAAATTTTCTTTGAGAGTAGGAGAACATGCAGTTTTCGGAGTTGAAACAATGGGTTAACTTTGGAAGTCATGGATGCTCTTTCTTCATCCTGTCATAGGCTTTCTTATGTTTGCAAGAGTAGAATCATGAATCTTGGAGTAGGTTTATACCTGGGATTCAGATGAGTCTAGAAAAAGGCCTCTCGATATACCAGTTAGCCCTTAAGTGCCCCTTCCCTTTGTTTTCATTTTCCTTTCATATTTATGTTGTTTTTAAATTTGATCTATGCATGTATAGCAATTTATCACTGCACACACCTCACGAGAGGTCTTGTAATAGTCAGCCCTTAAGTACCCCTTCCCTTTGTAACTTCATTCTAAATTTATGTTTAAATTATAATGTCTCACATTATGATTTTATTTTTTTGCATGTAGCTTGACCTGCTCCCACATAACTGGACTTATTATTGGCCATTGTCTTTACCGTTGGCAAGAAAGGTATGTGATCCAGCGAGCCTGGGTGATGGCTCACTTTTATAATGCATATTGACATTATAATCGGTGTGGTTATGTGAATGTGATCCAGCGAGCCTGGGCGGTGGCTCACTTGTATAATGCATATAGACCGAAATGTTGTGTGGTTATGTGTATGTTGCCGGATTTTTTAGTGACATGTATGTTAAATATTATGTATTGTGATTGTGTATGATTATACGGAAATGATGTCTATTTCTTACTTGACAGTTTGCTTTGTGTGCAAAATATGTTTGTGTCACAAAATAGCTGAATTGGATAAGAGTTGGATGGATACTCCTAATAGGCTAGACCGTAGGTATGTCAATGGAGTTGAAGAATTTTTAGAGTTTGCATATCATGATGACATAATAGGATTTAGACATGGAGAAGACAAAGAGTTGATTCAATGTCCGTGTCGAAGATGTTGCAATGGCTTCATATTTAGAAGGGACTGTGTGCATGAGCACCTAATATGTGACGGAATATGGTTAAATTATTGGACTTGGCTATCACACGGTGAGCAAGTACATGATGATACCCCGACACAAGAGACACAACTTCTCGAATCAGAAAATGAGTTAGAATTCGATGAAGTCATGGACATGCTACATGATTTTCAAAGGGATATTGTGCCTGTTGAAGAAGATGAGGAAGAACCGAATCCAAAATCACAAAAAATTTATAAGTTATTAGAAGATGCAGAAACTCCTTTGTATGCTGGGTGCAAAGATATGTATAAGTTGAAGTTTATTTTAAAGTTGATACACATGAAATCTTTGAATGGTCTTACAGCCAAATGTATGAATATGATACTTTTGTTGTTTAAACAAGTTTTGCCTAGTGATGCATTTGTACCTGAAAATTTGTATGAAGCAAAGAAGATTGTCAAAGAATTGGGACTTAGTTATGAAAAGATTGATGCATGTAAAAATGATTGTGTTATTTTGGAAAGAAAATGAAGATAAATTTCAATGTCCAGAGTGTGGTACTTCAAGATATAAAGATAATACCTTAAAACGTAGTAAGAAGTTGGCAAGAAAGGTGTTGCACTATTTTCCTTTAAAGGATAGATTGCAACGCCCATTTATCTCATCAAAGACAACTCAATGGATGACATGGCATAATGGCAGTCGTCCTTACCAATCTGAGGGTGAGATGCGTCATCCTGCAGATTCTCCAGCATGGAAGGACTTTAATCAGCTGTACCCAGATTTTTCTTCTGAAAGTTGTAATGTTCGTCTTGGCTTAGCCAGTGATGGGTTTAATCCCTTTGGAAACATGTCTTCAAAGTACAGTGCATTGCCAGTTGTACTGATGACTTATAATTTGCCACCGTGGATGTGTATAAAGTCAGCTTACATGATGATGTCATTATTGATTCCCGGTTTGAAAGCTCCAGGAAATGACATTGATGTCTATTTACAACCATTAGTAGAAGAGTTAAAGGACTTGTGGGATAATGGGATCGAGACATATGATGCTGCAAGGAAGCATAACTTTACTTTGCGAGCCGCCTTGCTGTGGACCATAAAGGATTTTCCAGGTTCTGTAAACTTGTCAGGATAGAGTACTAAAGGGAAGCTCGCATGTCTAATTTGCAATGATCAAACTTATTCTCTCCATCTTCCTCATAGAAAAAATCAAAGTTATTTAGGGCATCATCGTTTTCTTCCAATAACACACCAATGGAGAAAGCATTAGTACAAAGATAAATTTGATGGTCGACGTTGTGATAAAGGAAAGTTAATAATGAAGACAAGTTATGAATTGTGGAGATAACAACAAGAGATGGACCTAGTAAGGTTTGACAAGCCTTTTAAAAAAGATTTGGAAAACTTAAGAAAAAATTTAGAAAAGAACAAAAACTGGAAGAAGAAGAGCATTTTCTTCAGATTTCTATCGTATTGGCAATCTCTGATCATTCGTCATCATTTAGATGTCATGCATATTGAAAAAAATGTTTGTGATAATATTCTTGACATGTTCAATTTGTCGGGGATAGAGAAAGACAACCTCAACTCAAGAAAAGATTTACAAGTGTTGAAAATTCATCTAGAACTACATCCTTACGAGAATTCAGTACGCTTTCCAAATGCTATTTATAAGTTGAAAAATGCACAAAAGTCTCGTATATGCAACTTCATGAAGAATATAAAAGTTCCAGATGACTATTCTTCAAATCTCTCAAGATGTGTTGATATGGGTAGCAAAACAATCGCAGGACTGAAAAGTCATGATTGTCATGTGTACATGCAAGTGTTGCTTCCTTTAGTACTCCGTGGTATCATTCCTAAAGAAGTGACAGATCCAATTATTCAGCTTAGTCAATATTTTAAAGCTATTTGTTCAAAAGTGTTGGACGAAGCAAGTTTGTTGAGATGGGAGGCCGATATTGTAATTATCTTATGCAAGCTGGAGCAGATTTTCCACCGTCATTCTTTGATGTTATGATACATCTAACAGTGCACTTGGCATACGAAGCAAGGATGTGTGCTCTAGTTCAATATCGATGGATGTATCTAATTGAAAGATATTTGAAGAAATTGAAAGATTATGTGGGTAATAAAGCTCGAGTGGAAGGTTTAATTGCACAAGGATATCTTGTGGAAGAATGCAGTTTATTTATTTCGATGTACATGCAAGAAATAGATGATCACAATACTAAAGATAGAAATTATGATGGTGGTCCATTCGGCACTCTTGATGGAGAAGTGTCTATGTTTACAGCAGTTGGTTGTCCAATAAAGTGCAGACGAGTACCCAGAGCATTGTTAGAAGCCGAAAGAGATTTAGCACATACATATGTGTTAAATCAAGTTGACGATATTGTACATTTTCGGAGGGAACATGAAGAGGCACTTGCAAGTGGAAGGAATATAAATGATAATTTCCTCATGTGGTTTCCATCACGTGTCCTAGAACTAAAGAATTTACATGACCCATGCTACAATGAAGAACTCGAGATTTTATCACTCAGTCCATCAAGATTGGCAACATCATTTTCTGGGTATATTACAAATGGCTTCAGATTCTGCACAAGCTTAACAGACTCTACCAAATCTACACAACTTTGCGGTGTTATTGTCAATGCTGAGCTTCAATCTAGATGCGATGGTTATTATGGAAAAATAATTGATATTATTGAAATATCTTTTGAGAGAAACAAATAAATTGTTTTATTTGAATGTGAATGGTGGGATGTGTATAATAAGGACCGAGGTTTTAAAGTTGATGAACATGGAGTTGTATCTTTAAATACACATCGCAAATTAGGGACTAATGAACCATTTGCACTTGCAAGTCAAGTTGAGCAAGTTTTCTATGTAGATGACAACAATACTGCAGGGTGGGTGATAGCTGTTAAGTCACCACCTAGAAGTTATTATAATATGTCTAGCGGTGCAAGTGATGATGATGAAGAGCCCTATCAAGAAGGCCTTGTTGATGTGCCTGTCATGTTAAATGATGTAGATATCCATGTACAACTTCAATGTGAAGAATATATACACGTGAATTTTTGATATTCTGTAAGTATTTAATTTTTTCATGTCTAGTGGAGTCGACCCCATGGTTCTTAATGGGTCGACCCTGCATTCCTGTGTTTTGGTTCTGAGAAATGGGGTCGACTTCATGTTTCAACTGAGATCGACCTCAAAAGAAAACATGATGTAGTGGGGTCGACCCCATGATTCCTCATGGGTCAACCCTCCAATCCTCAGTTTTGGATCTGGGAAATGGGGTCGACCTTAGGTTTCAACTGCGGTGGACCTAAAAAGAGAACATGGTGTGGTGGGGTCAACCCCATGGTTCCTCATGGGTCAACCCTCCATTCCTCAGTTTTGGTTCTAGAAAATGGGGGCGACCTCATGTTTCAACTGAGGTTGACCTCAGAAGAAAACATGGTCATCGCAAGGGGATTGTTCTTAAATGCATGTATATTTATCTCATTTCTTTTTCACTTTTTCACAGATCTTATTTCTTTTTTGCTTCTTCACTTTTCTAGTAGGGTTTCATTTTTGTACATTAAAGATGATTTCACAGACCTCATATATATTTATTATTATTATTGTTAAATATCTTTCATTCAACAGATGTTTAAGAAGTTCAGTAAGACCCGTCGGTCGGCCCGACATACCACTCTAGGGGAGTCATCCCATGCACAGGGGCTGGCTTCCCATTCACACGTATTGACTTCACAGGATGGGGGGATCTAGACACAGGCAGTGTGACAGAACGCCTTGTCCAAGCCCGTTAAACCAGTAACGTGCTTGACCCGAGTCCGTCTCCCGCGAACGGGCCGATGCCTCGCGAGGGATACCACACACTAGTCCGTGAAAACACAAAGGAACACACCATTGCATTTATAATATACAAGGTTTTACATAGCCAACTTCAAAAGAAATAAAGGAAAGTACACAAGCCTGGGGCATACCCCGAGGTACAACAGGTACAACTGAAGAAAGAAAAGCTACACTGCTGGAGGTGCTGGGCCAACACCGCTACGTTGCAGCTTCGAACTGGACGACGGTAGGGAAACCTCCTCCTTGCCCTCGCCTGTGGGGAGTAGGGGTGAGCCTCGCTAGTCACTGGCTCAGTAGGGAACTCCCCCAACACCGAGCAAACCAAACACAAGTGTGAAAGCAGTAAACTATGCTAGCAATTTATAGCACAACTAAACAGTATATTAAGGCTGTAAACAAACTCACCGCTAGACGACTGTGTAAAACAGCTGTAATAAATAAACGGCGAAACTCCAACACGTGTACGAGCTATGGTAGAGACTACCACACTAGAGCCATGTAGACTGGCTCGCGACACCAGTAACAGACTCGGACAAACTAACACAGGACTACCTCTTAGTCTCGCAGCCACGAACGAAAGGTCCAGCTGCCGCTCCACGTGAAAAAGACAAGCAACTTTGTAGACCAACTAAACACCACCACCTGCGGACCACACGGTCGTAGGCCCATGCCTGGCACCTCTAGAGACCCTGGCTTGGGCTCGCTAGAGTGAGGCACTGGAAAATGACTAGTTGGGGACCAGTGTCGACAACTGGTGTCCGTACCCCCAACTAAGAGCACGCTACAAGTGACTAGAAACAAACACAAGAGTCATTGTCCCATTGTCGTCTTTCCCTCAGCCGGACGTACAACTCAAACTAAGGAGTGAGGGTGTCCAGGTCAGACGACACAGACCTCGACTGTACAACACAAGTACCGGGACAAAGCCCCGAGCTAACAGCCTGGCTCACAGAGAACCTGGGGCACCCAACTGAAGAGGTAACCACGGTAGGCATCTACTACCTGACACGCACACAGAAACCATGTGCGCACTGCACAAACCACGTGATACCTCGTGTACTGACGGTTCACAACACGTGAACACCACCTGCCTCGTGTGAACACTATGTCCACAGGAAAACTACTAGCTAGCTACGTAACCTATGAGCTAGCCTCAAAAACCATGCGCTTCCCAGAGCGCCACAAGTGCCAATGCACTGCTCACTAACACTGAGCATACCGGTAACGATAATCGGATAGTCACATGCGTAAACCATGCACAAACAGGGCCTCTCGTGCCAAGTCGCGACAACCATTGGGTTGCCTTCAGAAGGCGTCGCCACGACATGTCGCCTTCAGATCCAAAACGTGACCTACTTACATGTCGCCTCCTGATCCTTAACGCGACACATTGTTGTGTCGCGTTCAGGATGCGACATAGGGACCCATCGCCTTAGCAGGCGGGAACCCTAATCCGGGCTATCTCCATGACAGCCCATTCAACACCATACAAACCACCCTTAATTCTTCATTTTCATGCTTTTGTGAATACCTAAGCATGGTATCTAAGGTTAGAAACGTATTAAACTGATTGGAACCCTATCCCTTGCGATTTACACCCCGAAAACGGGTTAGAGTTCACCTACCTTTGCGAAGAACGTGTTATACAGTGATCTCCCGGCGTTTCCCCTGCTTCTCCCGGACTCCCTGCAGCGAGGACACGCCAAAGACGCCAAAACCCAGCAAAAATCGCCACAGCTCCTCCCCCTGGCCGTGCAGAACCCTTGTGCGTTCTGCTTGGCTGGGGTTATTTAAAAACCTGCAGCAGTTCGGAACGCGACGCATCGTGGCGTCGCGATCAGGTCGCGACGGACCTGAGCGTCGCCTTCCCAACACCTGCTACCCTGAGTGCTACACGTGGCGCATATGCAGACGCTCAACACTTCAAGACGGCCACATGAACGCGATGGCCACCTCTGTCGCGTTAAGAACATGACACACCTTCCTGTCGCAATGACAGGTTGAAAAATCTAAGTTACTGTAGGCCCAAACTATCGGCCCAGTAAGCCCCAGAAACACACACACACGGCACACAAGCCACATTGGCCACCACAAGCGCTAAACACACGATCCACGAGGATCCGAAAAACACACGACGTTACATTACTATCATCTAAAAAGAAATTTCGACCTCGAAATTCATAATACAATTTCACATACATTTACAAATACTATCATCTAAAAAGATTTAAAACATTACTCGAACAAGTAAGGATACCCTTTAGCCATTTCGTCGGCTAACTCCCAGGTATCCTCACCACCCAGCCTATTTTCCCATCTGACTTTAACTAACTCAATTTCTTTATTTCACAACTTTTTCATCTTGAGACCAGTAATTTGTACCAGATATTCTAGCATGGACATGTCCGGTCTCAAATCACTTCCTTGATAACTGATTATTTGCGTTGGGTCCTCAATACACTTCTTTAACATGGACACATGAAAGATATCATGAACATCTGCAAAATCTACTGGCAAATCCAGTCTATACGCTGTCTCCCCAATTCTTTCCAACACCTGGAAGGGTCCCACATATCTTGGACTCAGCTTTCCCTTCTTACTGAATCTCACAATACCTTTGGTAGGAGAAATTTTTAGAAAAACATAATCTCCAACTTCAAATTGAAGTGGCCTTCTCCGATTATCAGCATAACTTTTCTGCCTACTCTGAGCTGTTTGCAATTTTTCCTTAATAAGCTTTACCAACCACTACAACAAATTCAGTCTATACCCACGGATTTTACCTACGGTAGAGTAATACATAGGTACAAATGAGAATTACATACGTTTTTAGCATCCATTGTAATATTACACATATGGTTATTTTAGCCGTGTGTATATGCATGCATATAGTTATGGTTTTATATAACAATGTGTAAAAGTGGTTATTTTTTACCACAGTTTATTAAGAAACGTAAGAAAAACTTACAGTGTACTTATGAAAAATTTAAAATGTATGTATTGATCAATACAATAACATCTCAAAAAAAAGTGAACCGTAGGGGATCAATACAGTAACAACTCAAAAAAGTGAACCGTAGGGATTAGGTGTGGCGCCAATACTTTTCATTTACCGTCGGAAATGAAAAAAGTTTTATTTGAAGGGGACGATCGAAGCCACGGAAAGCCGCCTCGAAGGCGTCAGATTTGAAGCCACAGAAAGTCTCCTTGTGCCGAGGAGGAAGTGGAGGACGGAGAGGAGGTCTGGGTCACAGGTCGACGAAGGGGATGCCGCCAGTGGGTCCGCCCACGACATTAGAGAGGGAAGCGAGGAGGGAGTCGGAGCCGGCAACGGACAGGGTCCCATAATGCTCCTCGGAGAAATCCTCTCTATCATCGGTTTCCCTTCTTTGAGTGCCCATCGTCGTCGCCATCACTCTTGGACGACGATGCCCCAGGAGCATCTCCACTGTCAACCTCTCACTGGGCTTCCTCATGAAGCACCTCCCCAAGAAGTCCCTACCCTTCTCCGACAGCTCCTCTTGGATCTCCGGCAACTCCTCGTCGGAGCCGATGTGGAGGAGAAGCGGCCCGCCTTCCATCACCATCGCCATCACCCTCTCCCTCGACTCGCCTGCCCTCGCCCTGCACGACAACGCCCTCTCCCTCCGCTCGCCTGCCCTCGCCTCACCTCGACATGGCAAAGCCCTCGCCCTCAGTCTGCCCCGCCCCGCCCTCGCCCCGTGCCGCACGGCGTCACCCTTCCTCCCTCCCTCCCTCCCTCCCTTCCCAGAGTCGGGGAAGGTGCCAGAGGAGGATGCTCCGACTCTAACTCTAACATCCCCCTCCCCACAGCCCCCCGCAACTCTCTCTCAATCAATGGAGGGTATCTCGCTGCTGCAGCTTCTTCACTGTTCAGAGATGGTGTCCACTGCGGCTTTCAGGTAAAACTATTGAGTAGATTAAAATCATTGGAACGCCTCCTTTTCTTCTCTACACCACCTCCGGGAACCGCCGTGTCGCATTTCCCACGAAGCCGAACTGTGCAGGAAGCGAGGATTCATCTTCGATATCCCGCATTCGTCTAGGCAGGGCCGTCAGGTCATTGCTCTCCTCTTCCTCCCTCAGCCTCACGTTTTGTTGTCTAGTTCAATTGCACAGGTAGCGAAGGAAGAATGGAATATTTGTGCAGCGAGAGAAAATTGGGCCGAATAGTTCTCAGGTTTCATTACTTGGGTTTAGTATGTGTTTTTATCTTAAGCCCTTTTGTTCTTTTGTGGTTGATCTATCCATTGCGATATATGTGGCTTTGTTCCAGAAAGTGGAGCATGAAAGAACAGGAGCCCAAGAGCATGATGGAAAGACTCATATCGAATGTATTTGGAGGACGGAAATTGCTCATATTTTCAATGGTATATTGGCCTAGCAAAAGTTACCACTATGTAGCTAGGAATGCTTGTAAGGGCTTAGGCTGAATCGTGTTTTGGCTGGATGTCCTCGCTACATTAGTTACCCGAATAAAGTTTGGGTTTTTCCCACTCTTTGGCTCAAAAGAATTGATATCGCGTTTGGCTTATCTGTGTTTTGTCAGAATTGTTTGTTTTGAATTTAACAATTCAACCTGGTGATTTTTCAGTAGAACCTTTTATTAGTGATCTTTATTTATTTGTCATTGCTGTCATGACTTGTTTTATGTTTTGGAGCCCCTATATATGTACATTCTTCTTTTCTTTTAAAATATCGGTGGTACTACCCACTTTAAAAAAAATCATGACTTGTTTTATCTTTCTTTTAGTGCAGAATTGAAATGGGGATGTCTTCATCTTGCCCTTTCTGTAATCTAAATGTTCCTCTAGCTAATCTGGAATGGTATTTCTTCTCTCTTTTGTGTTTCCCAAAATTTGATCCAATTTTTGGATGGTGCTCTGGTTTGTTTAGATAAGATGGATGTGATGATCAAGAAGAAAGTGGAGGATGCGATGCCGATTGCCACAGGGCTCGAGCGGGAAGAACTAAAGGTCAAGCTTGAGGTTTGGGATTTGACCTTTGTTCTTTATGTGCATGCATTTTTTCTTGTGGTTCCTCGTGGATTTTAGGTTTTTCTAGGATATCTTGTTTGATGAATTTGTTCATGCTTAAGGTTTGGGATTTGACCTTTCATTATCTTGTCAGTTGAATTCTACTTACATTTGTATGTACCTAATTTTTATCTACCTGGAAACATTATTTTCTTTCTTTGGCTTGCTGGTGCAGCTAACTTTCCACCATATGTTGCCAAACATTAATGAATGTTCGCGGGACAGTATTATCCTGGATATTTTAATTTGCAACTAGTTTGGTAAGAAACTAAACATTATTGATCCCTGCTTATGGAAAGTGTGCACACACGCATAGAGTTACATGCTCCTTCTCTTTGTGTGTGCATAATGTTGCTTTCTTCATGTATACATTATGCTTGCATTACATATGTATTGTTCTTTAAGCATTTTCCGTATGATAATGAAAGGTCCCAAGGATATAGTGATGAAAGTTGTTTCTTTGAAGACTTATTTTGCGATTTTAAAGTGGCCATTTTCTTAGTAGATTTATCTAAGTAGATAAGAGTTTCCTTTTACAAATATGATGCATGGATAATTACACTTTCTAGAGTGATTAATTCAACAAGCAAATTTATTTATTTTTGTACTCTTTGTCATGAGTGTGCTTGAGGTATGAATATATCTTATATAATTGGATTATCAATCATTACTTAAATGAGAAACCTCTAAAAGATAATTAAACAGTTGGTGCATTCTTCTCCTCTTAAGATAATCCGATCAACTTTATTTCAAGAGAAAATACTAGATTTAATCCATTAAGCATATTAACGAAGGACTGTGTTTCCACACAAACAGGGACATGATCAATTGATTAGACATGTGACAGTAAATTGGCACATCAAATCCTCATATTACTATAACAAAATTTTAAAAATGAGCAAAGCTAGCTACATTTGAAGAGGTGCAGCAAGCCCAGCCTTTTCACAACACCCAGCTTCACCAGTTCACACATGAAATCATGTTCATCTCTGCCTCTCAATAGACAATGACATTCCTACTTTCTCTTAGTTTCTTACTGTTTGTGCACAAATTCCTTCGGGTCCTGAGGAACGGGCAGTCAAAGAGCAAGCCACAATACGTATTCTGTCATGACTCTCACATGGCCTATGTTAACCACCCAATTTTCTATCCCTTGACCTATTAATGGACTTGAACCTGGCCAACCTTGAGTCAGGAGTCAGTCTCATCTGCATGACCATGTCATGGAGCAAGCACACTTTGGTATATGCTGCATTAATGCCAACTTCATACCATGCATTCCCACTTGGTCAATGTCTTCACAACACTGCATGTCAGATTTCCTTAAATAGTCCAAAAGTTAAGACATCAGATAGGCAAAGCTGTCATGTCACTGATTTTAGGTATATTTTGGAATTGAACTGAAAGATGAAAATAGAGAAAAACCTGTGTTCAGGATGATTAGATTATATACCTAAGACCTTATGATTTAAAGTATTAATCCCTCTGGTTCTCATATTTAATTTGACTCCCTGACATCTAGAAAGCATTTATTTTAGACATATCTAGGATTAACCTGCATATCTTTCAGACACCAATGTCAACTTAAAACAGATTCCTCACTTTCATTAACTTGACTCTCATGTTTTGCCACTCCGGGCATCACATTCACGGGGCAAGTCATAAAAGCCTCTTCCAGTAAGGAAAAACATCATATATAGAAACAGAAACAATAAGCATAATATAGTAAATACACTACCTCTCGGGTTCGAGAAATGCCTCCATCCACTGAGACAATGGGAACTTTCTGAAATATGAAACAAGAGATTCAACTAATTAGCACTGAAAACAAATGGTGATTACATTGAAAAAGAGTTTAGCACAGTAATAAACAAGATTTACACTATCTTACGTGAGGCTTCCAACCCAGCTCATCTGGACAGCGAAAAGTAGCTTCGTTTACAGCTTGATTTTCTATAGCAAATCTTGTTGCACCACTGTTTACTCCAAAATGAAGCTGAAGGAATTCCATTCAAATGGAAAAAAAGACATGGATAGCACTTAAGTTCTAGAGGCCTAAAGATACGCATCGGTGAAATTTATAATTTTATATGGCATCCCAAGTCCATAAATGATGATTAACTAAGAAGAATATGTTCATCAAAATCCCAAACCTACTGCAGAACATTGCAGGACTAAGGTGATCACTTTAGTAAATAAAAAGGCAACAAGCTATGTTCTGAAGTTCTTGTTGGCTGCACCCAAATGACAACTCTTGCCAGTCAAGTCAGATAAAATCAAAGATAAAAAATGTATGGTTTTAAGCAACAAATAAATTCCATGTAAGCATTGAAAATAGAAATAGGCAGCACTATTTACAAGTGAGAAATTTTCAGCTTCAGAAACAAGGAGATGGGCATAGGAAGGAAGTAACAAAGACAAGAATGTTAGTTCAACAAATCATTCCACAAAGTACATGCAGTCTAGTGGTAAAAAAGCCATAAACTTATTTAAAGGATGCAAGCTGACATATCCAATCCTTCGGCATCAATTGTACATTTGTGCTTCCACCATAGCAACGAGCAGAGTGTAAAGAAATGAAGATAAACAGCCAACTCTAGTTTCCTATGTGAATAACTAATTACTACCCAATATGAAACAAACTTACTCGTCCTCACATTAGACCAAAAGATGACCATTATTTGGATGATAGGAGCCCATATGAAAAATCAGAGAGCATACACTAAAGCAAGTTCAAGGAGGAGATGCATGAGATTAAAGGACAAGAAAATTCAATATGCATAAAGAAGAAACATACAGAGTACTCAAATGGAATACAGAAGTGGGTAATTCAGAAAGAATAATCATCAAATTTGGCTGTTCAGGGCTTTCAATGGCAACATAAAACCAATCAACTGAGTCCAGCATCTTAAATTTCTGGATTTTGCAGCATGACACAAGTGCAAATGCCAAAAACAGATAAGAGTAGAAACTGACCCATATAACCTGCCCAGAGTTGGAAGATTCAGGATCTCTCCCTCTCAAAGCCAACTCTAATATTTGATAAAGTTGAGCAAGACCCCCTTGCCCTGCAGTCTCGAGAACTATGCAGCTCCCAAGTACAAGGCCCTTTGGTAATCCTTTCTTCTCCAAAAACCCTTTTAGATTGCTGACAATCGTCTTAGTGGGATTTTGAGCCACCCATGAAACTTCTTAAAGCCAGTTACGTGAACTGTCACAACAGAAGGCCCCTCAGACCCCATCTAGTGGAAACCTTGTTGCTTCTAGTTATGCTCACAATCACTGGCTACAAGGATCAGTTGCAAATACTTCTCCAAGCACCTGAGTTGAGAACAAGAAAAACAAAACTAGTTAACATGAGTCATAAGAAAAAAAAAAAGAAAAAGAAAAAAAGAGGACGTTGTCCACGTTGAACCAGCAAACAGTGGGATTGATGAATGCTCATACATACATTAAATCTCAATGTGGCACACGAGAGGAAATCGAGAAAAGGAGAAAACCGAAAGATCTGTTCATCCATCTGCCAAATCTACACCGGCCACATAAGATATGAAAAAAAAAAGAGGCGCACCGGGGGCGGAGGGGCAGGCCCTTCAACTGGCCTTCCTGCCGCCGCTGGCTGGTGGGGACAGCGCGTTTGAGCCTCGTCCACCGACCCTCGCCGGAGGAGGAAGGGAGGAGGAGAAATAGGTTTTCAGTGCTAATAGGTTCAAATATTCCCTTCTTTTTCTCACATGGACCCGCATATTGCACAGGAAGAGGTGAGGTATGTTTATATATCTAATATCCTGGAACTTTTTCTTCTCTAATTCCTTTCCATGAGGCCCTTCTATAGCTTCAGACTTGTTGGTAGATTGACACTAAGTTGTTTGAGGCTTATGATATTCTCTTCTTATTTTATGTCATTTTTTGTACTTTTTAAAATTAATGTCTGATCAAGTATTTACTACATAATAATGAAACAGAGATCAACAACTGTAAAACATCTTCATTTCAACTCAAAGTAATGCAGATGTTTACTCTGCTTTCCCAGATAAAAAATAAGCATATGCAGTCTATAATTTGGTGATATGCCTTCCAAATGTCTTCATTAAAATATTAGTGATGCCAAAGTGATTTTCTTGAAACTGGTTATTTTTTGCATCCATACCTATGATGCAGTTGAAAGGATGATGTTTTTTCCACTTCCCTTTGCTTTGAGGCATTTTTTACATTTGCTCATGCATGCAGGGACAACTGTACATGATTATGGAGATTTGCCGTATTTTTTATCAAAATTTCAAAGAACATCTTGATGGCCTGTAGGTTCTCTACTTAACAAGCTTTCATTCATACATTTGTTCTCCATGGATTTATTTCATTATCTTTAAACATGCCACTTGGGTTCTTGTGTTGGAAAAATAATATTTTCTCTTCGTTTTCTTTTCTGGCTCTATTAGCAGACACTAATATGACAGAGTACTTGGAACCACCTCAATATTTTCTTCTACTAGCATTATTTTGTCATTTTAAGGAAACATATTTCTACTTTGTGAATCTGTCTCCTGATTTTGTCCTTGTTTTTTAAACTGTTGTTGACATATTCTCCACATAATGGTGGACATATTAAGAAGGAACTCCATTTATTTTAGTTGTTATTGTTTGATTCTTTCACGAGCAAAAATGTACTTCTCTTCTCTACAATTTAACTGTCACCCAACTATTGGAGATTTCACACAAACTGTCGACCTTTGTTATGGAGTACAGGTTTTCTCAGGTTCGTATTTCATAGTTCCATCCTAGGCCAGGTAGGCTTGTTGTTTGAGTAACTTCAAGTATAAGTTCTTTGTTTGAAATGCAGAATGCTTATCTATCTGCTACCCTCCATCTTAAGGATTTTTTTTAAGAAACAACAAAGTGGAATTTAGGATTTTTTTTAAGAATGCTAATCGCAGGTGTGTGGTTCTCTCTCCCTCTAACCCCCTTCCTCTCTCCCTGTCGTCCCTTCTCCTTCCCCCCTTCGTCTGCGTGTTGTTCCCTCCCCTCCCCCCTTCATCTGGTTTCTCTCCTCCCCTTGTGCGATCCCTGCTCTCCCTCTCTCTCTCTCTCTCTCTCTCTCTCTCTCTCTCTCTCTCTCTCTCTCTCTCTCTCTCTCTCTCTCTCTCTCTCTCTCTCTCTCTCTCTCTCTCTCTCTCTCGGACAGGTTTGTACCGCATCAATACTTGTTTTATATTATCAAAAGAAAATAATACAATTAGTATATCAATGCTTATTTACTTTTCATTTACATTGTTGCAGAAGTAAAATAATTTGTAAATCCATATTTTGGCATTGGCATGGATGAGTATTCCAAGGATTCGGATCTTGGGGAATTTAGATCTTTATCCTTTCTTTGTTGGTGTTGCATATTTATTTTGCTATTAGTTTAACTGGGCCGATTATCTTTTGCTTGTGGCTTGGGTGCCTTTATGGTATATCCTATTTTGACTAGGTCAAAGTCATTTCTATGGTATATCCTATTTTGACAGATGTTTCTATTTATTCGAATGTATTTTCAATGAAATGTGTTTTGCACACAATCATGGATTTCCCTGCGATTGTTGTCCATTATGTAAGATTGTTTTAAGCATACTTCATACTGAGGAATCATAAATAATCATCATGCTTTCTATGGCTGGTTGTTAATTGTTTGCACCCATTCTGAAATCAATAGATTCTTCCTAGTTTGTGGAATATTATAAAACCTTGCATATTTTTTAGGAACATGTTTGTAGCATGAACTGGAAATGGTATTACATGATGTTATGGATTGTTATGAGTGGATTGTTCCCTTTCATGTGTTCAAGTCTCTAGTAGAAGAGGTACAGATCTATGCTATGCTACCTATCCTTCCCACTGATTATGCATTGTATGGACAATCTATTATCACTTAATTTAGATGAGATTAACTGGTCACTATTAAATACGATGCTTATTAAACTGGAGCTTATACCTTATATCCTTGTTTCTTTAGTATGACTTAGAGCTTGTCTTTGTCAAGAATTTCCATGAGTTTGTAGATGACTTCTTAAAAAGGCCTGAGTTTGTCGAACTCATGCGTAGACATGGTGCACTGGGTGATGGGAACCAGGACAGAAGTAAGTTCATAATCTGTTTTCAGCAGGTCCTCTTTCTTGCTTTGATGATGAAGAAAAAATTGTTGTTTGGCTCTAACTAATGTTGATAATCTGGGTTTGAATGGTTGAACCTGTAGGCAAGGAAAGGTGAAAGGTTGGTATGGACTTCTGAAGCATAGCTTAAATATTGTGACCCACATTTCAGATTCAATAGCAGTACAACCACATTTTATGGTTAAAGGACTATGTAAGTAGTTAAATATTTCTTCCAATTTAACATTTCTTTCTATGTCTTCAATTTTGTAACTTGTAGCCTTGTATGATCTTTTTTTTTCAGGTTATGGTCCATCCATGATGCTGCTCAGTTTCGACTTCATGTTGACTATATGCATGAACATTGCTAGAGGAACTTTTTATTTTGAGATACACTGGCCCTTTTTGTCGATATAGACTTTCTATTTTGAGATACACTTAACTTTTTTTAAAGTAGACTTTTTATTTTGGAATACACACGTGGCCTTTTTTTTGTCATGACTTTTTATTTTGTATATGGAGGTCATGTGCTTGTATATGGTTGCCATGGGCCTTTACTGGAAATCCCCTTTTATATATGGACACGCAGGGTCAGCTGTACTTAGATGGATTTGTATGTCTTCTTGTGTAGAATGCCACTCAAATGGCATGTCAGGTGATGTCTTACCACAGCTTTCCATGAATTTAATTTTGATAGATGCGCGTTCTTATCTTTTTTTTTTAATTTGTATACAAAAGGAATCAAATTTTCAAATTAAGATTGGCTATGTGACCGTTTACTATTTTCTCATACATTGTTTTTGGTTTGGTAAAACTAGCTGTAAATGTTTGTATTTTTCACTTCTTCAGTTATGGTAAAGTCACATGCCATTTTTTTCACTAGCTGTAAATGTTTGTGAATTTGATATGATGTGCAGGCAGTCCTTATTTTACCTGGTGCAGATGATATTATGATTTTTATTAATGTTGGATATTTGAGTGGACATGTGAATGTTATGGATGTGAATGTGAATATTATGGATTTTAATGTTGTTTTGCCTATGTGATGTAGATGAGTGGATATGGATTTGAGTTTTATTTTAGCCATGTTAATATATCTGTATTTGTATTTCATGTTTACATCAGATGTGGACAGGTATTTAGTTTATATTTGTAAAAAAAATAAAAATTAACACCTACGGTTTTTAATATTTATGATTAAATATCATTACATACCATAATTTAAAGCCGTAAGTATATATATTGTAATATTTATTCATTCATTTATTTATCATCTCAAAAAAATGGTATTACTACGGTTATGAAACAATCAGTATAGATGATATCTATACTTACATTTATTTATAATCGTCTCAAAACTATATTACTACGGTTAAAACCATAACTATAGATACCAATACCTATGATTTATATAACTCTTTACCTACGGTTAATATTTGTATGAATAACCCGATATATACCTATGATTATTTTTCTGTGGGTATAGTCTTTAGTCACGGGCGCATGCGTGTCGGATTCAAACCGTAGCGCGTTCCGTAGGTAAATGGTTTTACCTTCGGTTTTGTGGCATATACCTATGGTTATTATGCGAAGCTATAGGTCATTTTTTTTGTAGTGAACTCTGTAGTTTGCTGAACTAACTCAGGGCCCACTAACTGCCTCTCTCCCACTTCATGCCAATTTAAAGGTGTTCTACATGGTCTTCCATATAAAGCTTCATACGGTGCCATCGCAAGGCTGGTATGATAACTATTATTATAAGCAAATTCCACCATACCCAAATGATGCTCCCAGCTACCATCCCAAACTAAACAACAAGCTCGCAACATATCTTCAATCGTCTGGATAGTTCTCTTTGTTTGACCATTCGTCTGCAGGTGGTAAGCTGAGCTATACCTCAACTCAGTGCCTACAACTCTCTGTAGGCTCCTCCAAAAACCTAAAGTAAATTTGGGATCTCTATCAGATACAATTGACTTCGGAACACCATGAAGTGGAATAAGTCTATCAGCATACACTTTTGCTAATTTATCCACTAGCCAAGACATACTCACTGGCACCAATCTGCACACTTTAGTCAATCTATCCACAAACACCCATATTCCATTATGACTTGATGATGTTCTCGGTAGGCCTGCCACGAAGTCCATAGCAATATCATCCCACTTCCACTGCGGAATGGGTAACGGTTGCAATAGACCTCTAGGCTTCTGATGCTCTGCCTTAATTTGCTGACACACAGCACATCTTGAAACAAACTCAGCTATTTCTTTTTTCATATGAGGCCACCAGAAATGCTTTCTTAGATCTTGGTACATCTTGGTACTGCCTGGATGAATAGTGTACCGGGATTTATGAGCCTCTTCTAACACTCTCTGCTTCACCTCTCTTTCTATTGGTACAAATAACCTGGCTCTAAGCCTAACCACACAATTATCATCAAGGGTAACTCCTTCCATTTTCACAATTTCGGCTAAATTTGCATCTGCTTTCTAGGCTTCAACAATCTTCCAATACAAAGATGGCTCCACAGTATTACTGGCTAGTATTGCCCGTCGCTGACTACTCGGCACACACAAGGAGTTTTCTGCTATCTCCTCGTACAACTTCCATTCTTTAATCATCATGTGACTTACATAAGCTTTCCTGCTTAAGGCATCAGCAACAACATTGGCCTTGCCCGGATGATAAGCCAAACTAAAATCATAATCCTTCAAATATTCCACCTATCTATGCTGGCGAAGATTTCAATCCTTCTGAGAGAAGATATACTTTAAACTTTTATGATATGTAAAAATTTCAAATCTTTCGCCATACAAATAATGCCTCCACATTTTCAAAGCAAACACAACTGCTGCCAATTCTAAATCATGGGTGGGATAATTCTCTTCTGCTGGCTTCAATTGTCTGGATGCATAGGCTATCACTTTGCCATGCTGCATTAACACTGCGCCTAGCCCTCTTCTAGATGCATCTGTATACACAACAAATCCACCACTTCTTGCCGGTAGTGTCAATATTGGTGCTGTAGTAAGCCTTTTCTTTAATTCCATAAAACTTCTCTGACACTCTCTGGACCACACAAATGGCACACCCTTCCTAGTCAGTCTAGTCATGGGTGCCGCAATCTTAGAAAAATCTTGTATGAAGCGCCTATAATAGCTTGCCAGCCCCAAGAAACTTCTAATCCCTGTAATTGTCTTAGGCACTTCCCACTTCATCACAGATTCCACTTTACTTGGATCGACTGTCACTCCATCTTCCGAGATGACATGACCCAAAAACTGAATTTCCTTTAACCAGAATTCACATTTACTAAATTTTGCAAACAACTGATTATCTCTTAATAATTGAAGAGTATACCTCAAATGAGCAGCATGCTCCTCTTCAGAGGCTGAATAAATCAGAATATCATCTATAAAGACCATAATAAATTGGTCCAAATACGGATGAAAAATTCTGTTCATCAGATCCATGAAAGCTGCAGGAGCATTGGTCAGCCCAAACGGCATAACCACAAATTCATAGTGACCATATCTAGTCTTGAAAGTTGTTTTATCTATGTCCTCCTCTCTGATTCATAATTGATGGTACCCTAACCTCAAGTCAATTTTAGAAAACACCTTGGCTGACTACAATTGGTCAAACAAATCATCTATTCTTGGCAACAGGTACTTATTCTTAATGGTCACATCATTCAACTTTCTATAGTCAATACACATTCGAAAGCTTCCATCCTTCTTTTTCACAAATAACACTGTTGCTCCCCACGGGGAGTGACTCGGCCTAATAAACCCTTTTTCTAACAATTCTTCCAATTGCTTTTTCAACTCTTTAAGCTCTGCCGGTGCCATCCGATAGGGTACTTTAGAAATCGGCATGGTACCCGGCAACAACTCAACAGTAAAGTCCACCTCTCTGTGTGGAGCTAAACCTGGCAACTCATTAGGAAAAACATCCGTAAATTCCCTAACCACGGGAACTGCCTCAATTGACTTACTAGTTTTTATCAAACTTACAGAAGCTAAGTAAGCCACACACCCCGCGTTAATCAATCTTCTAGCTCTAATTGCAAAAATTATAAACTTGGAAGTACAAAAAGGCATACCTTGATATTCAAATACAGAACCATTGGAGTGACAAAATCTGATCCTTTTCTTCCTGGAATCTAGCATAGCTCCATAGGCCTCAAGCCAGTCCATTCTCAAGATAATATCATAATCAGTCAACTGTAAAGCATATAACCGACCTGGCATCTGGTTCCCTTCAAACACAACTGGAGCCTCATCTATGTAACACGAGGTGAGCATAAACTCACCAGAGGGAACTTCTACTATTAATTCACATGATTTTTCTTTAAGAGGGTGAGCCATACTATCTAAAAACTCTTCAGAAATAAATGAATGCGAGGCACCTGAATCAAATAAAACTTTTGCTGAATATTCATAAATGGGGATAGTACCTTCTATCATATTTGATGCCTCCGCCTGGGCACGGGTGATAGCCATAACCTGGCCCCTACCTCTCTACTCTGGTGCTCCTCTGCCACGACCTGCCGATGGCTGCTGAGACTACTGCGGCTGCTGAACACCTCTACCATAACCATATTCCCTCGGATAGGGACAATTACGGATCAAATGCCCCGGCTGATTACAGTTAAAACAAGTATAGCCTGGTGGAACGGTAGGCTGCCTGGCGGTACTTTGCTGTGATTCTTCCACCTCCGGCTTACCATGACCCTGCTGAATTTGCTGACGACCTCCCCATCCTATTCCTTTACCTTTAAATGCCTATTTTAATTTCCGGCCCCACTTACCAAAACCAGATGAGGAAGGTCCCCCTGATGCTTTGCCCTTACTCACACCTGCTGACTGCTGGGGTAGCCGGAAACTACCCGAACCTGACTCGCCCACCTGACGAGTCCGAACTGCTCTCTCAAGAGTAGCTGCTCTCTGGGCTGCTTCTTCAATTGTTCTACACATTAATGGTATAACTGCAGTCTGAAATTCTGGCCTCAAACCACGGATAACATATTAACCATCATAGCATTATCCGTGACAACATAGGGTGCATACCTGCTCTGTGCCATGAACCGCATCTAATACTCTAGGACCGAAGTCTCACCCTGCTGCAAGGTCCTAAACTGCTCCCTTTTTGCCTGCTGCACTTGAAGAGGAAAGAATGTATCATTAAACACTTCAAGAAATACAGGCCAGGTAATAGCACCCTCTACTCTGCCTGCAAAGGTGGTCTGCATCTTCAGACGCCACCACTCCTGCGTAAATCCCCTCAGCTGATAAGTAGCCAACACAACTCTGTCCGCTGCTGGACACCTCATTGTCATAAAGACCCTCTCAATCTCATGAATCCAATGCTCCTCTGTATCTGGATTCGGCCCTCCTGTATAAGTGGACGGCTGCAACCTCAAAAACCTTTCAACTTGCACCACTGGCTCTTCTGCCGCAATCACGGGTGGTGATGGTGGTACTGGTGCCACAAAAGGTACCTTCACCCCTGGCGGTGGTGGAACTGGGGCCACAGGTACCGCCTCTCCGATCACTGGTGGTACCGGTGCCTACTGATCCATCCTCAACCGAATATCGGTGAGGCTCTCCCAAATCCTTTCTATCATCCGCTGAGTCGACTCCTCAGGGTCATCTCCTCCACCACCCCAGTCTCTTCTATCGGCCATTACAACTGCCTACACACACAACAAGCCAACCATGGGCAAAACAACGAGTCATTACAAAACCAAGGCCTGCTACCAGCAGTGTATCTACAAGAAGGTATGGCTATGTAACTTCTTAATTCCTTTATATTCACACGGACCTTGCTCTGATACCAACTGTGACGGAACGCCTCGTCCAAGCCCGTTAAACTAGTAACGTGCTTGACCCGAGTCCGTCTCCCGTGAACGGGCCGAAGCCTCGCAAGGGATACCACACACTAGTTCGTGAAAACACAAAGGAACACACCATTGCATTTATAATATACAAGGTTTTACATAGCCAACTTTAAAAGAAATAAATGAAAGTACACAAGCCTGGGGCATACCCCGAGGTACAACTGAAGAAAGAAAAGCTACACTGCTGGAGGCGCTGGGCCAACACTGCTACGTTGCGGCTCCGAACTGGATGACTGTAGGGAAACCTCCTCCTCGCCCTCGCCTGTGGGGAGTAGGGGTGAGCCTCGCTAGTCACTGGCTCAGTAGGGAACTCCCCCAACACTGAGCAAACCAAACACAAGTGTGAAAGCAGTAAACTATGCTAGCAATTTATAGCACAACTAAATAGTATATTAAGGCTGTAAACAAACTCACTGCTAGCCGACTGTGAAAAACAGCTGTAATAAATAAACAGCAAAACTCCAACACGTGTACGAGCTATGGTAGAGACCGCCACACTCGAGCCACGTAGACTGGTTCACGACACCAGTAACAGACTCGGACAAACTAACACAGAACTACCTCTCAGTCTTCAGCCACGAACGAAAGGTCCAGCTGTCGCTCCACGTGAAAAAGACAAGCAACTGTGGAGACCAACTAAACACCACCACCTGTGGACCACACGGTCGCAGGCCCATGCCTGGCACCTCTAGAGACCCTGGTCTGGGCTCGCTAGAGTGAGGCACTGGAAAAAGACTAGTCGGGGACCAGTGTCGACAACTGGTGTCTGTACCCCCAACTAAGAGTACGCTACAAGTGACTAGAAACAAACACAAGAGTCACTGTCCCATTGTCGTCTTTCCCTCAGCCGAACGTACAACTCCAACTAAGGAGTGAGGGTGTCTAGGTCAGACGACACAGACCTCGATGGTACAGCATAAGTACCGAGATAAAGCTCTGAGCTAACAGCCTGGCTCACAGAGAACCTGGGGCACCCAACTTAAGAGGTAACCATGGTAGGCATCTACTACCTGACACGCACACAGAAACCACGTGCCTACCGCACATGTTGGGTTCACATTCTAAATAATAAATACAACATGTTTTTTTGATGATGAACAATGATGAACAATGTAAACAAATGTGAACAATGTGAATTGAGTTTAATGCATGAGATCTTCAAACAAATGACTTGTCACAATAACTTGGTACAATGCTTGGTTATATATGTTCATAATATCTCACTAACTATGTTTACTAATGTAGGAGATATACTATGCAAGACATGTGCCAACAACAAGTATGAAAGATCAAGAAAAGTCAAAAGACAGTGTACCTATCGACAGCCATCAAGACCCTGTCGACAGATACCAACAGTCAGCAACATACATGTTCTGGAAAACAAGCCCTGTCGACAGCAACAAAGCCTCCTGTCGACAGAAGCATACAGTCAGAAAATCACAGTTCTGGAAAACATGTGCCTGTCGACAGCACTAAGGCACCAGTTGACAGATGCACACAGTGAGAGCTTCAACAGAACTTCCAGACTTCTGGAACTTGGCACACTGTTGATCCCTGTCGACAGCAGGTGTATGACCTGTCGAAAGACGTACAGAAGCTTCATATACAGGAAGTTTGAAAGTTACCAAACTTGGTGTTTCCTTCTACCACGTCTCTCCATATGTAAACACCAATATATAAACATCCTTTTGAAGTAAATCTCATACACAAGCAGCCTCCAAGCTAGAACCCTAAAGAGTTCTCAAGAGAAGTCTTGTTCTGCTGCTCTGCTTCAACCTACCGCCTAGAACCAAGAAGAGAAGTCTCTCCAGCGGAAGGTGAAGCCTAAACGTCGTGGATTCAAGTGTCTCCATCAACTTGTGATCATGAAGATGAAGCTTGAAGTCCAGCCAGACATTTACCATAAGAGTTTACCAATTTGGATTTGTTCTTCAACTCTCAAATTCTTCTCTGTTTCTACTTTTTCATATCTGTGTGTGTGTGTTGTGTTTCAAGCAGTCCTTGTGCTTGATACACGTGTGTGGGTGTTGATCTGATCATGGTTGCACATCAGATAACACGTGTGTGTGAGTTGTAGTTTGTGAACTAGCTCATAAGCAGATTGTTCTGCGTGTGTGTGTGGCCCGTGGATGTAGGATACACGAGTTGTGTACTCTAAACCACGTAAATCTGCGTGTCTCGTGGTTTGAACACTTTTACGCTAGATGTTTGGTAGGCACGGTGTCTATACACACGTATTGTAGTTTGCTATCTATCTGTCATCAAGTCACACACATCCACACATAGCTTAGAGTTTAATATTGTTCTGATAATCTGTGCTTTAAAGAAAAGAAGGTGATAAACTTTTTTTTAATCGACAATAATCTATTCAACCCCCCTTCTAGATTACCATATAGGGAATTCCGCAACCCTTCAATTGGTATCAGAGCCGAGTTTCTCCGATTTACTGCTTTACTTATTTGATCTTACGATCAGGAGATTCATAGTCTAATGGAGTCTAACAAGGGGTATATGGCCGAGGGACACTCAGTGACCAGGCCACCCTTCTTTGATGGCACTGACTATCCGTATTGGAAAAATCGAATGCAGGTGTTTCTACGAGCAAAAAATTTTGAACTATGGAAAATAGTTAGAAAAGGAGCATACGAATTGCCTCAGGACGAGGATACCTGGACTAAGGACCAGATCGCCAAGGGGACACTCAACTGGAGTGCCCTCAACATGATGCAGTGCGCAGTCCACCCAAAGGAGTACTCAAGATTCTCCACATGCACCTCAGCAAAGGAGATGTGGGACAAGCTTGAGCTGATATATGAAGGTACGTCTGAGATAAGAGAATCAAAGGTAAGCATGTTGGTTTCAGAATATGAAATGTTCAAAATGAATAATGATGAAACCATCTCTGACATGTTTGCTAGATTCATGATAATTATAAATGGATTGAAAGGTCTTAAAAAGGTATACTTAGAGAGTGACTTGGTGAGGAAGATACTTCGGTCTCTTCCATCCTCATGGAAAACTAAAGCCATTGTCATTGAGGATTCCAAAGACCTCTCAAAAATGAAAGTAGATGAATTGATTGGTTCTCTGATGACTTATGAACTGAATGTCAAAAGAAAGGAAACTGAGGAAAATCCTAGGAAGTCACTTGCTTTGAAGGCTTCCAGGAAGAGTTCTCCAGCTTCCAAAAAGGAGATAATTCAGGAAAGTGATGTGACTGAATCGCCTAGTGAGAGTGAAAATGACGAAATGGCTATACTCACTAGACAATTCAAAAAATTCCTGAAATACAAGAGGAGAGGTACAGGTAACTCAAAACCATTCCAAAAGAAAGACTTTGCTAATAAATTTGATACTAACAAAAAGTCTGAGATTGTCTGTTATGAGTGCAAGAAGCAAGGGCACATGAGAGGGGAGTGCCCCGAGCTCAAAAAGAAGCTGAAGAAGGACAAATTCACTTTCAAGAAGGCCAAGGCAATGGTGGCCACTTGGAGTTATGAAGATGAAGACGAGAACGGTCAAGCTACCTCCGGAGATGAAGAAGTCCACTATCTCATGGCAAGAAGTGATGACTCAAATGAGGTAAATTCTTCCTTTGAAAGCTATTCAATTGATGAATGGGAAGAAGCTTATACTGTCTTATTTGAAAAGTTCTGTGAATTTAAGTCTGAAAACAAAGCACTCAAGAAGAAAATCACTTCCCTTGTTCATGAAACTAGCAATATGAAGAAATTGAATCCTTGAATAAGGTGATTGAAATGATGAAGCTTGATGAAGAAACACACAGTGAAGAAATGGATAGCATGAAACTTAAACTTCAAGAAGTTCAAAAGGAAAGAGATGATCTAATGAACTCTCTTGAAAATCTTCAAAGTGAGCATGAAAAGCTAAAGGAGAAATTGGAAAAAGCTGAAAAAGACATAAAAGGTAAGTCTAAAGATTTATCTAGTTTTGTCAAAAGTAAACAAAATCTGGATGCAATTTTAGGTTCAAATGTTTTTGTTGCAAGACATGGGATTGGGTTTCAAAATGCAAGGCCAAAGGAAATTGGCAAAAATCTGTTAACAGATTTATTGATTCCAGCCCAAGTTCAAGTAAACAAACCCCTTCAAAGAATAAGAAAAATCTTTCAAAGGGTAAGAAACAAGAATCTAAAATGATCAAGTTTGTTCCTAGTCAATCTAAGGAATTTGCAACAAGACCAAGACAGGACAAACAGCAACCTCCTAAAGCTAAACTAACAAGGCAACAAAAGGGTAAAATGCCTATGCATGCTCCTAAAAAGGTAAAGCCCACTGTTGTTCAAAAATCATCATCATGCAAAATATGTAAAAAGGTTGGGCACAATGAAAAACAATGCTGGAATAGCCCAAACCAAATGAAAATCAAACAAGTTTGGATTCCTAAGCACTTTTTATTTGGCATGAATGATACAACGGGACCCAATGTAATTTGGGTACCAAAACCTCTTGTCTGATCCACATGTGTAGGAATGTCTAGCAGCCTACAATTAAAACAAATGGTACTTGGACAGTGGCTGCTCGAGGCATATGACGGGCGACAAAGGAAAATTCTGTTTGTTCGTGGAAAAAAATGGAGGTCAAGTGATTTTTGGAGGTAACAATAAAGGCCAGGTCATCGGCTCAGGTAAGGTTGGTAAGTTTGCCTCTAACTCCATAGACAATGTTTTACTTGTTGATGGCCTTCATCACAATTTGCTTAGCATAAGTCAATTGTGTGATAAGGGCATAAAATTGTCTTTGAATCCAATTCATGTCAAATTCTTGATAAGGAAACAGGAAGTCTGAAATTTTCTGGAAAAAGAATAAACAACATCTACATAGTTGACTTAGATGATCCAGAAAATGATAATTTGTGTCTTGTAGCAAACATACAAGACGAGCTTACATTGTGGTATCGTAGGCTTGGTCATGCTAGCTATAATGTGTTGCACAAGATCATGAGGCTCAAACTGGTAAGTGGACTTCCTGAAATTCCATTCAATAAAAATGAAAATTTTTGTGATGCATGTGCACAGGGAAAATAAACCCGGAAATCCTTCAAATCAAAAGCACTGGTGAGTACTTCTAAAGCTTATGAACTATTGCACATGGACCTATTTGGACCTACAAGAACACTAAGTCTCAATGGCAAGCGTTATGGTTTTGTCATTGTAGATGATTTCTCTAGGTTCACTTGGGTGAAATTTCTGGCTCACAAGAACGAAGCACTGAATGTTTTTGAAGAATTTTTCAATAAAATTGAGCATGGAAATGTCAACAAAATATGCTCCATCCGCACTGATCACGGGGGAGAATTTGACAATAACTCCTTCTCTGATTTTTGCAGGAACCAAGGTATAGAACACTTATTTTCCTCCCCAAGAACTCCAGAGCAAAATGGGGTTGTGGAGTGGAAGAATAGAACCTTGGTGGAGATGGCTCCATGCTTCTAGTCGAAAATCAACTTGCAAGAACCTTTTGGGCAGAAGCGGTAAACACGTCATGCTACATTCTTAACAGAGCCATGGTAAGACCGGCATTCAAGAAAACTCCCTACGAACTTCTGAAAGGTAAAAAGCCACCATTGGGTACTTTAGAGTTTTTGGTTCAAAAGTGTTCATACATAACAATGATAAAAATAATTTGGACAAGTTTGAAGCCAAGAGCGATCAAAGTATTTTTCTTGGATACTCAGAACACTCTAGAGCCTATAGGGTGTTTAATCTGAAAACTAGAACAGTGGAAGAAACTCCACATGTTGTATTTGATGAATCTCAAACCAAGCCTAACAGTTCTAATCTTTACAGGTTTGCAGATGAAACTGAAGATACAACACTCGGAGAACTACAAAGAAAACCAAATGCAATCTCTAAAACAACTCTTAAAACTAAAAGTGGATATCTTCGCAGGTACGATGATGAAGATGACAGACATCTGTTCAGAAATGAAGAAAAAGTACCTGCACAAGATCCACAACAACAAGATCAACCTCAAGCTGAAAGTCCTCCAGCCACCCCTCCTTCAGAACAACCTCCTCAAATGCAAGATCAACCCGAACCTTCAACAGTCACTCATGTGAGGTATTCTAAAGCTCATCCACTTGAGAATGTCATAGGTGACATAAATGACTCAGTTCAAACTAGGTCTCAGGTTAATCAAATAGTTGAACATGATCATTTAGCTTTTGTATCTCAAGTGGAACCTAAAAATGTTGAAGAAGCATTAAAAGAAAACTCATGGATTGATGCTATGCATGAGGAGCTTGGACAATTTCAAAGAAATAATGTCTGGAGTTTAGTTCCTAAAACCCCTGAAATGCCTGTCATAGGTACAAGATGGGTTTTTAGAAATAAACTCAATGAAGAAGGTAAAGTGGTGAGAAACAAGGCTAGATTGGTTGCAAAGGAATATAATCAGGAGTTTGGTGTGGACTTTGAAGAATCCTTTGCACCTGTAGCTAGGCTAGAAGCAATTAGAATCTTGTTAGCATGTGCATGCTCAAACAAGTTTAAATTGTTTCAAATGGATGTCAAAACTGCCTTCTTGAATGGCTACATAAAAGAGGAAGTCTATGTCTCTCAACCACCTGGCTTTGAGGATCATCATAAACCAAACCATGTATTTAAATTGCACAAAGCTCTTTATGGTTTGAAACAGGCACCCGAGCTTGGTACGACAGGCTAAGCACATTTTTGGTAAGTAAAAACTACTCAAGAGGTAAGGTGGACCAAACACTCTTTACAAAGAAAGTCTGCAATCATATCATAGTTGTTCAAGTTTATGTGGATGACATTATATTTGGTTCCACTAACCCTTCACTGTGTGAAGAATTCTCACAACACATGCACAGTGAATTTGAGATGAGCTTAATGGGGGAGCTTCAATTTTTCTTGGTTTGTAGGTTAAGCAGTTAGAAGACGATTCTTCATCAACCAAGAGAAATATGTAAAAGAACTGCTCAAAAGATTTCAGTTCAAACAAGCCAAGCCTGCCTCAACACCAATGAGCACAAGCATTAAGCTAGAAAGTGATGAGAAAGGTAAATCGGTAGATGCCAAACAATTCCGAGGTATGATTGGCTCACTCCTTTATCTTACTGCAAGTAACCGGATGTAAGGCCCTTGATTTTCATCTTGCTTGCTTAAGTATATGTATATGCGTATAAGTGTATACTATTGATGTATAGATTATTGTGTATAAGTATTTATTTATACAAATTGTATGAATTAGTATTATTGAAATGTACATATTGTATTCAAGTATATATATATATATATATATATATATATATTTATGTGTGTAGTATTATAAATTCTGCATATTTAAAGTGAATTTTGTCGGCCAGTCGGCGTCAACATCGGCTGACGTTGACTAGGAGTGGGCGGCAATATCGATGGACGCCCATTTTGGATAGGCGACCATAGATATGGACGCCAATATCCCAGACCAGTTACGTTTCCAGATCCGGAAACGCCTCCGGAAATTTAGCCTCTTGTTTTAGAAACCCTTCCCAACGGCTCTGAGACTTACCCCTTTAGCATATCCGACCCCCAACCCTTTATAATACCCAGTTTTCGGCCAGATCCATCCCTTTTGACTCTTGGGTCAAAAACCTAGCTCTTCTATGCAAAAACCCTAACTTGAACCTGAGAGATCTGACTTCGGGAGGCTTCATCCGGTGATCTGCATCGACTGGTGTCAACTCTGAACATCGGGAACGATCCCCACGCTGGTGTGCAGTGAAGATCAACAAAGAACCCGAAGAAGGAGGGATTTGAAGACTCTTTGGCACAGGCCGAGGAGGGCTTCTCCGGCTTGAATCGTCGTTTGTGGATTTTACAAGAGGCAAGTACCCCACTCACATCAACCCTACATGTGTCTAGTATGTCCCAGGAATTTTTCAATTTTTCTCGTGTCCTGGAACCCCCCATTCAAGTGATTTGTTGGCTTTCAGTCTGTGTTTGTGCAGACAGGATATTAACGGCAGGATCCCTTGCCGCTAATATCATGTGTTGGCGGCATCATATACTGCCGTTAACCTATAGACGGCTACCCCATGCCGTCAAGTTCTTCAGACTGCAACAGTTTGCAAGTCTGCCCTTCTATAAGCTAATTTTCGAGTTTTTCCGCATGAGGATATACAGTAAAACTTCATATAATATGTAAATATACATGCTGGGTGTACTGTGAGTTATTGTGCATTTTTGGAAATTTTCCCTGATTATTAGAATTCCTTGAATGTACTACCGACAGAAATTTAATCTTGAAAAATATCGTTTATGAAATATGTATAGAATTTGACTGCCATGAAATTTCTGTACACTGGTTATGAGATCTGATGCATGATATAAAAATTTGAGAAATTTATAATATCTGTATAGTTTATTAAATTTTCTGAACCGGAAAATAGTTAATATGTCTACTCAATGTAGAAAAGTTAAGAATTCATGCGAAACTAGTTAATTTCCTATAAATTGAGATAAAATTTGTACTATCAGTATTCATGTATGTAATAAGTTGTGAGTCCGAATAATGAAAATTTATGTCAGTTTGGCTATTTTTACATTTGATAACATCACTGTTATAATTTTCAGAAATTATGAGTAATTCAGAAAAATGTAAATTTTGGTACGCATTATAGTAAACTGTGATGAATTTTTGGTTAAATTTCTGTACTGAACTGATGACAATAGCTATATAAAATTGTTTTATGTTAGATATTATTAACTAATGCATGCTAATATGATTAGTGTTTAATTTTGCAAAAAATTCAGCATGATTAGAATTGTTGTAAAATTTGATTAATACTGAAAACAGTAGTACCATGCTAGGTAATACTGAAGAATGTAAATGTACGAACATGAGATGAATGCGTAAATATTTTGTATTTAGAAGTGTGTTGAAATTGAGAAAATGTATTAATGTGCCAATGGGTGACACTGCTACCTTAGAGGGCTGTGGAACTGTACTGTGGTAAAGTCCCCACGGGAAAGTTCAAAGTGTGTGATGTCCCATGGGCATTGGGATTAAATCCTGGAGGCGAACAAGTATCGCTGGTTAGGGTGGAGAGTGCTTCTCCCGGTTCTGCGCAGTAACTAAGATTAATCACTGGAATGCCTAGGTGATTGATATGTGATGTGATTAGTGTGTGTCCTTCTAAAGTGGTTTGGGCTATGTGTCACGGCATTAAGGAAAAGTGAAAATGTGTTTAAGTGAAAGAAAATGTGTAAATTGTGAACCTGTGTAAGTGAATATGTGTTCATGAAATTCTTATGAAAACATGCAAAATGATAAGTTTCTTGTGAATGTGACATGATAGTAGTAAAACAGCGAGCTTTTCACTAATATAAATGTGTTAACTATGTGAAAATTTATCTTAGAATTCATGTTAAATTAGTTGTTATGAAATGTGTAAATTTATGTGTAAAATGATCAACATGTGGCATATGAATGATTGAATGAAATCAGTTTAGCATATTGAAAAGTGTAGAAAGCATGTGATAGGATTAGTTTATTGTGTATAAAACTAAATCCCATGTGTAAAATATGTAGAAATCATGAATAGGCTTCTATTTGAAAAACTGTCACTTCCATGCATTATGTGTAAATGATGTAGCATAAGGATATGGAGATTACTTGATGCATGTATGTTTAGTGTGCTTGGTGTTACTTGTTGAGTTCTTTTGAACTCATTCTTGCTTCGGCGTACAGGTGCAGACGTTTCTACTTCTTCCGAGGAGATCGTTAGGAGCGACTCGGAGCGAGAGTAGGAGAGATTGTTGTGGATTTAGCATTGTACTTTTCATTACTTCATAGTATGTAATAAAGACTCTGCGTAGTCTCATGTGGACAATGTATTTATTTTATTTCAGTTATGAACAGTTAGCTCTCTTTTCTACTATACGGACTGTGAATAGAATGTGGATGATGGAATAAGACTTCTTTTCAGTTCTTTAAATTCCGCTGTCATGAGATATATTATATTTGTGTATGTTTCAGCCTATTGTACTAGTGTTGGGTAAATGTCCCACTGTGGCGATGCTTTCTATATCGACGTGGGTTGGTGGAACCGTACCGATATAAAGAGGGTCGTTACAGAGATTGGTATCAGAGCGTCAGGCTGAAATTGTACATAAATATGCATATACCATCATCTTCATTGTATACTAAGTCTGTGTAGATTGTCCACATAGATAAGTAATTAGTTAGAAATTAGATAGTTTAGTTCTAAATGGTGATTAATCGTTTTACAGGATATGGCTTCGCGTGGTAGGCGTGGTGTTCCTGCTCGTGATGGCGAGCAGAGGAGAGATGAGCCTCGGCGTGAGGATCAGGGTGAGCAGCAGGCCCCTGCACCCCAGGGTCCTGTACTTCCTCCACCGCCACCAGTAGACTATGGAGTGTTCATGCAGGGTTTGGTGCAGGCCATGCAAACACAGGCCCACACTCAGGCTGCACTCCAGGCTCAGTTGGAGGCTCAGGTTAGAATAATAAGATAAAGTAGTCTGTATTATTAAATGCATGATTGTTATGTTATATGTGTTAATTATGTTGCTTGTTGTAGCAGGCTCAGGTACCAGTTCCCCAGGCTGACCATGGTGGACCCTCCATCATGGAAAGGTTTAAGAGGATGTCGCCACCCTCTTTTAAGGGGGAGAGCGATCCATTATTAGCTGAGAACTGGATGAGGGAGATTGAGAAGATCTTCCGGGCCATTAGGTGCGCTGAGGACGACAAGGTCACTTTAGCCACCTATATGCTACAGGTATGTGTAATCTAATCTATTGGTTATTACTTTAAGTACAAATTATGTTGGATAGTTCTCATGGATGGTTTTGGCAGGAGCGAGCCGATGTATGGTGGTCCTCGTTGTTACGTACTCGGTTCGAGGATGGTGCCGTGGAAGTTGGATGGGATGAGTTCGTGAGACTTTTCCGAGCCAAGTTTGTTCCGGAGCACATCCAGGACAAGATGGAGCAGGAGTTCCTCTCGTTAACTCAGGGCTCCATGATCGTGCTGGAGTACGAGGCCAGGTTTGTCGAGCTATCAAAGTACGCCCCTCATATTGTAGCTGATGAGCGCAGGAAGGCGAAGAAATTCGTGATGGGTCAGAAACCATCGCTGAGGATGAGGTTGGTGGCTTTCGACCATCGTACTCTCGAGCAGGCGCTCAGCGCGGTGTGTCGGTAGGAAGGGGAGATGGAGCAGTATCTGGAGGAGAAGAAGGCTTCTCAAAAGAGGCCAGCAGCTCCTTTCCAGAGACAAGAGAGGAAGAAGGCGACTTTCCAGTCACCGAAGCGTCCTGTGGCATCAGGCAGTGGTTAGGTATCTTCTCAACGTTCCCCTAGTGGTAAGAAGGAGTGTCCTCATTGCGGGAGGGCACATGGCGGTATGGAGTGTTGGCTGGTAGCAGGGAAGTGCTTGAAGTGTGGGAGCAGTGACCATAAGATCAAGGACTGTCCGAGGCTTCAGCAGGGAGCCCAGCGTGGGCCAGCCCCAGTAGCAGCAGCAGCAGCGCCAGCGACAGGACGACCAGGGAGACCTCGAGCCCCAGCTCGAGTGTTTGCTTTAGCTCGTGAGGACGCCGAGCAGGCGGATCATGTCACCGAAGGTACGTTTTGTTCTTAGGTGTGCATGCTCGGGTTTTGTTCGATACGGGTGCTACTCACTCGTTCATTTCTGAGCGTTTTGCTAGGCAGTTAGCTTTAGAGTCAGGATTAGAGTCTGAGGATTTAGAAGTCCCTTTGTCTGTGCATACACCTGCGGGTACGGTATCGACTAGGAAGTGTATTCCGTCTTTACCGGTGTGCATTGAGGATAGAGTCCTAGAAGGGTGTTTCTTCTTGCTTAAGATGAAGGACTATGATGCTATTCTTGGTCTGGATTGGCTAGAGGAGCACTATGCATTGGTAGATTGTCGTGGGAAGAAGATTGTTTTCCGCATTCCTGGTGAGGATGAATTTTCTCATCCTTTGCCGAGGAACTTAGCAGGAAAGTTTGTCATCTCGGCCATGAGGGCAATGAGAATGGTGAACAAGGGTTGTGACGCTTTTCTTGCCAGTGTGGTTTTAATACCCAAGGCTGATGAGTCACTTACTCTTGCCGAGATAGATGTAGTGCAGGATTTTCCAGATGTCTTTCCTGATGATTTATCTGGATTGCCACCGGCTAGAGAGATAGAGTTCACTCTAGAGTTGCTTCCAGGCATCTCTCCTATCTCGAAGGCACCTTATCGGATGGCACCTGCGGAATTAGCTGAGTTAAGGAAGCAGTTGCAGGATTTGTTAGATAAGGGATTTATTCGCCCTAGCGTTTCCCCTTGGGGCGCGCCTGTCTTATTCGTGAAGAAGAAGGATGGGTCACTTCGGTTATGCATTGATTATAGAAAGCTAAACCAGGTGACGGTGAAGAACAGGTATCCCTTACCTCGGATTGATGATTTGTTTGACCAGCTACAGAATGCATCGGTCTTTTCTAAGATTGATTTGCGTTCTGGCTATCATCAGTTGAGGATTAGGAGTGAGGATGTGTCCAAGACGGCATTTAGAACCCGTTATGGACATTATGAGTTTTTGGTCCTTCCGTTTGGTCTAACCAACGCCCCTGCAGCGTTCATGGATCTCATGAACAGGGTGTTTAGACCCTATCTAGATAGTTTTGTTGTAGTCTTCATTGATGACGTGCTGGTCTACTCTCCAGATGAGGCCACACATCGTCAGCATTTGAGGATAGCGTTAGAGGTTCTCCGTGAGCACAAGCTGTATGCAAAATTCAGCAAGTGCGATTTTTGGATGCGCGAGGTTCATTTCCTTGGGCATGTTATCTCCGGTGCTGGTGTAGCAGTGGATCCAGCGAAAGTCCAAGCTGTTATGGATTGGGAGAGTCCCAAGACTCCTTCGGAGATTCGGAGTTTTCTTGGTTTGGCGGGTTATTATCGGCGTTTTATTGAGGGATTTTCATCCATCGCCGCTCCATTGACTCAGCTGACCAGGAAGGGAGTGAAGTTTGTCTGGTCCGAGGAGTGTGAGAGTAGTTTTCAATTATTGAAGACTAAACTCACATCGGCTCCTGTGTTAGTTCTACCGAGCGGTGTAGAGGGTTTTGCTATCTACACGGATGCATCTCGGATTGGCCTTGGCTGTGTGTTGATGCAGCAAGGAAGGGTAGTAGCATATGCTTCGAGGCAATTGAAGGAGCATGAGCGAAACTATCCGACTCATGATCTTGAGCTTGCGGCAGTGGTTCATGCACTGAAAATCTGGAGGCACTATCTTTATGGTGTCAGATTTGAGGTGTTCACTGATCACAAGAGCCTAAAGTATCTTTTCTCCCAAAAAGAATTAAACCTTAGGCAGAGAAGATGGATTGAGTTCCTGAAGGACTATGACTTCGACCTCCAGTATCATCCTGGAAAGGCGAATGTCGTAGCAGATGCCCTTAGTAGAAAGAGGTCGTCTCTCCAGCAGGACTGGAAGATGTTGGAGGATGCAGCGTGTACGATGACCGAGTTGGAGCCATCATTGTGCCGAGCTTTTGTGGCTCAGCTGTCCATTAGGTCATCGGTGTTGGATGAGGTGATCGAGCATCAGAAAGCCGACCCTAGACTCCAAGAGTTAGTGGGCAAAGCGGGTATTGCTCGTGATGAGGATGGTGTGATTAGATTCCATCATCGTGTCTGTGTTCCAGACATTGTAGATATTCGTGAGCATGTTTTAGCAGAAGCTCATAGATCTAGGTTCTCTATTCATCCGGGTAACACTAAGATGTACCAGGATTTAAAGAGATCATTTTGGTGGTCTGGCATGAAGAAGGATGTAGCTGAGTTTGTGTCTAGATGTCTAGTATGCCAGCAAGTGAAGGCCGAGCGGCAGCGACCATCTGGTCTTATGCAGAAGATGGAGATCCCAGTTTGGAAGTGGGAAGCTGTCACTATGGATTTTGTTACGGGTTTGCCTCGATCTAGACGAGGTAATGACTCGATTTGGGTAGTGGTAGATCGATTCTCGAAGACTGCGCATTTCTTGCCTATGAAGAAGAAGCAGTCAGTAGAGAGTTTAGCTAGACTGTATGTTAGTAGTATTATTAGATTGCATGGAGTACCGAAGTCTATTATTTCGGATCGAGATCCGAGATTTACTTCGAGGCTATGGAAGGGTCTTCAGGATGCGTTAGGTTCGGAGCTGAAGCTCAGTTCGGCATTTCATCCCCAGACAGATGGACAGTCCGAGAGGACTATCCAGACGCTTGAGGATATGTTGAGGGCTTGTGTGCTGGATTGGAAGGATGATTGGGAGCGCCATTTACCTCTAGTGGAGTTTGCATATAACAACAGTTTTCATGCGAGCATTGGCATGGCTCCATTTGAGGCTTTATATGGTAGGCCTTGCAGATCTCCTTTGTGTTGGGAGGAGACCGGTGATAGGCAGTTGATCGGTCCGGAGTTAGTTCAGGAGACTTCGGATAAGGTCCAGCTTATTAGGAAGAGACTTGTTGCGGCACAGGATAGGCAGAAGAGTTATGCCGACAACAGGAGAAAGGATCTAGAGTTCGAGGTAGGTGAGCATGTCTTTTTAAAGATTTCGCCTACGCGGGGTGTAGTTAGATTTGGCAGGCATAGTAAGTTGAGCCCTAGATTCATTGGCCCGTATGAGATTCTCCGACGATTGGGCAACGTGGCATATGAGCTAGCTTTACCTCCAGCATTGGCTAGCGTTCATCCTATTTTTCACGTATCTATGCTCAGGAAGTATGTCAGAGATCCGTCTCATGTTATTAGCCATGAGCCAGTGGAGATCCAGCCAGATCTTTCTTATGTAGAGCAACCAGTAGCTATTCTTGATCGGAAGGTTCAACACCTCCGAAACAAGAGCATTGCGTCAGTAAAGATCTTATGGCGTAACTTCTCGCGAGAGGAGGCTACTTGGGAGCTTGAGGATGCAATGAGAAAGAAATATCCTCAGTTGTTTGAGTAGTGTCAGTCTAACTTCGAGGACGAAGTTTCTTTAAGGGGGAGAGGGTGTAAGGCCCTTGATTTTCATCTTGCTTGCTTAAGTATATGTATATGCGTATAAGTGTATACTATTGATGTATAGATTATTGTGTATAAGTATTTATTTATACAAATTGTATGAATTAGTATTATTGAAATGTACATATTGTATTCAAGTATATATATATATATATATATTTATTTATATATTTATGTGTGTAGTATTATAAATTCTGCATATTTAAAGTGAATTTTGTCGGCCAGTCGGCGTCAACATCGGTTGACGTTGACTAGGAGTGGGCGGCAATATCGATGGACGCCCATTTTGGATAGGCGACCATAGATATGGACGCCAATATCCCAGACCAGTTACGTTTCCAGATCCGGAAATGCCTCCGGAAATTTAGCCTCTTGTTTTAGAAACCCTTCCCAACGGCTCTGAGACTTACCCCTTTAGTATATCCGACCCCCAACCCTTTATAATACCCAGTTTTTGGCCAGATCCATCCCTTTTGACTCTTGGGTCAAAAACCTAGCTCTTCTATGCAAAAACCCTAACTTGAACCTGAGAGATCTGACTTCGGGAGGCTTCATCCGGTGATCTGCATCGACTGGTGTCAACTCTGAACATCCGGGAACGATCCCCCACGCTGGTGTGCAGTGAAGATCAACAAAGAACCCGAAGAAGGAGGGATTTGAAGACTCTTTGGCACAGGCCGAGGAGGGCTTCTCCGGCTTGAATCGTCGTTTGTGGATTTTACAAGAGGCAAGTACCCCACTCACATCAACCCTACATGTGTCTAGTATGTCCCAGGAATTTTTCAGATTTTTCTCGTGTCCTGGAACCCCCCATTCAAGTGATTTGTTGGCTTTCAGTTTGTGTTTGTGCAGACAGGATATTAATGGTAGGATCCCTTGCCGCTAATATCATGTGTTGGAGGCATCATATACTTCCGTTAACCTATAGACGGCTACCCCATGCCGTCAAGTTCTTCAGACTGCAACAGTTTGCAAGTCTGCCCTTCTATAAGCTAATTTTCGAGTTTTTCCGCATGAGGATATACAGTAAAACTTCATATAATATATAAATATACATGTTGGGTGTACTGTGAGTTATTGTGCATTTTTTGAAATTTTCCCTGATTATTAGAATTCCTTGAATGTACTACCGACAGAAATGTAAATCTTGAAAAATATCGTTTATGAAATATGTATAGAATTTGACTGCCATGAAATTTCTGTACACTGGTTATGAGATCTGATGCATGATATAAAAATTTGAGAAATTTATATTATCTGTATAGTTTATTAAATTTTCTGAACCGGAAAATAGTTAATATGTCTACTCAATGTAGAAAAGTTAAGAATTCATGCGAAACTAGTTAATTTCCTATAAATTGAGATAAAATTTGTACTATCAGTATTCATGTATGTAATAAGTTGTGAGTCCGAATAATGAAAATTTATGTCAGTTTGGCTATTTTTACATTTGATAACATCACTGTTATAATTTTCAGAAATTATGAGTAATTCAGAAAAATGTAAATTTTGGTACGCATGATAGCTAAACTCTGATGAATTTCTGGTTAAATTTCTGTACTGAACTGATGATAATAGCTATATAAAATAGTTTTATGTTAGATATTATTAATTAATGCATACTAATATGATTAGTGTTTAATTCTGCAAAAATTTCAGCATGATTAGAATTGTTGTAAAATTTGATTAATACTGAAAACAGTAGTACCATGCTAGGTAATACTGAAGAATGTAAATGTACGAACATGAGATGAATGCGTAAATATTTTGTATTTAGAAGTGTGTTGAAATTGAGAAAACGTATTAATGTGCCAATGGGTGACACTGCTACCTTAGAGGGCTGTGGAACTATACTGTGGTAAAGTCCCCACGGGAAAGTTCAAAGTGTGTGATGTCCCATGGGCATTGGGATTAAATCCTGGAGGCGAACAAGTATCGCTGGTTAGGGTGGAGAGTGTTTCTCCCGGTTCTGCGCAGTAACTAAGATTAATCACTGGAATGCCTAGGTGTTGATATGTGATGTGAATAGTGTGTGTCCTTCTAAAGTGGTTTGGGCTATGTGTCACGGCATTAAGGAAAAGTGAAAATGTGTTTAAGTGAAAGAAAATGTGTAAATTGTGAACCTGTGTAAGTGAATATGTGTTCATGAAATTCTTATGAAAACATGCAAAAATGATAAGTTTCTTGTGAATGTGACATGATAGTAGTAAAACAACGAGCTTTTCACTAATATAAATGTGTTAACTATGTGAAAAATTATCTTAGAATTCATGTTAAATTAGTTGTTATGAAATGTGTAAATTTATGTGTAAAATGACCAACATGTGGCATATGAATGATTGAATGAAATCAGTTTAGCATATTGAAAAGTGTAGAAAGCATGTAATAGGATTAGTTTATTGTGTATAAAACTAAATCCCATGTGTAAAATATGTAGAAATCATGAATAGGCTTCTGTTTGAAAAACTGTCACTTCCATGCATTATGTGTAAATGATGTAGCATAAGGATATGGAGATTACTTGATGCATATATGTTTAGTGTGCTTGGTGTTACTTGTTGAGTTCTTTTGAACTCATTCTTGCTTCGGCGTACAGGTGCAGACGTTTCTACTTCTTCCGAGGAGATCGTTAGGAGCGACTCGGAGCGAGAGTAGGAGAGATTGTTGTGGATTTGGCATTGTACTTTTCATTACATCATAGTATGTAATAAAGACTCTGCGTAGTCTCATGTGGACAATGTATTTATTTTATTTCAGTTATGAACAGTTAGCTCTCTTTTCTACTATACGGACTGTGAATAGAATGTGGATGATGGAATAAGACTTCTTTTCAGCTCTTTAAATTCCGATGTCATGAGATATATTATATTTGTGTATGTTTCAGCCTATTGTACTAGTGTTGGGTAAATGTCCCACTGTGGCGATGCTTTCTATATCGACGTAGGTTGGTGGAACCGTACCGATATAAAGAGGGTCGTTACACTGGACATACAATACAGTGTTTGTCTTTGTGCTAGATATCAATCTAGTCCAAAGGAAAGCCATTTAATTGCAGTCAAGAGAATTTTCAGATATCTCTCAGGTACGTATGAATTGGGCCTTTGGTATCCAGCAGGTAGTAGTTTTAAGTTGATTTCTTATTCTGATGCAGACTACGCTGGATGTAAAATTGACAGGAAAAGCACTAGTGGCTATTGCCAAATGCTTGGTGGTTGCATGGTTTCGTGGGCATCCAAGAAGCAACACTCAGTAGCACTCTCCACTGCAGAGGCAGAATATGTTGCTGCAGGGAGTTGTTCGACACAAGTGTTGTGGATAAAGAGTCAACTGTCTGACTATAACATCGATATTGGATGCACACCTATCCTATGTGACAACACTAGTGCAATCAATCTATCAAAGAATCTCATTCAACACTCTAGGACAAAACACATAGAGATTCGTCATCATTTCTTGAGAGATGAGGTAGCCAATAAAACCTTAGAAATTAGCTTCATACCCACTGAAAAACAATTGGCTGACATCTTTACCAAACCTCTGGCAGAAGATAGATTCACCACATTGAGAAGAGAATTGGGTTTGTGCAAATTGCAATGAAACTTAACACAAATGTTAAGCATATGTCCCTTGTGTGCCCTAACTATGAGGTATATCAAATGGTGATGTGTGGAAGAACAAGTTATGCTTGTTTGGAAACTCTCATTATGCGTGAGAAAATATTCTCCGCCAAGTATCCATAGTCATGTGGCATGAAAGGGGCATGTACTCTACATGTGGAATTAGTTTCTTTACAATTATGCCCATTCAAAATTCTCCTTGAAAATCTGAAAATACTTGATGGTCTGTCTTACTACATGCTTGGTGTGCTTATTTGATTGGTCTATATGTGCAAATTTGTCTTCATAAACTTGAGTATCTTTGTACAAAATAGCACACATTATGGGGGAGCAAGTTAAGGTTAGATGAATGCTAATGTGAAGGAAATCACTCAAAATTTGTCTATCTCAATTCCCTCACAACCTTTGATCAATTCTGTCTTTCATTCTATTCTTAAACTGTCTCTATACAGGCATCTGTCGACAGCCTACAAGCACCCTGTCGACAGATCAGGCCAGACAGAACACTCTTTCTGCACACTGTCTACATCTGTCGACAGGTCCACTTTCCTCTGTCGACAGATATGCACGGTCTCTACCTCCCAGAACCCTCAATCTTCTGTCTGTGTGATCCTGTCGACAGGTCATTTCTCTCTGTCGACAGACACACTGAAACTTGGAACTTCAAGCACATTTCTTCACACTTTCAGTGAGCAGCTTCATGTTTAACATATAAGGTGTCTATAAGGTGTTAATACATGTTTGACCACACCATGTACAAATGATATTTAAGCTATTCTTTATACCACTATGATTTTCACATACTACTCATGTTTGGGTTTAGGTTCCATCATTTTGGAAACATTTCACAACTCTAAAGGCTATACACCTCACTCCTCTAAATAATTTCTTTATAGGCAAACATAGTTCTCAATTTACTTGATCAGTCTTTTGGTCATGGAACTGTATGTCTAATATTGATAGCTAATCATATAAACTACTTGATCTTGAGCTCTTAAAGCAATACTTGGAGAACAGCAACCTATTTCTGAAAAATAGCATTCACATAAGTAAAATAAAAATCAACTTCAAATTGGGATAAATATAGAGCAATGATGTATTTTGCTGAGTAACCGGGGTGATGTGCATCACAAATGTCTGCCCTCGCGTCAAAAGGCTCACTCATCAACTCTGTACAACGGTATGCTAGACACTTCCACTGAGTAACTGGGGGTATGGGCACTTGTAATGTCTATCCTCATGTCAAAAGGTGTGAAGTCCTCTTATGTACCACTTTTCCCATTGCCTTTCTGAATTGCAAATAAAAAAAAATTGAAATAGTGTGAAGCCTCCACTGAGTCATAAATCTCAAGGTCATTGGTTTTATGATTGTCTTGACATATAGATATTCATTTCATGCATCATTTGCCTATCAACAAAATGGGGATTGTGTTGTCTTACATTGCATTTATACAATGAAGAGTGAGAGTGCATTGTTCTTCATTTTAGGAGGTGTTTTGTTAATGTTCTAACTTAAAATTCCTTGGGTATTATGTTAAAACCATTATGGAAAATGAATTGGCTTTTTATATCTTTGTATATGGTTGGTTAAAATATGTATGGTTGGTTAAAATATGTGTTCACCTCTTATACATCTTAAATAAACAATTAGGAACCACTACTCCAAAGTTCCAATTCACAAAACCCACCAAAATAGCAAACTGACCATTTTCTGTCTATCCCTGTTGACAAGCATCAGGGGCCCTGTCGACAGCCGACGGCCAGACTTCGTCTGGAAGCCCAACAGGCAAGGGTTTAAGGCCGGATTTTGTGGGACCCAACCTTTCAAATTCTCACACTCTTTCTATAAAAGGTTCCCACGCCCCTTCCACCCTTTCACACTTCCCAAATCCCTTCCCCTTCCTCCTTTCACCAAAATCCTTCCTTCTATAGGGCACCGGAAGAGATCTCCACACCCTTACGTCTTCGTCCTTCCTGTGTCTTCTTCTTCTCTACCCTCTCCATCTACATCGAGATTCCAGGTCTGATGGCTCCATCGGCCAAGAAGATGGCATCCCGTCGTCATCCTCGGTCTCCCGAAGTCGGCTAGGGCTCCAGGGCACACGCCGAGCATCGGACGAAGCACCAGGAAGATTGTTTGCCGGAGCTCATCATCCCACCTACTCTTCGTCTTCTCGATGCCCATGGTACCTTCACGAAGCTCATGCAGCCCCGCTACATCGACTTCGTCTCGTTGGAGGATATGTTTCCCGAACTCCAGCCTCTCTTTGATGTCCAGGGTTGGGCTCCTTTTTGCTACGATCACAAGCGGTACTCCCCAACCGCCGTGACTGAATTCTACAACAACCTCTGATTGTCCAGTAGCGGTGAGTTATACTCAAAGGTGAAACGGACTCCCTTCCTGGTAACTCCAGACCTCTTCTCCACCGCCTTGCAAATCCCCAACACCGGGATAGACATCAAGTCCCATCATCCAACCCCCAAAGAGTACCACACTCTCATTACTCTGCAGCCTTACGATCCTACTGATCATAAGCAACTAAATGCCAACTCATTCCCTCCACTTCATCGTCTCATCCATCACATCTTCACCACTCTCATAGTTCTCAAGGATGGTAGTCGAGAACTTGTGACCTCCCTTCACAAGTCTCTGCTTCATCAATTTCTACTAGCTGAACCCATCAACCTCCCTCTCCTCATGGTCTCTATTCTTCGCCTATGTGTTAGCAGTGCAAAGAGATCTATGCCCTATGCATGCCAACTCACTTCTCTCTTCCTATTCATTGGCATTCAAATCCCAAAGGAGGAGATGACGGATCTCAAATCCTGTAGCTCCTATGACCTCACGGCTGCTCAGAGGATGGGCTACAAGTTGGTAGATGGCCTTGTCACACGAGACCTCAAGGGCAAAGGAGCAGTTGCTGCTGAGGATGATGGTGCTGACGAGGAAGATGAAGATGAAAAAGATGCTGAAAATGAAGAAGACTCCCAATCTGAGCCACTAGATGCTCCGGGAGATGCTACTGCTGATGTTGCTGAGCCTTCCATCCGTCAACTACTTGCTCAGTTACAACTTCAGATGACAACAGGGTTTGATAGGCTCAATGCAAGAATGGACACAATGGACTCTAGCATTGCAGCACTGGATTCGCATCTGGACACCATTATTACTGAGCGTCCTCCACAGCCAACTGATGAAGATGCTTAGCTAGTTTATGTGTCTAGGATTGACTCCAGTCCTGTTATCTTAGTTTCAATTGAATCCTATTCTGTCTTATGTAATGTTACTTTCAAATGGTCATCATTCCATGTCTTTCCCTTCCTATTAGCACCTCATGTACTGTGTATGCTTATGGAAAATCAATGCAAATCCTTGCTCAGTGCATAATCCATGTGTCTCTGGTGTGTGCTTTTAGATGTTGTCAAAAGGGGGAGAAAACTCAATTGTGCACTTATTTAATTGATTGATTAATTTTGTCATCATCAAAAAGGGGGAGAATGTTGGGTTCACATTCTAAATAATAAATACAACATGTTTTTTTGATGATGAACAATGATGAACAATGTAAACAAATGTGAACAATGTGAATTGAGTTTAATGCATGAGATCTTCAAACAAATGACTTGTCACAATAACTTGGTACAATGCTTGGTTATATATGTTCATAATATCTCACTAACTATGTTTACTAATGTAGGAGATATACTATGCAAGACATGTGCCAACAACAAGTATGAAAGATCAAGAAAAGTCAAAAGACAGTGTACCTGTCGACAGCCATCAAGACCTTGTCGAAAGATACCAACAGTCACCAACATACATGTTCTGGAAAACAAGCCCTATCGACAGCAACAAAGTCTCCTGTCGACAGAAGCATACAGTCAGAAAATCACAGTTCTGGAAAACATGTGCCTGTCGACAGCACCAAGGCACCTGTCGACTGATGCACACAGTGAGAGCTTCAATAGAACTTCCAGACTTCTGGAACTTGGCACACTGTTGATCCCTGTCGACAGCAGGTGTATGACCTGTCGACAGACGTACAGAAGCTTCATATACGGGAAGTTTGAAAGTTACCAAACTTGGTGTTTCCTTCTATCACGTCTCTCCATATGTAAACACCAATATATAAACATCCTTTTGAAGCAAATCTCGTACACAAGCAGCCTCCAAGCAAGAACCCTAAAGAGTTTTCAAGAGAAGTCTTGTTCTGTTGCTCTGCTTCAACCTACCGCCCAGAACCAAGAAGAGAAGTCTCTCCAGCGGAAGGTGAAGCCTAAACGTCGTGGATTCAAGTGTCTCCATCAACTTGTGATCATCAAGACGAAGCTTGAAGTCCAGCCAGACGTTTACCAGAATGGTTTACAAATTTGGATTTGTTCTTCAACTCTCAAATTCTTCTCTATTTCTACTTTTTCATATCTGTGTGTGTGTGTTGTGTTTCAAGCAGTCCTTGTGCTTGATACACGTGTGTGGGTGTTAATCTGATCGTGGTTGCACATCAGATAACACGTGTGTGTTAGTTGTAGTTTGTGAACTAGCTCATAAGCAGATTGTTCTGCGTGTGTGTGTGGCCCGTGGATGTAGGATACACGAGTTGTGTACTCCGAACCACGTAAATCTGCGTGTCTCGTGGTTTGAATGCTTTTACGCTAGATGTTTGGTAGGCATGGCGTCTATACACACGTATTGTAGTTTGCTATCTATATGTCATCAAGTCACACACATCCACACATAGCTTAGAGTTTAATATTATTTTGATAATCTGTACTTTAAAGAAAAGAAGGTGATAAACTTTTTTTTAATCGACAGTAATCTATTCAACCCCCCTTCTAGATTACCATATAGGGAATTCCGCAACCCTTCAGCACAAACCACGTGAAACCTCAGGTAAACCTCGTGTACTGACAGTCTACAACACAACACCACCTGCCTCGTGTGAACACTATGTCCACAGGCAAACTACTAGCTAGCTACGTAACCTGTGAGCTAGCCTAAAAAACCACGTGCTTCCCAGAGCACCACAAGTGCCAATGCACTGCTCACTAACACTGAGCATACCGGTAATGATAATCGGATAGTCACATGCGTAAACCATGCACAAACAGGGACTCTCGGGCCAAGTCGCGACAACCATTGGGTCGCCTTCACAAGGCGTCGCCACGACATATCGCCTTCAGATCCAGAACGCGACCTACTTACATGTCGCCTCCTGATCCTTAACACGACACATCACTGTGTCGAGTTCAGGACGCGACATAGGGACCCGTCGCCTTAGCAGGCAGGAACCCTAATCCGAGCTCTCTCCATGACAGCCCATTCCACACCATACAAACCATCCTTAATTCTTCATTTTCATGCTTTTGTGAATACCTAAGCATGGTATCTAAGGTTAGAAACGTATTAAACTGATTGGAACCCTATCCCTTGCGATTTACACCCCGAAAACAGGAAGAGTTCACCTACCTTTGCGAAGAACGTGTTATGCAGCGATCTCCCGGCATTTCCCCTGCTTCTCCCGGACTCCCTGTAGCGAGAACACGCCGAAGACGCCAAAACCCAGCAGAAATCGCCACAGCCTCTCCCCCTAGCCGAGCAGAACCCTTGTGCGTTCTGCTTGGCTGGGGTTATTTAAAAACCTGCAGCGGTTCGGAACGTGATGCATCGTGGCGTCGCAATCAAGTCGCGACAGACCTGAGCGTCGCCTTCCCAACGCCCGCTGCCCTGAGCGCTACACGTGGCGCACATGCAGACGCTCAAAACTTCAAGACGGCCACATGAACGCGACGGCCACCTCTGTCACGTTAAGAACGCGACACACCTTCCTGTCGCAATGACAGGCTGAGGAATCTAGGGTACTGTCGGCCCAAACTATCGGCCCAGTAAGCCCCAGAAACACACACACACGGCACACAAGCCACATTGGCCTCACATTGGCCACCACAAGCGCTAAACACACGATCCACGAGGATCCAAGAAACACGCGACGTTACAGGCAGGGGCTTCAGCCTCACAGTATGCACATGTACATTCACAGGCATCAGCTTCACAGGCAGGAGCTTCAGTCTCACAGTCTGTACATTCACAAGTAGGGGCTTCACAATCAGGAGGGCTACACACACCTCGTTCCTTACCAGATGCCGCAAACATCTCTGAGCATGCAACCATCAGTCCTCAGACTCCTGGGAGTGCATCTTTAGTTGCTTCAGGTTTACAATATTTTTTATTTCTTGAATTTTATTTGTATTATTGCATTCACTTCATCTTTTTTATTTTCATTTAGTTGGTACCACTAGACGTGGGAGAGGTCTTTCTAGGGCGACAAGCGTCAGGATCCTACCTCCAGGCCAGACCGTTCCTATAGATCTAAAAGGGGGGATCTTCAGTTGGTCCATATGCTCAGCAATTTACTACATATCTTGAAGTTTGTAATAGAGTGCATTGCAACCTATGGCAGTAAGACTACATGACCCTTCCTCCTGAAAAGAAGGAGGCTATTTTGAGAGACCTACAGCTAAAAAAATTAATTATTTAAGTTATATAATTGTTTATTTCTATAGTTATAATGACATTGATCATATATGATGATTATGCAGCAACACTTCACTTTTTTGCAGTCTCCAGCGATAGATGCCGACATTCTTCGCCATATGGGAGAAATGCAAAGGAAGCAAAGGTCCCACTTAAAAAGAAAAGTAAGATTTTTTACCATTATGTAGTATTATTGCACTCACATTCTTATGTAACTTGTGCTTGTGTATGAGAGTATTTTAGGACGACCATTTGAGGATGCATGTAATAATTTGCCACCAACTTATGATTCTAGTCTATGGCGGCACATGTGTGAGATATGGGATCGAGAAGATAGTAAGGTATTATTTTGTCAAATCCTATTATTTGATGGATTCAATTATTTAGGATATCACTTTTTTTTTTCCTCATGAATGCAGCGAGTTAGTGAAAGAAATAAGTCTAATCGATCTCATTTGTCAATGCCTTATCGAAGAGGGCGGATGAATATTCATCAATTAAGTAATGATTTTGTAAGCATTGATTTTAATTATTGATTTGATATTATTATAGTCTAATTATAACTTTTAAATGTTAAATAGGTGCAAAAGTATGGTCGTCATCCCACACATCCAGAAATGTTTCAAATGACGCAAGCTAGGACAGCACCGGATGGCAGTGTCATGTGGAGCAATGAACAAAGTCGTCAAGTGATGGTAATGATGATTATAAATCATAATATTAATTCATACATTCAACTTATTTATGTACTAATTATCTTATATTAATTACAGGATCAGATGACCCAGTTGATGTATGCCACTCCCTCAAATGAATCAGATGGCACAGCTCATCTTGTCGTACTTAGTCTAGAGGAGGTCTTCCGTCAAGTGTTTGGGAGCGATAGGCCTGAACGGATCCAATGCGGTGGTCAAGGACAGACTTTGAGGAGTTGGTACGGGACATCTGAGGGTGGTAGCAGTAGCAACACTACATATCAGCATCTCTTACAGGAGCAATCTCAGCACAAGTCTGAGATATCTGAGCAGAAGTTTGAGATTGAAAGAATGAAAAAAATCATTGAAGATCAGGAGCAGAGAATAGCAGCACACAACACAGATATAGATGTTCGAGTTGAAGCTCAAGTGGAGGCTCAACTGGAGGCTCGAGTGGAGGCTTGACTTGCTGCGCTACAGACACAGATGCTCCAAAGCATGGATAAACGATTGCAGGAGCATTTTCATACTCATACATCTAGAATGATGATCAAGTTATCCCCATGTAATTTAAATAAACTACACATTTATTTTGGTGATTAACAAAACTACGATAAAGGTTACTAACATATTTTCTATGAACTCTAAGCACAGGGAATAAACCAAGGGAAAACAAGCCAATCAAGTAAGTATTCATCACACTACAACAATGTGAGTTCAAAGCATCAATATTTGTCTAAGTATACATCAATTTCTTAAGTGAGAACAACGATTTGGTCTCACATCGATTCCTTAAGTGATTGCAATGATTTGATCTCACAACGATTTGTTAAGTGATTGCAACGATTTGCTCTCACAATGATTTGTTAAGTGAGCGAAACGATTTTCTTTCATAACGATTCGTTAAGTGATCATAACGATTTGTTTTCATATCGATTTCTTAAGTGAGAACAACGATTTGGTCTCACATCGATTCCTTAAGTGATCATAACGATTTGTTTTCATATCGATTTCTTAAGTGATCACAACGATTTGCTCTCGCAACGATTCCTTAAGTAATCATAACGATTTCTTAAGTGATCACAACGATTTGCTCTCATAACGATTCGATAAGTTACATAACGACTCTGTCACTGTAACGGTTCATCAAGTTATATAACGACTTAGTCGCTGTAACGATTCAATACATTTCACAATGATTCGCTTACAACAATTGGATTATCAATATATATAATGATTTGTGTATACATCTGCATACTTATGATTGCATAACGATTCACTCATTTGCACAACGATTTCATAAGTCATGCATATAACGATTTCATGAAATATAACAATTTGATTTTCGAGTTAATTTATGAATACGTTGAAAAGCCAAAGTCTTCACGCATATCTTTCTGACAGCTATGCATTTATTACAACTGAACGTATCACTGCATGCATGTAGACGATATCTTCCATTATCGTGCTTCCTCTGTAAACTTCTTTTAGAACAGCAAATTGGCATTACTATTTTGATGAACATTAGTTCTAACATTGACTGACAACAAGAGACAGCTCAACTGTCTATTGTTTAAACCTGAAATGTGTGCAGGTCTCTGACAGCATTCGTCATATGATGTTGGACAGAATAGAAGCCAAAGGATATTACAGAAGATCCTCTCTCTCTCTCTCTTTGCGTGCATGAAAGGATAAAGGACTGTTGACTGGAAGCTTTCAAGCATCAAGTAGTCTAACGTTTACTTATGCTTAGAGACAACGGGCACTTCAACGTTCGAATTTCAAAAAGGGTTATATATATATAGAAGAATGAAGCTCCAAGATAGAACAACGGTTAGAGAAACAAGTGATCAACGCTTACAACCTTCTGCAAGTTTTCCTAGAGCCAAGCAAAGAATCCCATATGTTCTAGCTCTTGCTCTCTGTACTATGTGTAGATCTGTGATAGAGCTTTAAGTTCTGAGAAGAGTTCTTTGTTGTAGATCTTTTCTTTCTCAGTTCTTAGCTTCAGATCAAGTTGTGTTCTATAAGCTTGATCTAGGGGCTTCATCTCTGAACACTTTTCTTGTGTTGTGCCCTTCGCTGGAAGGAAGACCTGGTGGGGTCCAAGGTGTTATTCCCTTTGTTGGAAGGAAGACCTGGTGGTTCCAAGGTGTTGCTCCCTTCGTTGGAAGGAAGACCTGGTGATTCCAGGGTGTCGTTCCCTTCGTGTGAAGGAAGACCAGCTGGGGTGTTGGATGCTGTAGTGTCCTTAAGGGGGACTGTACCCTTGTTATTGAAATCCTGAGATATTGCTCAGGGACTGGAAGTAGGACTCCTATGGAGAGGAGATCCGAACTAGGATAATTCTCTGTGTAGTGTGAATGCTTTTGTGTGATTGTTTTTACCTTAACTAACACTAACAATCTGCGAAGTGTGTTTTTGTTACCTTTGTGTGAACAGGTTTTAAGTATTAAATATTTTTTAATATCTCATTCACCCCCCCCCCCCTCTAGGCTAGCTAGCTGGGCAACAAGTGGTATTAGAGCTAGTCTCTTCGACAAAGAAGAAGATCCAACGATCTGAAGAGAAAAGATCAAATGGCAGCCTAAGGTCACTCCGAAGGTCAGTCAGTCAACAGGCCACCACTGTTCGACGGAGAAGATTACAGCTACTGGAAAACAAGAATGGAATACTTCCTACAAGGATTCGATTTTCAAATATGGTCCATAGCTGAAGAAGGAGATCAAGTTGTTCTAAACAACAGAAACAACTGGTCAGAAGATGATAAAAAGAAGATATCTCTCAACTGCAAAGCTAAGAGCATATTATGCTGTGCACTTAGCAAGAAAGAATTCAATAGAGTTTCAGCTTGCAAATCAGCGATGGAGATGTGGGAGAAGCTAAGAATCACATATGAAGGTACTGACAAAGTAAAAGAAACCAGAATAGATATTCTGGTAACACAGTACGAGAGATTTTAGATGCAATCAGAAGAATCCATTACACAAATGTTCAGCAGATTTACCGACATCACCAACGGGTTAGCTAGATTAGGAAACTGCTATGAGATGGGAGACATGGTAAGGAAAATCCTTAGATCCCTACCATCCTCTTGGACTCCCAAGGTGACAACAATAGAGGAAGCAAATGATTTGAAGAGAATGTCTTTAGAGAAACTCATTGGATCCCTTATGGCCCATGAGATTAACATGGAAAGGTTAGGAGAATCTTCTAGCAGAAAGAAGCACTCCAATGCTCTTAAGGCTGAAGAGGACGGATCAGAAGAATCGTCAGATGAAAATGAAAGCTTAAGTAATAGCGAAGATGAAGAAGCAATGTTGTCTAAAAGACTGCAAAGTATATTAGCCAAGAAGAAGAAGATATATCAGTCTGGGAGAAGATATTTCAAGAAGAACAAGGATTTCAGGAAGCCAGAAGGAAAAGATCTGAAGAAAACTGAGCCCATATGCTATGAATGTAAGAAGCCCAGACATATCAAAGTAGAATGTTCGAAGCTCAAGAAACCTAAATTCAAGAAGAAAGATAGTTCCAAGAAGTTCAGGGGATACAAGAAGAAAGCAATGGCAGCAACTTGGAGCAATAGCAGTGACTCTGACAGCGAGTCCACCTCTAGTGAAGAAGAGGAAGAAAAGGCCAACTTAGCATTCATGGCCAACACAGAAGAAAAGGTAACCTCTGACTCTTCCTTTGATTCTTGTAATGATTCTGATTCAAATAATTTAGAAGAAGCGTTTAACGAACTGTATGGTAAATATAGAGAAGTATCCAAACAACTAAAAGCCAGTAAGAAAAGTATCGCATGTCTAGAGAATACTAACTCAGACTTAAAATCAGAAAATGAACAAATAGATAAACAAATCTCTGAACTCAAAAGAAGAAATGATTTATTATGCAAAGATATGAAAGATAAAAATGAACAAATAATCAAACTAGAAAAAAAGAGATAGTAGATGGATTAAGAAATAAAATTAAAATGCTAACAGAAGAAAATGAAAAATTATCAAGTACGTTAGAAAAATTTACTAATGGTAAAAATTCCTTAATATTAAAAGGTGCTAGACGGTCAGGTAAAAAGAAGAATGGAGTAGGCTACACACCCCCAGATAATGAAGACACAACAGTATACCCTAAAACATATCTAACTCCAAAATTCATACCTGAACAAGATACATCATATAAATCAAACCTTAAACATGTTCCATATGAAAAGGTAACTAGAACAACATGTTGCAGTCACTGAAACAAGCTAGGACACACCAAGATATTATGTCCAACTAAATATAAAAGATGGATAATAAAAAGGGAAATTGATGACACTAATCAACCAGGACCCAAAAGAACTTGGGTACCTAAAGCTTAATGTTTTCATTTCAGGAAAACCTTCGGGCATCCAAGTGGTACTTGGATAGTGGATGCTCAAGGCATATGTCAGGAAACAGAAGGCTGTTTACCCATTTAGAAGCTGAAGAAGGCACAGTCACTTATGGAGATAATGGAAAAGGGACTGTGATAGGCAGCGGATCAGTGAGCAGCAAAGTCAAAACAGTTATGGAAGATGTCCTATGTGTTAGAGGACTGAAGCACAACCTCATCAGCATCAGCCAGCTATGCGACAAGGGACATCAGATCAGATTTCAAGAATCCAAGCATAGTATCATGAAGGATGGAGCAGTCATACTTGAAGCCAACAGATAAAAGAACCTATATGTGATTTACCTTGAAGAACTAAAAGATCAAGATATCTGCTTAGCAGCAAGCAAAGAACAATCAACCGAGCTGTGGCACAGAAGATTGGGGCACTACAGTTTGGATGGCATGAGAAAGCTGATCAAGAGAAGTCTGGTAGAAGGTCTACCAAAAGTAAGCTCAAAAATAAATGGTGTCTATAGACCATGTGCGAAAGGAAAGCATACCAAGAGTTCCTTCAAGTCGAGGACTATGGTAACCACCTCTAAACCCTTAGAACTCCTTCACATGGACTTATTCGGGCCAATGAGGACCATCAATCTAGGAGGAAAGCAATATGGATTTGTTATAGTAGATGATTACTGCAGAGTCACATGGGTATCATTCCTGGAGCATAAAGATGACACTTTTGAGAACTTTCTGAGCTTCAGTAAAAAAATACAGAAAGACAAGAAGTTTAGCATTATTGGAATCCGATCAGACCATGGAGGAGAATTCCAAAATGAATGGTTTGCAAATTTCTGTGATGATCAAGGCATAGAGCATAACTTCTCAGCACCAAGGACACCATAGTAAAATGGAGTTGCTGAGAGGAAGAACAGAACCCTGTTGGACATGGCAAGAACAATGTTGTCAGAATATGATCTGCCAAGATATTTTTGGGCTGAAGCAGTTAACACAGCAAGTTACATCATCAACAGAGTAATGATCAGACCCATACTAAAGAAGACAGCCTATGAATTGTACAAGGGAAAGAAGCCGAAGGTCAGTCACTTCAGGACATTCGGATGTCCATGCTTCATCCACAACAATGGAAAAAGAGACATTGGTAAGTTAGATGCCAAATCAGATGAAGGCATCTTCATGGGGTATGCTTCTAAACCTAAAGGATATAGAGTGTTTAATAAGTGCACTTTATTAATTGAGCAGTCAGTACATGTTATTTTTGATGAAACTAACCCTTCCTTGAGAAAGGAAGAAGATAGTGACAATGATGATGCAGATGAATTATCCAAGAAACTAAAGAATACTATAATTGAGGACAAGGAAGATCCACCTCTGGAAGACCTGCAACAAAGGGATATCTCTCATCAAAATCTTCCAAAAGAGTGGAGACACAAGAAAGATCACCCACCTGAAAACATTATTAGTGATTCATCTCTAGGGGTAAGAACGAGAGGTAATTTATTCCATGTGATTATCTAGCTTTTGTTTCTCAAATAGATCCTAGGACAGTCAATGAAGCTCTTACTGATGATTCTTGGATTTTAGCCATGCAAGATGAACTGAATCAGTTCAAGAGAAACCATGTATGGTCACTTGTTCCTAGACCATCAAATCATCCAGTGATTGACACCAAATGGGTGTTCAGAAATAAATTGGATGAAGCTGGTGTGATCTTAAGAAACAAGGCCACATTGGTAGCTCAAGGCTATTCCCAAGAGGAAGGCATAGATTTCGATGAAACCTATGCACATGTAGCTAGACTTGAGGCTATTAGGATTTTACTTGCATATGCATCTGCATTAGATTTAAAATTATTTCAAATGGATGTGAAGTCTGCCTTTCTACACGGTTTTATTAAGGAGGAAGTTTATGTAGAACAAACTCCAGTTTTTGATGATGTTGATTTTCCCAACCATGTTTTTAAGTTGCACAAAGCTTTATATGGTTTAAAACAAGCACCTAGGGCCTAGTATGAAATGCTTAGCTCATTTCTACTAGACTATGGGGTTCACTAGAGGTCAAGTAGATAGTACATTATTTGTCAAATCTAAGGTCAAACATATTATGCTTATTTAAATATATGTTGATGATATAATATTTGGTTCTTCTGACGAATCTCTTTGCAAGTATTTTGAGAAGCTCATGCAGGGAGAATTTGAAATGAGCATGATGGGGGAGCTTAACTACTTCCTTGGACTACAAATCAAACAAGGAAAGGAAGGCATCCACATCTGTCAAGCTAAGTACACCAAAGAACTCTTGAAGAAGTTCGGATTCGATAATGCCAAGCCTCTGTCAACACCTATGAGCACATCAACAAGGATGGACAGTGACAAGGATGGTAAGAAAGTAGATCAAAAGATCTACAGAGGTATGATAGGTTTATTACTTTACTTAACGGCAAGCAGACCTGATATTTTATTTAGTGTATGCATGTGTGCTAGATACCAAGCAGATCCTAAAGAGTCTTATTTAATTAGTGTTAAAGGAATTTTTAGGTACTTAGCTAGAACTCATGATTTAGGTCTTTGGTATCCAAAATCATGTGAAATTAATTTAGTAGAACACTCTGATGTTGACTACGCTGGATGCAAAATAGATAGAAAAAGCACCAGTGGTTATTGTCAATTTCTTGCAGGATGTCTGATATCATGGTCCTCAAAGAAGCAAAATTCTGTAGCACTGTCTACAACTGAAGCTAAGTACGTGCCTGCTGGAAGCTGTTGTACACAACTTCTATGGATAAAACAGAAACTTGAGGATTATGGGCTACATATCAAGACAATCCCCTTATTATGCGAGAACACCAGTGCCATAAATCTCACCAAGAATCCAGTACAGCATTCAAGGACAAAACACATTGAGGTTAGATATCATTTTATTCGTGATCATGTAGCTAATGGAAACATAGATATTTCCTTTATTGATACAAATAATCAGTTAGCAAATATCTTCACAAAGGCCTTACTTGAAGAGAGATGTACATCTCTTAGAAGGGAATTAGGCATGTGCAAATTGTGAAAGATTTATCTGTATAAAATTGAAATATAAATTATCAGAATGATAATTATTTTTCCTCCCTGGATTTAAGCAAATTTCCTCAAAGATTCTTGTGTTAAGTTATTTCTGGCGATTCGCTATTTTACAAGCTTTTATTCCTATCGAACCAGTCATTTTGTCGTTTATTGCCATAAAGGCACCTCCTGTTTTGAAAAAGTCATTATTTCTTTGATATACCCAAAATCCATGTGGTAACGATTCACATCCCTTTTCATCCCCTTCTTCCTACCTGAGGCGATACCCTATCGACTCCGGCACCGACTCTCTGAGCTTTCAAGATCCAAAACTCCTTCCCGCAAGAAATTTCTTTGGGGTTTCTGCTCCTCTCCTCACTCCAACCCTTCAGAAACTTTCTCCAACAAATTCCATGGTCGCACCTGTTGTTTCCGATAGTGTTGGGGGCTATGGAGCCGAGTTCCTCACAGCAGAGCAGCAGGAAAGGTTCACCTTTGTGAAGACGAAGCTCTGTGGAAACAAGGCAGTGGATATTGCAGACATGGAGAAGAATGGGATGCACATCATCGTGGCAGCTATAGAAAGGATGAAATGGACAGAGATTGCAACCTTCTCTGAGGTAAGCTATCCAGACTTGGTAAAGGCGTTCTATGTTTGCTTAAGAACTGAGGCGGACGGGTCCTTGACGTCATATGTCAAAGGTACCCGGATTAGAATCGACCATGAGCTTTTGAGGTCTTTATTTGGTGTTTGCACCACTAGTCACTGTGGGATTCACACTGTGGATACCCAGGCAAAGGGACTAGGGATTGTAGGTCCCGAATTTCGGTTGAAGGATGGAAAACTTGATATTAATCAGATGAATGCATTCAACCATCTATTGCACTTTATAGTCTGTCAAATTTTGGTTCCAAGAAGTTCTACATTCTCTACGTGCACCAAGGCAGATTCGGACATGATGTTTTGGGCCATCCAGAACAAGGAGATAAACAGGGCTGAAGTTATTTTGGAGCGAATGAAGTTTGCCCATGCTCAGATATGGGACACAAAGAGCAAACTAAATGTGTCTCTGCCATATGCCCATCTGCTCACCAAAATATTCAAACATTTTGGCTTGAATTTATCTAGAGCAGTAGTAGAGAAGATGGGGCAAGCTATCCGCAGCAGAAATCTAAGGAAAATCGGATTTTTTGTGGTAAATGGTGTATGGAACAAAACTTCTGTAGCTGAGGGTGAGGCCATAATTGGCGAAGCCCAAGAAGTCCAGGAAGAGGTAGGAGAGGCTGCAACCCAAATAGCTCAAGAAGAATTAGCAGCAGCAGCAGCAGAGGTACCTGTTATCCAAGAAGAACATCAAGAAGGTCACAGTTCAGAGTCTGCAGTGGTTCGAGAGGAATCAGTATAGGCAGAAGCTCCTATAGCAGCAGACCAGGCAGCAGCACCAGCAGAAAGAGCAGCAGCTCTATCTAAAGAAGCACCAGCAGCAGCAGAGGACAGAGCAAAAGAATCTGTGACCATTGGCAGCCTAATTGAAGAAATTCCTCCAGAGAATATTTTTCCAGTTATGAGAACCTCTGAAAATATAAACCCTACCACTATTGTGGCATCCATTCTTAGAGATGTGCTGGAATCCATCTCTAGCACTCAAGGGGAGCCTGAGAGGTTCAGTGAATCAGTAGCTCCAGAAGCTGTGGAATCGGGCCATACAGATGAGATCATCATGGAGGAAGCTCCTAGTCAGGGGGAGCAAGCAGTTGCTCATAAGAAAATATTAGTGGAAGATGCTCCTATTGAGGGGGAGCAATCTCTTGATGAGGAGGCAGCTCCTCAGGGGGAGCACACTGAAAGTGTCCCCATGGATAATGAAGAGCATGTTGAATTCGAGGAGCCCATTGCAAGGGCACATAGCAAAAGGAAAAGAGTAGCTCATAGGAAGCCAAAGAAGAAACAGCTGAAGGTCAACTTCAACCCTGTCATCAGAAGGTTGAATGAGCATGGCAAAGCCATCACATCTATGCAATTGGATATTCAGTCCATCTCTATCAGCCAAACTTCTGCAGCTAATGAAATTTGAACTTTGTCCACTAAACTGCACAGCTTAAGAGATGATTTTAAAATGTTCAAACACTTATGCCGATGGATGAAAGGTGAGTTCGACAGTGTCAAGAAGCTCATCTCCTCAAGGGAGCAATCCTCCTCTGCCCCTTCTATTCCCCCTCCTACTGATCCAGTCAGCAGTTCAGGGCCTTCTCAGGCAAGGCAGCAAGAAGAAGAGGCTGGGCCATCAGGGCCATCTGGTATAGCAGAAGATCAGCCATCAGGGCAAACTGTGGTAAAACCAGCAGGGCATCTGGGCCTCAGGCAGTTCAGAAGGGACCAGCAGGGCCATCAGGGCCAGTCAAGGTTGTTTCAGGGCCAACAGGGTCAGTGGTCTCCGAGGATGTGCAGTCAAGTGTAGAAGAGCTAGCAGTTGCTCCTGAAGCCCCTGAGCCTTCATCCATTGCAACACCAGCCCCTTCTTCACCACCATCTTCTTCTACAGCACCTCCAGCTCCACCTACCTTCAAACAACCTGTACCAAGAACCATCTCATCTCCAACACCTTTTTCCTCTGAACCTCATTCTTCTCCTATCATGCCTACTATCATTTCCACATCCATTTCTCCCTCTCCTCCTGTTATTGATCCTTCAGTTTCTTCATTAGCTGGAGCCTCTTCCTCCTCTGGTCCCTCATCAGCCGGGGCATCCACTATTCTTTCTTCTAGATCATTTCTTCATCCTCCTACTCCACCTACATCTGTTACAATTACTCCTACTAATCCACAACATGCCAGTATTTTTCAAAATAAATTTGAGGATGAGTTGGAATGCACCACACTCATCTCAATCCTAGCAGTTGCTTCACATGTTCACAGGACTGATTCTTCTAGTCCTGTTTCTAAAAAGAGGAAAATTTCAAAAACTTTTGCTCTTTCCTCTGAACCCATGTTTCCTCCTCTTTGGTACTCCCTCTCAGTTGAAAATCGAAAGAGACCAATTTACTGCGAATATCTCCAAAAATGTATTCTCGCCAACCTTTTTAGTATTCCTTTTCTCAATCTTACTGATCACCTTAACATTGTACTTCCCTACTGCCACCATTCCAAAGTCGACCAACTCAAAATCTTCTAATTGGCTGAATGCAAGACTGAAGCTCAGTGGTCCAAAGGGCATAAGTCTCTCTACAGCAAGTATCTTCTTGCCAGATCAGACAACACTTCTCAACAGGATCATCCTCTCACCCTTTCTGAATGGTTTGTCTTTCATCATCAAGCACTTTGGGGCCCTGTCATTCTCAAAGAAATCAGAATCACCAGGTGCTTCCAGCTTTATAATGATTTTTTTTATTTACGCAAGCAACCTGAAGTTCAGTTTGGCCAATTCCATGGGGCTCTTTCTACTCTTCGATCTGAAGGTCCTATTAATTGCCCCTTCATAGTGGACTTCACCACTCTGAAGATGCCTGAAGTAGTATTTCTCCCGAAGTTACACTCCTTGGTCTTGGATTCCTCCGTTGGCTCTCATGCCTTTGAAAGATTTGCACGAGTCATGGGGAGAATCTCAGCTCAGCAGGGTCGCCTTTCCTCCTTTTAGAGGTTTATCTTTCGCGAATATCATCTAGGCCACATCTCTTCTGTAGTGCTTGCTCCTTTGATATCTGAATGTGAAAGGCTCTCTCCCACAGATTGGGAGAAGCACTACAATTAATGTGCTCTCCAGTTGGAATCCTTGGACAGCTCCTTGGTCCGAGCAGGCAAGCCACCTCTCTCTGCTGAAGCTTTCCTAGACTTGAATTCCATCAATCCAGTTCAGGAACTGTTTGTGCAATGGGCTGCGTGGTACTTTGCTTTTATTTCCTTGCTAAAAGACCTGAAGGATCATCAGCTCTTCTATCCTATTACCATTGCTCTCTTCCTTCAGCGTGCTAGTTTTGGGAAGTCCAGCCATTTCAGGTTCACCCTTGATAAGGATCAGTATGTGCGCTTCTTAGAAGAGCAACGACAACTTTACATTGAGCGCATGCGTCCTGAGATGGGTGTATCCTTCACTATAGATTCTGGCATCTTCCAACACTTTTTTGAAGAACAGGAGATTAAGGCTTGGGAACTTATTTCCCCGCATGCCTCTCTTCTTTCTCCAAATTTCTATCTCCCTGTACCCCTTCAAGAGTAATACAATCATTTTTTTTGCTTGCTCTCTCATTTATCTTTTCTCTTCTTCTTTGTCTCAAGCGATTGATTTTTTTGCTTAAATGACAAAAAGGGGGAGAAATATTTTGCATTTCTGAAATACATTCCTTATGTTATTTCCAATCATACTTAGAATTATTTTAGATAATGTGTGCTTATTGTTAAGTTTTGTCATCACCAAAAAGGGGGAGATTGATGATCAAGTTACCCAATGTAATTTAAATAAACTACACATCTATTTTGGTGATTAGCAAAACTATGATAAAGGTTACTAACATATTTTCTATGAAGTCTAAGCACAGGGAATAAACCAAGGGAAAACAAGTCAATCAAGTAAGTATTCATCACACTACAACAATGTGAGTTCAAAGCATCAATATTTGTCTAAGTATACATCGATTTCTTAAGTGAGAACAACGATTTGGTCTCACATCGATTCCTTAAGTGATTGCAACGATTTGCTCTCATAACGATTTGTTAAGTGAGCAAACGATTTGCTTTCATAACGATTCGTTAAGTGATCATAACGATTTGTTTTCATATCGATTTCTTAAGTGAGAACAACGATTTGGTCTCACATCGATTCCTTAAGTGATCATAACGATTTGTTTTCATATCGATTTCTTAAGTGATCACAACGATTTGCTCTCGCAACGATTCCTTAAGTAATCATAACGATTTGTTCCGCAACGATTTCTTAAGTGATCACAACGATTTGCTCTCATAACGATTCGATAAGTTACATAACGACTCTATCACTGTAACGGCTCATCAAGTTACATAACGACTTAGTTGCTGTAACGATTCGATACATTTCACAATGATTCACTTACAACGATTGGATTATTAATATATATAACGATTTGTGTATACATCTGTAGACTTTTGATTGCATAACGATTCACTCATTTGCACAACGATTTCATAAGTCATCCATATAACGATTTCGTGAAATATAACGATTTGATTTTCGAGCTAATTTATGAATACGTTGAAAAGTCAAAGTCTTCACTCATATCTTTCTGACAGCTATGCATTTATTACAACTGAACGTATCACTGCATGCATGCAGATGATGTCTTCCATTATCGTGCTTCCTCTGTAAACTTCTTTTAGAACAGAAAATTGGCATTACTATTTTGATGAACATTCATTCTAACGTTGACTAACAACAATAGACAACTCAGCTGTCTATTGTTTAATCCTGAAATGTGTCCAGGTCTCTGAAAGCATTCGTCATACAACGTTGGACAGAATAGAAGCCAAAGGATATTACAGAAGATCCTATCTCTCTCTCTCTCTCTCTCTCTCTCTCCTCTCTCTCTCTCTCTCTCTCTCTCTCTCTCTCTCTCTCTCTTTGCGTGCATGAAAGGATAAAGAACTGTTGACTGGAAGCTTCCAAGCGTCAAGCAGTCTAATGTTCACTTATGCTTAGAGACAACGGGCACTTCAACGTTCGAATTTCAAAAAGGGTTATATATATATAGAAGAATGAAGCTCCAAGATAGAATAACGGTTAGAGAAACAAGTGATCAACGCTTACAACCTTCTACAAGTTTTCCTAGAGCTAAGCAAAGAATCCCATCTGTTCTAGCTCTTGCTCTCTATACTAAGTGTAGATCTGTGAGAGAGCTTTTAGTTCTGAGAAGAGTTCTTTGTTGTAGATCTTTTCTTTCTCAGTTCTTAGCTTCAGATCAAGTTGTGTTCTATAAGCTTGATCTAGGGGCTTCATCTCTGAACACTTTTCTTGTGTTGTGCCCTTCGTTGGAAGGAAGACCTGGTGGGGTCCAGGGTGTTGTTCCCTTCGTTGGAAGGAAGACCTAGTGGTTCCAGGGTGTTGCTCCCTTCGTTGGAAGGAAGACCTGGTGATTTCAGGGTGTCGTTCCCTTCATGTGAAGGAAGACCAGCTGGGGTGTTGGATGCTGTAGTGTCCTTAAGGGGGACTATACCCTTGTTAGTGAAATCCTGAGATATTACTCAGGGATTGGATGTAGGACTCCTAAGGAGAGGAGATCCGAACCAGGATAATTCTCTATGTAGTGTGAATGCTTTTGTGTGATTGTTTTTACCTTAGCTAACACTAACAATCTGGGAAGTGTGTTTTTGTGACCTTTGTGTCAACAGGTTTTAAGTATTAAATATTTTTTAATATCCCATTCACCCCCCCTCTGGGCTACCTTGCTGGGCAATATGGAAGTGGTGCACCAGTTGTGCCAACTGAGGATGAGAGAGAGGGAGATCAGGGAGATGGAGAGGATAAGGGTTCTTTTGGTGAGGATGAGTGACACTTGACTATTCATTTATGATCATGATTTTATGATGTAATACATTAAAATTTGAAATAAGTGTGATGTAATAGATTTCAATTTAAAGTACTATAGTTGTTTTTTAAAGAGGATTGTGAATGGTTTATGTATGTAACTTTTCATGTAATACATTTAAATTTAGAGTTTTTTAATTATTTTGGAATGTGTTTTTGTTAATGTAGTTTTCGTATAACAGGTTGTAACTTTGTGAAAAAATATTTTTTATTACAATTTTTTTTTATCTGTCATTGACTATTGGGGATGGCTGCAGCCGTCTCTAATAAAACTATTGAGGACGACTTCTGCTGTCTCCAATAAAACTACTGGCGACGGCTCCCATTGCCTCGAATAGTACTATTAAAGACAGATGGAGCCGTCTTCAATAGCCTCATTGGAGACGGTTGCACTCCATCTTCAATAGTATCATTGGAGACTGGTGAGAATCCGTCCCCAATAATTCTATTGGCGACGGCTTCGTCCTTGTCTCCAATAATGTTATTCCCGATGACGCCAAGCCATCGCTAATACGTTTATTTGTGACGGCTTTAAACTGACTCTAATAGATGTATTGGTGACGGCTTCATCGTTGTCGCCAATAATGTTATTCAAGACGGCTCCATAGCCGTTGCTAATAAGTTTTTTAAAGACGGCTTCAAAACCGTCTCTAATAATGCTATTGGCAACGACTTCTTGTCCATCTTCAATAATATTATTGGCGACGGCACTTTATCTGTCTCCAATAATATTATCAAACACTACAAGAGAAAGCGGGATTACAGACGGATATTTCCGACGGATTTATTTCCATCGGTAATTCCGACGGATATTCCGACAGATATATGTCCGTCGGATAATAAGTCGGAAGTTCCGACGGAAATATTTCCTTCGGCAATATCCGTCGGTAATCAAATAATACCGATAGATCTTCCGATGGACATATTACCGTCGGATATCCGTCGGTAGTAATTCCGACGGATATTCCGATCCATCGGAATATCCGTCGGAAGTTCCGACAGATATTTGTAGTCGGAAATGCCGTCGGTAAAATACCTTTACCCTCCGCCGAACCCCCCACCCCCCCCGTTTCCTCTCTCTCTCTCTCCTCTCTCTCTCTCTCTCTCCCTCTCTCTCTCTCCTCTCTCCTCTTCTCTCTCTCTCTCTCTCTCTCTTCCTCTCCTCTCCTCTCTCTCTCTCTCTCGCTCTCTCCTCTCTCTCTCTCTCTTCTCTCTCCTCCTCTCTCTCTCACCGCTGGTCGCCGACGCCGCTCGCCGCTGCCGGCTCGCCGCCGCCGGTCGCCGTCGCCGCTCGCCGCCGCCGCTGCTGCCCCACTTGCCGCTGCTCGCCGCCGGCCACCCCTCTCCCGTGAGTTCCACCTCCCCCTCTCTCCCCACCCCCCCGCCACCTTCCTTCGGCCCCCCCTCCCCTTCCCACCCCCCCATCCGGCCCCCCTCCCCTTCCCACCCCCCCACACCCGGCCCTGTACGCGGCCCCCTCCCCTTCCCACCCCGCCCTCGTCCCCTTCCCACCCGGCCCCCGGCCTCCCCCCTGCACGATGCCCCCCCCCCCCGGCCCCCCTCCCCTTCCCACCCCCCCACCTGCACACGGCACCCCTCCCCTTTCCACCCCCCACCTGCACCCGGCCCCCCTCCCCTTCCCACCCGCCCCTGCACGCGGCGCCCCTCCCTTTCCCCCCCCCCCACCCACTTGCACCCGGCCCCCCTCCCCCCCACCCCCCCCCCTCCCCCCCTTCCCACCCGGCCCCCCTCCCCTTCCCACCCGACCGCTGCACGCAGCGCCCCTCCCCTTTCCACCCCCCATTTGCACCCGCCCCCCTCCCCCCCCCACGATGCCCCCCTCCCCTTCCCCCCCGCCCCCCTCCCCCACAGTCCCCTCCTCCCCCACCCCACATACAGTCCCCCCCCCCCCCCCCACATTCCCATAGTCCCATCCTCCCCCACCCCACACTCCCTTGGCCCAGTACAGTCCCGCCCCTCCCCCACATGCATTCCCCCCCCCCCCTCCGCGCGTCCCCCCCTCCCCCCACAGTCTGCCTATAAGAGCATAAATGTCACCTTGCGCCTGCAGAAGTGATTGAAGGCATTTGCACTCAGTTAATAGCTGAGTGTCAAATTTTAATGGTTTATATCATCCTATTTTAATGAAAGTCATATATATCCTGAGTTGATGTTAAAGGAAAAACGAAAAAGATGCTGATTAGCCTATGATTGATTTAGCACTTAGATGAATTAGTGTATTGATCAATGATGCTTGTCTTGCTTACCAGTGGATAAAAAGAGTTGATGTGTTGAAAAAGTAAAATTGTTAGATTCTGTAGAGATATATCGTTTTGCTTTATAAATTGGGTCTTCAAAGTATGTAGTAAAAAAATGTCAACTTTGATGAAAATGATGATGGAGTTTTTTTATTCACATGCAAATTTTAGTTCCACTAACATTTGTCATGACTTGCATAGATGCATGTGTGTGGACTGAGTCTTTAATGGCTTCTACTCTTGATGTGTTTATCAGTTATTTGATCATTCATAATACAGGACTCCTGTTGGTTTCTATATCCATCCTGTACACTTGGTGTTCATACCTTGATTGAAATCTTGCAGTCCACACATAGACAGTTTGATTAAGTACTTTTATTTTTTATTATAGTTTTAATTTAGAGTGCACTGGTTCGATTAGTACCGTACCATAGATTGGTTGGTTCAATCCGATTTATCGGTCTAACCAACCATATTTTCAATGATGATTTGAGTTACACATATGGACCTATCATATGCAAATTATACTAAAAAATTAAGATTTTTAGTAATTATACCCTTGTTAAAAATATAATTGGACAAAATTCTATTTTAAATTCTCGTTGTCACTAAAAACCCAATTTGCGAGAATAAATTTGTATCTATAACAAGTCGCCATAGTTTGGTAAGAAATTTTCAAAGGTCCATAATGGCATGGCCTCATCCATCCTAAATGTTGGTATGGAAGACTTCTTACCCAGCGCGGCCGACATGGCAGGTATGGGCCCCGCTAGGTTTTAAGTATGAGCACCACTTGGTGCAAACTCCCATGGAGAGTTTGCATCCAGGTGGATGCAAACCACCATCCCATTGGGGGTGGGCACACCCCTAGGGTGCAATCAATAAATGTGTTAGTCTAATGGAGTTTTCAAAGTAGTTGTGCAATCAATAAATCAATATGAAAGCTCCATATAAATATAAAAGTGTACGAAAAGTCAATTTGGATGGTAGATTAAAAGATAGTATTTGTTTGGATTTGAAATTGCTCATTTGAAATTGTTTAGAGTACTTCTCTACTGTGGATAGCACATAAGTTAACACCTTGATGTTTGGTGTGTGTGTATTGTTAAAATTTCTAAAAATTTGATCCGGACCTATAAGTTCCTTCTCCTAATTGCTTATATTCAAGCTTTTGGTAAATTAAGTTATTTTTTATTTATCTTGCTCGCTGTTATTTTTTTACAATTGACATGAAAATAAACAATGCAATGACTTTCTTTGTTAAACATATTGTTTACTTTCACAAATTTCACACTGCAAGTTAATCATTCAACATTCGTATGTTTATTTGTAGCCATTTGATTGATTTTTTCATATTTACTATATTATGATTTAATTTCATATTTTAAATTACTCATGAATAAAATGTTATAAATTTTTTTTCTAATTAGTGATGAGAGTTCGCGATTGGAAAATAGACTCAAAGAAGAACAAATGCACAACGTATCAAAGTACTTGTTTGTTTGAACGTAAACTATTTCCGCTCGATATTCGAAGATTGCATGATGGTTTACTTTTGGTGAAAGAGAAGATGAAGAAAATCATAAAGATTATTCGGAAAGAAGAAAGACAAAGTTTAGAAAACAAAAGTGGATTATCTGTTATTGTTCAAGATGAAAAAGGAATGCGATATTCTGTAATCTTACGACACAGTTGGTGTGGTAGTATGTACATGTTTATTGGAAAAGACTGGTCAAAATTTGTGAAAAATAATTATGTCAAAAACTTGACATTCTCAAAGTTATGTCTTCCCATTTTGTACGAAGAGATGTATTTGGCAAACTATATTTAGGGATATCAGTGGTTAGTTCACTCCCTAGGAAATCTACTGAGAAGCTGGTGAATAAAGAGCCGATCAAGTGGTGGTGGCCTAATATGAAGACATCACGGTTTGTGTTGTTTTTAATGTTCAATACCATTAAGTATTTATATAGTGCTCAAATTTATTTGATATTCATGTATGTTTACTGTTCATTTATCTTTACGTCAACACTTTATTTCACCCATTAGCTCTGGGACTCTCCATATAACGTATGTATCATATGTATGGTACTTGAATGATGTTAGGGTGTGTTGGATTTTAACTCGGGACATGACATTTAATCTGTAGGAAAAATGTCTTATGAGAATCGGTCATGGATGTACCATGGAATAGTGAATGGAGTTGTGACCGAGGAGTTTAAAGACGGAGTTGACAGTTTTATTGAGTTTGCATTGAGTAATTCATCAGTAGCAGTTGATCCGATGGGTAACATCCGATGTCCGTGTTCGGGTTGTAAGAACAGAAAGTGGATATCGACATGGGATGTGCAGCATCATCTGTATACGAGAGGATTTGTTGGCCATTATGAGTTATGGTCGTGTCATGGTGAGTTGAATATTCAGTCGTCTGCATCAACTAATTACTTTGCCTCCACAAGTACGTACGTAGACATGGTTGTCGATGCTGCTGGTCCGGAGTTCAATATTCATGAAGATCAAACAAATGAAGAAGTGCCGAATGATACAGCTAAGAGATTTTATCAGTTACTTCGAGATGCTGATGAGCCATTATGGTATGGTTGTGAGAAGCATACACGGTTGTCTGCAGTGTCGCAGCTATTGAATTTGAAATCTGAATTTCATATGAGCAAGAGTTGTTTTGACCGGCTTCTCTTACTGGTCAAGAGCATGCTTCCTCAATCAGAGAGGTTATCTGCTGACTTTTACCGTGCGAAGAAGATGGTGAATGATTTGGGGCTTGGTTTTATGAAAATTGATGCATGTCTGAATCACTGTATGCTGTACTACAAAGAGGATGCAGATAAGACATCATGCTGTATTTGTAAGCATGATAGGTTCAAGCCCAAGAGAGGGGACAAGTCAAAGCAAAAGGATGTTCCGTATAAGTCATTGCGGTACTTTCCTATCACACCCAGATTGCAGCGATTGTTCATGTCCTCGAGGACAGCTGGACATATGACTTGGCATGCATATGTACACAAAAAACCATATGGGTATTATTGTTTATATTGATTTCACGAGAACTAACGTACATACAATTTTACAGGGACTGCCTCCCCGTCCACGCCCGTCGTCCCATGATAGGTAAATTTCTATATTGTTGTTTATTTGAAATTCATAATTTCTAATGTGTATGAAATTTTACAGGGACTGCCTCCCCGTCCACGCCCGTCGTCCCAGCGACAGGTAAATTTCTATATTGTTGTTTATTTGAAATTCATAATTTCTAATGTGTATGAAATTTTACAGGGACTGCCTCCCTGTCCACGCCCGTCGTCCCAGCGACATGTAAATTTCTATATTGTTGTTTATTTGAAATTCATAATTCTTAATGTGTATGAAATTTTGCCTCCCTGTCGACCATCCGAGCAGTGCCACCTTCGTCTTCTTCCTCACCACAAGGTAAACGTATGTTTCAATAGATTAGTATGTTTGGTCTCTTGCAATTTATACAATAATAGTGTACTAAATTGTTTTCAACAAAGGTGGAGAGCCAGCATCCAGCAGCTGAGGAGGGGCCTCAGCTACCAGGATGACAACCATGCTGGATCTCAGGGTAAAGTTCATCATCTCAGTATTACTGTATTTGTTATTTAGGATATACATTTCATGTAGAAAATTAATGTGGAATTGCAGGGGGAAGATAGATCCCAGTCCTGCTTCCCGCTATATTACGACGCTGGTCCACGCACATATTCCAGGACCAGTGGATGCATGGAGAGACTTTCCGGTGCCAGTCCGGGATTTATTATTTGACATGTTTATGGTATTTTTTTTTTAGAAGAGTTGAAGTCATTTATTCAATTATTATTAATTTGGGTTTATTGCAGAACGTTGATTAATTTTATTTCTTTACAGCGGAGGTTCGCGTTCACGAGACCCGAGGATCTCCCTCGAGCTCGAGCCGTCTTGGAGATTACGGCCCAGACTAATTTAAGAAAGTCGATGTGGGAGGTACGGGACAAGGCAATGAAGACCACATGCAACCGGGATCCTATGGCTTGGGTGGATTACGGCCCTGTTTGGCTGCGGAGGGACTATTGGGAGTCCCTTTGCGAGCGTTGGACTGCTGGACCATGGCAGCAGCGGTCACAGGCGGCAATACGCAACAGTGCAACTCAACCGGAGAAGAATGTGCATACTAGTGGATCCGTATCCTATGCGACCCACAGTCAAAAATTGGTAAGTATTTTATTGTTCGATTCATATATACATATGGATTATTATTGTGAAACTAACTAATTTTGTTGAATTTTAAGCATCACGACCTAGAGCGTGCCCCTACATTCCGCGAGTTATTTGACTGGACTCATAAGCGGAAGGGGACGGATGACTATGTTACCGAGAGTGCCCGCACGATTGCTGTAAGTCAAACTTTAAATTATGAATTCAATTATGATATTAAAGTAATTTGTTTTCAATAATTTAATTTTAAATTATTTTACAGGAGACGTACGACAGGACGATGGCGGAGCGCTACACAGAGGGCACTCCCCAGCCAGATTTGGATGCGGACGCTTGGGTCGAGGCAGCGGGAGTGTTGAGGAAGAGTCGAGTGTATGGCTTTGGGGACAGCCTGGATACTCATCGAGTGTTGTCCTCATATGCTAGTTCGATCGCTCCCCCGGCACACGCGAGTTCATCTTCTGCGCCGCCCGTCAGTGGTGTAGAGGACATTAGAGGCATCATTCGGGAGGAGCTACGTGCAGAGCTACAGACGTAGCGGGTAGAGCTACAGACGCAGCGGGTAGAGATAGAGACGCAGCGGGTACAGCTACAGACGCAGTTCAGCGATATGGGTCAGCAGTTCATCTCAATAATGCAGGGAGTACGCCCCACACAACCAGCAGCTCAGGTCAGTATTAGTATTAATTTCATATACTTAGGATTGGGACGGGCGTTCAATTGACGGATCTATTAGGGATCTGATCGGCGTGCCGTTTTCTCCCACACGACCGGGTGGGTTAACGTGACGTGTGCGAACTGACGGATTCGAATTTGGATTCCCGGATTGGGTCAGGCGTTCAATTGACGGATCTAAAAAACACCCAAGTATATATAAAGGGTCAAAACACACAACCCGGGGGTCCAAAATCCCAAATAGAGATCGGATCGGCGTGCCGTTTTCTCCGACACGACCGGGTGGGTTAAAGTGACGTGTGGGAACTGACAGAATCCAATTTGGATCTCCGGATTGGGTTGGGCATTGAAATGACAGATCTAAAAAACACCCAAGTATATATAAAAGGTCAAAACACACAACCCGGGGTCCAAAATCCCAAATAGGGTTTGGATCGGCGTGTCGTTTTCTCCGACACGACCGGGTGGGTTAAAGTGACGTGTGGGAACTGACGGAATCCAATTTGGATCTCCGGATTGGGTTGGGTATTGAAATGATGGATCTAAAAAACACTCAAGTATATATAAAGGGTGAAAACACACAACCCGGGGGTCCAAAATCCCAAATAGGGATCGGATCGACGTGCCGTTTTCTCCGACACGACCGAGTGGGTTAAAGTGACGTGTGGGAACTGACGGAATCCAATTTGGATCTCCGGATTGGGTTGGGCATTGAGATGACGGATCTAAAAACACGGTCAAGCATATATAAATGGTTAAAACACGCAACCCGGGGGTCTAAAATCCCAAATATGGATCCGATCGACGTGTCGTTTTCTCCGACATGACCGGGTGCGTTAAAGTGACATGTAGAAACTGACTGAATCTAATTTGGATCCCCGGATTGGGTTGGGTATTCAAAGTACGGATCTAAAAATACGGTCAAACATATATAAATGGTTAAAACACGCAACCTGGGGGGTCCAAAATCTCAAATAGGGATCCGATCGATGTGTCGTTTTCTCCGACACGACCGGGTGGGTTAAAGTGACGTGTAGAAACTGACGGAATCCAATTTGGATCTCCGGATTGGGTTGGGCATTCAAAGGACGGATCTAAAAACGGGCAAGTACATATAAAAGGTTAAAACACACAACCTGGGGGTCCAAAATCCCAAATAGATATCCGATCGACGTGCCGTTTTCTCCAACACGACCGGGTGGGTTAAAGTGACATGTAGAAACTGACGGAATCGAATTTGGATCTCCGGATTAGGTTGGGCATTGAAATGGCGGATCTAAAAACACGGTCAAGCATATATAAATGGTTAAAACACGCAACCCGGGGTCCAAAATCCCAAATAGGGATCCGATCGACGTGCCGTTTTCTCCGACATGACCGGGTGGGTTAAAGTGACGTGTAGAAACTGACGGAATCTAATTTGGATCCTCGGATTGGGTTGGACATTCAAAGGACGGATCTAAAAACACGGTCAAACATATATAAATGGTTAAAACACGCAACCCGGAGGTCCAAAATCCCAAATAGGGATCCGATCGATGTACCGTTTTCTCCGACACGACCGGGTGGGTTAAAGTGACGTGTAGAAACTGACGGAATCCAATTTGGATCTCCGGATTGGGTTGGGCATTGAAATGACGGATCTAAAAACACGGTCAAGCATATATAAATGGTTAAAACACGCAACCCAGGGGTCCAAAATCCCAAATAGGGATCCGATCGACGTGCCGTTTTCTCCGACACGACCGGGTGGGTTAAAGTGACGTGTAGAAACTGACGGAATCCAATTTGGATCTCCAGATTGGGTTGGGCATTCAAATGACGGATCTAAAAATGGGCAAGTATATATGAAAGGTTAAAACAAACAACCCGGGGGTCTAAAATCCCAAATAGGGATCCGATCGACGTGCCGTTTTCTCCGACACGACCGGGTGGGTTAAAGTGACGTGTAGAAACTGACGGAATCTAATTTGGATCTCCGGATTGGGTTAGGCATTCAAAGAACGGATGTAAAAACGGGCAAGTATATATAAAAGGTTAAAACACACAACCCGGGGGTCCAAAATCCCAAATAGGGATCCGATCGACGTGCCGTTTTCTCCGACAAGACCGGGTGGGTTAAAGTGACGTGTAGAAACTGACGGAATCTAATTTGGATCCCCATATTGGGTTGGGCATTCAAAGGACGGATCTAAAAACACGGTCAAACATATATAAATGGTTAAAACACGCAACCGGGGGTCCAAAATCCCAAATAGGGATCCGATCGACGTGCCATTTTCTCCGACACGACCGGGTGGGTTAAAGTGACGTGTAGAAACTGACGGAATCCAATTTGGATCTCCGGATTGGGTTGGGCATTCAAAGGACGGATCTAAAAACGGGCAAGTATATATAAAAGGTTAAAACACACAACCCGGGAGTCCAAAATCCCAAATAGGGATCCGATCGACGTGCCGTTTTCTCCGACTCGACCGGGTGGGTTAAAATGACATGTAGAAACTGACGGACTCTAATTTGGATCCCCAGATTGGGTTGGGCATTCAAAGGACGGATCTAAAAACACGATCAAACATATATAAATGGTTAAAACACGCAACCCGAGGGTCCAAAATCCCAAATAGGGATCCGATCGACGTGCCATTTTCTCCGACACGACCGGGTGGGTTAAAGTGACGTGTAGAAACTGACGGAATCCAATTTGGATCTCCGAATTGGGTTGGGCATTCAAAGGACGGATCTAAAAACACCCAAGAAAATGATGGATCTAAAAATAGTATTGTATTAAGCTTGAGAAATAATCACATGTTTTAAATTTTATTTTTTAAAATAATGTATGTCTTTTATTTATTATTAATGTTTCTCATTTTAATTTGTTTTAATATAGGATCCAACTCCAAACGATGACGAGGCAGGGATAGCAGACGATCCAGCAGATCTATGTTGATTTTTGTATTCATTATTCTATATGATTTTATATTTATTGTATTTTATGATTTTATGTTGATTGTGAGTATTTGTTAAATTTATGAATATTGTAGCAGGTTTGACATTGTAGCAATGTTGACAAATCATTTTTATTTGCCTATTTTAAAAAAAATATATGGTGTATTTTCCGACGGATTTTCCGACGGATAAGTATCCGTCGGAACTGATAAATTACCGACGGAAATACACCGTCAGTAATTCCGTCGGAAAATACTGACGGATTTTCCGACGGATAAGTATCCGTCAGAACTGATAAATGACCGACGGAAAAACACCGTCGGTAATTCCGTCGGAAAATACTAACGGCTTTCCCGACGGATTATATCTGTCGGAGTTTTCGACCGAATTCTGACGGAATTGTCATCCGTCGGAAATTTCTGACCAAGTATTTTCGACGGACAGTTTCTGACGAGCTTTGAACAGAAAGTGGTCGGAAGGCGCCTTTTCCGACGGAATACCGTCGGATTTCTGACGGATTCAGTCCGTCGGAAATAGCGCATTTTCTTGTAGTGAAAGGTGGTTTCATGTCCGTCGCTAATACACGTTTTTTAGACGGCTTTGTACCCGTCGCTAATAAATTAATTGGGACGGGGATATTATCCGTCTCAATTAAAGTTATTGGAGACGAACATTTATCCATCCCCAATAACGTTATTGGGGATGGATGTTTCTTAGTCGTCTCCAATACTATTGGCGACGGACTTATTAGGGACGGTCTAGCGACGGCCTTGTAGCCATCCCTAATAATCATTAGGGATGGTTTTCTAAATATTGGCGATGGCTGGCAACTGTCCTCAATAACCTCTTTTCTTGTAGTGTTAGATGTCGAGAATAATATATATATTCTACTATCATTCATGAAAGTTATAAGTTTTAAGACAAAAAGGTATTCTTACAAAAGAAGACTCTTTTGACCGATATATATGTTGTGCCAGGGGGGAGAGAGAGAATGAGATAGGAAGAGGAAGAGATTAAGGATATATATGTTGGGCCTTAATTTATTAAAGTTGATAGAAATTAACCAAGAACAGAGTTTCCAATGATGATGGCAAGGGCACTTTGCAAGTGGTGAAATAATAATACTTGCTAGCAACTACATGTCCAACACATCCATCCATGGCCGACGCCTCGGGGTGATCAGATTGGCCTAAATAACTAGCTAGGGAGAACGGATGAGCACTTTGAAAATTGGAAATTAGTCAGCACAAAAATGCTAGTACTCTTTTTAAGTTCTTCTAATTTATTTTGATGATTACAAAATTAACTATTTGATATTGTATAATCTGGTTGTCAAACATGTTCAGGAGTAGATGATGGCAGGTTCTAAATTGTTACATTAAAGAAAATCATGAAACACAGAAATAGCTCATGGTGTTTTATGATGGTTGGACACCATATGGTATACTAAGATTCTATTTCAAAATTGAAATTTTCAATTTTATGCTGCATCTAAGTAAGGAAGGCTGCGTTAGAATGAATACAAGGGCAAGATGGGAGGGTCCCTAAGGTTGCTACAGTACTCTCCAAAAATAAGAAACTTAAAAGTAATATTCAGACTACTGAAAGAGGGCTTCTTGAATAAAGGGGATCTCACGAAGAACTCCATGCATGGTTTCTCAAGCTTTGCTCATAGAGATTTAAAAGAAGTATCTAATTCCATATATTCTCCATCAAATTTGGTCTCTAGAAAATAATTATCTTTAGCTATATTTCTTATGTTTTTAAAGTGGAGTTTCTAGTTGAGATACTTTTGAATCATTTTTTTGTAAAGGAGAAAAACATGGTTCCCATGTCGTAGTTTGTGGGTGAGGCGAACTAACATCTTCACGGTTAGCGGATTTAAGGCGAGCTAATACTATTGTATCTAGCGCAGATAGGAGACGTCTTTGCATATTCTTGATGTTAAGGGTATTGTAATAGGCGAATTAGCACCTTTGTATCTAGTGTTTTAAAGATAACATAAGGAGGGTCTTGAAAAGTGAATGTAAGAGTAGCCTCAGATCAAGATTGTAACCAAACCACTTTACAATTATGCCCCCCCCCCCTTTTGTATGATTTGTTTTGGTATCCTGTCTTCCAATGCTACCAGATAGATGATGAATGCCTGATTGGACCGATAACAGCGCCCAAGTTGAGCCGCACATCTCTGCGTGCAAAAATGCTACTCTTATTAAAAGAAAATAAAAGTTCTTCAATAAATCTTAAAAAAAAAAGGTGTTTGTATGGGATTCATCCATCTCTTTTTCTTGCGCAACTGAAAAAGACCAAATTATCTGATTTCAATAAACATTTAATTAAGTAAATGATAGAGGTCTAATATTTTGCTGAACTCACAAGTTTGAGAAAGGCTTAGTGCACTTGTTTATTACATTTAAGTGCAACATGATTAGGTATTAAATCTATGTGGCACCATTTTCATGGAGAGTGATAAAATAGCAACCCAATTATTAAGTGCCACATGGATCTAGTGCCTAGTCATATTACACTTAAGTACAATATAAAAATACACTAATACATCATTTGGGAGTCTCTATTGCAGCGACTTTGAGGAAAAAATCACTGATAAAATCTAAATTATTATCAAATAGAAGTAGTCCACATATACCTGCGTGAAAAGTAATTTGAGCGCTGAAGAGAGAGAGATGGAGAGAATAAAAAGTTCTCTTTCCATCTTTTGGAAAGCGATCTCCAGGCCGCGTTCAGAGGAGTTGATGCAGATTTTGCATATGAAATATCTAAAAACTCCTTACCCACTGTGATTTCTCAGACAAAATTAGGGGTAATAAAGTAAAAAGTTCCAAAAATCTCCTGATACACTGCGGCTGTTCCAAATGAAAGGTTCAACTTTTAAAAAGTCATCATGACAATTTGGAGATGTCAGAAACTTTTAAAAATCACTTCTGACAATTTCTATTTTTGGGACTTCTGTCCCAAACGCTGCCTAAGCCTTTCTCCACAAGTTTATGGTTTCATATCGTCCTCCTATGTAAACTAACATCAACCTGCGACATGCAGATAAAAGAGAGCAGACTAGTGCCATAATTTGGGCAAGAGAAAGATTTAGTGCACTTTCATATTGTATTTAAAGTATAATATGACTAGGCACTCATCTCATGTGACATCCAGTCGTTGGGTTGTCACTTTATCACCCCCCACGTGAGTGGTGCCATATGTGATGAGTGTCTAATCATATTACACTTAAGTGCAATAGAAAAGTACACTAAACTTTTCTGTTCGGGCAAATGCTAAGACGCCCTCATCTCGTGGTGCCATGACAGGTCAAACGCCATGTCATGATGTGCTATAGCAAGCACCATCTTCCACTCTCACGTGCCACTTGTCATCACGGATCGGTCAACCGACATTGCCGACAGTGACTGAGACCATCAATCACCGGTCACTCACCAAGACGTTGCCCTTGCTGCCCGGCCTTGCATCTCCTAGCTTACTACTGTGGCGCGCACAATAAGTGAGCGGTACTCGGCAAAGACAGTTGCCTCATGTTTCTCCAAAAGTTTCCATCGACGGAACCCTCAGACAAATTGTTGAAGAGCTGTGCCACTTTCTTTTATCTCTAGAATGGTGGTAAAAATGGTCCCCCGGAAAAGCCCACACCTGCACACGGATGCGCAGGGCCCACTCAAAGTCCAATCCTGACACCTGTGCAGAGGCAGCCATGTTGGGTCGGCTCGGTGTGGTGGCCCTGGTCGGCTCTCGTGTCCGTGTGTGTTGCTCTGTGTGCGTCAGTGCGTGTGTTTTTTTGTGTTTGGAGTACCGAATTTTGTGCGGTATTAGTAAATTAATTTCAATACGGATACCCATACTTTTTTATAGATTTTTTTGGGGGAGCATATAGTAATATAGTATCGGTATTAAAAGCAATATTGTTGTAACATATATATAGTGGCTAAGGAGAGAAGTGAAGGTTAGGGAGAAGAAGAGGTCGGGACTGGGGGCAGGGGAGGGCGGCTTGGGTTGCCGAACAGGTTATTTAGGTGAAAAAAAAAGTATCTATTTATGATGGAAATATCTATATATTTGGGATGATAAGATTGTACGAACATGAAAGTTTTCAATTAGAACGATGGCATAGCTCTTTTAGTTTTTCTAATTTTTATTAACGGGAGTTTATAATCTTCTAAGTTTCACCATTCTATATGAACAGATTCTGGCATGCATCCTTCTCTCACTACGGATATCAATTCATCTCTAAATAAGATTGTTGGTTCCATGGAACATCATTCATGTTACTCTTTGTTTATGTTAGGTGTCACGTCTTATCAATTTACCAGCATAATAAATTAGAGGGACATGAACAAAGTATATAATAGTGTATCTTGCAATGAACAATCGAGTGATTCAAAACAACTAATGAACAATATTTAGAATAAACTCTTCATTTTATTGACAATTCATAAAGACTATTACAACTACTAATTCAAAACCAATAAATAGGACTCAATGATATCATTACTTTGGAAAGAAGATTTAAGCAAGTATCTAATTAGACTCTATTATATATATTAGGGTAACTTCATCGATATGACGTCAGGTTGCTCATCACTTTGGTCATTTCCCATGGGTGTGTGTAACGTCAACATCCTACTCACCTGAGCACACATATCAAATAACATAGGATGAGTCATAATGCTTAGTAGGATTTAAATCTCATGAGCTAAGTACGCTTTAAATGATTAATACAGTAAAGAGCAGAGTAACTAACAATAGAGAGAGTCAAGTAAAGTCGAAAGAGTAATAGCATAAGTAGCATGGTTCAAATAGCATATGAATCTAGTATAGCACAAAGAATAGGATTAACCATATGATGTATGTCAAGTTATGATAGAGAGCGAAAGTCAGTCAATATCAAGTAAAACGTCAATATCCAGCAAATAGCAAGTAACATGTATAGCAAAGAAAGAGAGAAGTTGGTCATATAGAAAGTAAATACCCACTGGGACAAATAGCACTTTGATTGATTTTCATCAATTGAGATGTTATAACATTTTGGTTGTCAATAGACAGCCGTGTTGAACCACTCCTATATTTTACCCTTTTATTTTGGTGATAATAAAATTTATGTTTAATTAATTATTATTAAAAATATTTAATATTATGTTTTTCTTAATAAATATAAATTTATATGATTAATTGAATATTAAATGTATTTATTAGCATGATTTTTCTAATAATAAATTAAATATCATGATTTTCTAATAAATATAATTTTATGACATTATTCTATAATGATTTGCACTAAACAGATAAATAGATTCCATTCAATATATATATGGATTTCAGTTCAAAGTGCCACATCGATTTGGTCTCATAACGATTTGATAAGTGACTCTCATAAGGATTCATTTATACTCACACAGACTCCTTTGTAACTCATAAGGATTCCTTTGTACTCACACAGACTCCTTTGTAACTCATAAGGATTCCTTTGTACTCACACAGACTCATTTGAAACTCATAAGGATTCCTTTGTAACTCACACAGACTCCTTTGTAACTCATAAGGATTCTTTGTACTCACACAGACTCCTTTGTAACTCATAAGGATTCCTTTGTACTCACACAGACTCCTTTGTAACTCATAAGGATTCCTTTGTACTCACACAGACTCCTTTGAAACTCATAAGGATTCCTTTGTAACTCACACAGACTCCTTTGTAACTCATAAGGATTCCTTTGTACTCACACAGACTCCTTTGAAACTCATAAGGATTCCTTTGTAACTCACACAGACTCCTTTGTAACTCATAAGGATTCACTCTCTTAAGGAATCGATCTCATAAGGATTCGCTCTCAAGGATTCGCTCTCTTAAGGAATCGATCTCATAAGGATTCCTTTGTAACTCTCACATGGATTCCTTTGTAACTCTCATAAGGATTCCTTTGTAACTCTCACATGGATTCCTTTGTAACTCTCACATGGATTCCTTTGTAACTCTCATAAGGATTCCTTTGTAACTCTCACATGGATTCCTTTGTAACTCTCACATGGATTCCTTTGTAACTCTCATAAGGATTCCTTTGTAACTCTCACATGGATTCCTTTGTAACTCTCATAAGGATTCCTTTGTAACTCTCATAAGGATTCCTTTGTAACTCTCATAAGGATTCCTTTGTAACTCTCACATCGATTCCTTTGTAAAATATGGATTTCACTTAAACATAGATTTATTTTATATTTCAAAATATTTTTTGACATCTAGTGAAAAAGTCAAATATTCTTGATTTGTGTAATCCTTTATCTTTCTGAAAGGAGATCTTTTTGCTTAACTTTCTAGATCTCTTCTCTCCTGCCAACAAAATAGAGATTACTTACCACTTCTGGGTGGCAACAGGAAACATAGATGTATGAGCCTTTTTGACAGAAACACTCTTTTATCTAAACACTTTTTTCTATGCATGCAGACCTCGTAGACCACAAATTATCAGAAGAAAGAGAAGATGAGCAACGGCTAGAACTCCAACGGATTTATTCAAATCGCTCATATAAAAGATGAAGAATGGCTGAAGAACAAATAGAGCTTTTCCTGAAGATCTTTTGAATGAGTGTACAACCAGTGAGGAACCTGAACTCCAAATACACTCAAAGAAAAAGAGAGAAAGAGCCTGAGCCCAAGAAGAAGTGTTCAAGCATCTGAAGCACTGAAGCATTCAAGCTCCTTCTCCTCTCTTCTCTCTCTCTCTGTGTGCATCTTGTAATCTGGGGGAGAGAGTCTTTTGCTGAGAGTTCTTTTAGTTGGTTTTTATTTGTTCCAACTCTCAGCTTTGTTCTTTCTTTTCTAAGAAAGACTTCTGTCCAGCTGTAGGACTGTATACAGTGTGTAACCCAGCTAGGGGTTTGTGTCTAGCAGAACCGCACTGGGGTTTGTACCAGGAGGTTGGCTTCTTTACCTGTAAGAGAAGTGGGCTGCCTTCTTGCCCGGGAAAGAGAAGAAGACCAGCTGGGGTGCTGGGTGTTGTAGTGTCCTTAAGGGGGACTGTACCCTTGGTTAGTGAAATCCCAAGAGGTTGCTTGGGGACTGGACGTAGGACTTCCATGTGGGAAGGGCCGAACCAGGATAAATTCCTTGTGTCTTTTGTCTGATTGTTTATTTGCTTCCGCACTACTACTCTTTATCACACTAAACTAACCAAACCTTCGAGTGTTAATTTCTGTGTTTAAGTTTATATTTCAGATTTCAGAAAAACCTATTCACCCCCCCTCTAGGTTAGCTTGCTGCCGTACCAAAAGGGCCAACAAGTGGTATCAGAGCGGGTCTCTGATCATTCGAAGATCCAACGATCTTAGAGCAAAGATCCATGGCAGCTCAAGGATATGCTGAAGGTCAATCAGTCACCAGACCTCCATTCTTTGATGGAGAGGACTACCAATATTGGAAGATGAGAATGGAATGCTTCATTCGAGGCACAGACTTTGATCTATGGCAGGTAATCGAGGTAGGTGATTATGTTATTGTTCCTATTCCAGGCACTACTGCCATTACAGCAGCAGATAAAAGTAAATTATCTTTAAACTTTAAAGCTAAGAACTATTTATGTTGCGCTTTATCCAAAAAGGAATTCAGTAGAGTATCTGCATGCAAATCTGCTAAAGAAATTTGGGATAAACTGTAGATAACTTATGAAGGAACGGATAAAGTGAAACAAACTAGAATAGATATTCTTGTTTCACAATATGAACAATTTAAAATGCTTCCAAACGAAAATATTACTCAAATGTATAATAGATTTTCAAGCATAGTAGTTGGTTTAAGCTCTCTTGGTAAAACTCTTTCTAATGAGGAAATCGTTAGGAAGATACTTAGGTCTTTAACCATTTCATGGACACCTAAAGTAACTGCTATTGAAGAGGCCCATGATTTAAACAAATTGTCGATTGAAAATTTAATAGGTTCTCTCATGGCACATGAAATAAATATGGAGCGACTATCTGAAAGCTCATCTAAGAAAAAATGTACTAATGCTCTTAAAGTTGCAGCTGCTCCTTCCACTTCTTCTTCTTCTAGTTCCAAAAATGCAGATTCTGAAGACAGTGACGTAGATGAAGTACTGTCCAAGCTTCAGAAAATTCTCAAGAAGAAGAAAAATGGATCAAGAAGGATTCAAAAGAAAGAAAAGAAAGAAAAGGAACTAGTCTGCTATGAATGCAGAAAACCTGGACATCTGAGACCAGATTGTCCAAGGTTAAAGAAGAATGGTCAAACCGAAAAGCTCAAGAAGCAGCACAAGAAATTTAAAAGAAAAGCCATGGCAGCTGCTTGGGAAAATGATGAGGCCACAAGCTCCGAAACATCAAGCTCAGAATCGGAGAAAGAGCAGGTAAATCTTGCCCTCATGGCAGGACTAGATGAGGTACATTCTGACTCATTTTTTGATTCTTGCACAGATTCAGGATCAGAATCTGATGATTTAGATCATGTTTTTAATGAACTTTATGATAAACACAAGGTTGTTGTAAAAGAATTGAAAAATATCAAAAACAACCTTACTTGTTTGGAAAACACTAATTCTGATCTTAAATCAGAAATGGAACAATTAGAAGATCAATTAAAAGAATGTAAAGATAATAATTATCTTTTAAATGAAGATTTAAAAAGTAAGAATAATGAGAAGATAGAGTTAAAAGAAAAATTGAAAACTCTAACTGAAGAAAATCTTTATTTAAAAGAATCAGTTAGAAAATTAACTAAAGGAAAAACATCTTTAGCCCTATGCTTAAAAGGATCAAAATCTGGAAATGACAAACAAGGGCTTGGTTATACACCTCCAGAAAAAAGGAAAACAAGTAATAAACTCAGGAAAATATCTTTTACCAAAATTTGTAAAAGAAACCAAAATGCCTCAGAAAAAGGAACCTGAAACAACCAAGCTTTATCAAAAGAAAAAGGTTTCTAAAAAGTATGTTCAAATCATGCATCACAAAGGCAATAAGAACTGCAAAACAAATTATATTCATTGCTGCTCTCATTGCAATAAACTAGGACACACTGTGAACACCTGCACAACTAAGCACTTAGTTTGGATTCCTAAAGGTTATTTTCATGCATCTAACCATCAAGGACCCAAAAAGATTTGGGTACCTACTTCTGAGTAGTTTATTTGCAGGATGGCCTTGGAGCATCAGGAACAAAGGATGCTCAAGGCACTGGTGACTGCCAACTCTTCATCCATCTCATATCTGAAGAGGGAGTAGTCATTAATTTATTTGTAAATTTTAATATTACTAATAATTATTTTCAAGTTTCATTCAGGTGGCGTCTCTCATTCAAGGGGAGCACAGACTAAGGGGGAGTTATTCATTTATGTCAATCATTGTTGAACCCCTCAATGGTAAGAATTTCTTTCACAAAGGGGAGAGAATGCAATGGTAAGAACCTTCCTTTTTGGTTTGTGACAAAAAGGGGGAGAGTATGCATGGTATGCATTATCTGTGAATTTTCTGTATTTTCTATGTTTTACGTATTTTTGTCAGAAAATTCTCATAAATTTTGTCATCACCAAAAAGGGGGAGATTGTTGAACCACTCCTATATATTACCCTTTTATTTTGGTGATAATAAAATTTATGTTTAATTAATTATTATTAAAAATATTTAATATTATGTTTTTCTTAATAAATATAAATTTACATGATTAATTGAATATTAAATGTATTTATTAGCATAATTTTCTAATAATAAATTAAATATCATGATTTTCTAATAAATATAATTTTATGACATTATTCTATAATGATTTGCACTAAACAGATAAATAGATTCCATTCAATATATATGGATTTCAGTTCAAAGTGCCACATCGATTTGGTCTCATAACGATTTGATAAGTGACTCTCATAAGGATTCATTTATACTCACACAGACTCCTTTGTAACTCATAAGGATTCCTTTGTACTCACACAGACTCATTTGTAACTCATAAAGATTCCTTTGTACTCACACAGACTCCTTTGTAACTCATAAGGATTCCTTTGTAACTCACACAGACTCCTTTGTAACTCATAAGGATTCCTTTGTACTCTCACAGACTCCTTTGTAACTTATAAGGATTCCTTTGTACTCACACAGACTCCTTTGTAACTCATAAGGATTCCTTTGTACTCACACAGACTCCTTTGAAACTCATAAGGATTCCTTTGTAACTCACACAGACTCCTTTGTAACTCATAAGGATTCCTTTGTACTCACACAGACTCCTTTGTAACTCATAAGGATTCCTTTGTACTCACACAGACTCCTTTGAAACTCATAAGGATTCCTTTGTAACTCACACAGACTCCTTTGTAACTCATAATGATTCACTCTCTTAAGGAATCGATCTCATAAGGATTCGCTCTCTTAAGGAATCGATCTCATAAGGATTCCTTTGTAACTCTCACATGGATTCCTTTGTAACTCTCATAAGGATTCCTTTGTAACTCTCACATGGATTCCTTTGTAACTCTCACATGGATTCCTTTGTAACTCTCATAAGGATTCCTTTGTAACTCTCACATGGATTCCTTTGTAACTCTCACATGGATTCCTTTCTAACTCTCATAAGGATTCCTTTGTAACTCTCATAAGGATTCCTTTGTAACTCTCATAAGGATTGCTTTGTAACTCTCACATCGATTCCTTTGTAAAATATGGATTTCACTTAAACATAGATTTATTTTATATTTTAAAATATTTTTTGGCATCTAGTGAAAAAGTCAAATATTCTTGATTTGCGTAATCCTTTATCTTTCTGACAGGAGATCTTTTTGCTTAACTTTCTAGATCTCTTCTCTCCTGCCAACAAAATAGAGATTACTTACCACTTCTGGGTGGCAACAAGAAACATAGATGTATAAGCCTTTTTGACAGAAACACTCTTTTATCTAAACACTTTTTTCTATGCATGCAGACCTCGTAGACCACAAATTATCAGAAGAAAGAGAAGATGAGCAACGGCTAGAACTCCAACGGATTTATTCAAATCGCTCATATAAAAGATGAAGAATGGCTGAAGAACAAATAGAGCTTTTCCTGAAGATCTTTTGAATGAGTGTACCAACGATAGTATCGATTGCATAGCACAGTCGGTACTGGCAGAATGTTTGGATTTCTTTTCTTCTTATTGGTGTGTGCATGTGAAGAAGAATCAAGATAGTGAAATAAGATCGTTCTCATATCTCTCTTGGGTAGAGAAATTAACATACTTTAACCTTGATATCACTTAATATTGTTATAGTCTTTACAGGAACTTAACGACGAACTCAACATGGTATATTATAGGAGGATGGTTCAGAAACTTGGGGTTTTAGGGCTAGAGGAAAACTTAGATCTCAAGATATACGGCATGAAAACTTATGGAAATAGCTAAACAATTCCTAACAAGATATACTCAAAAGAAATCAAGGATTTATAAGAACTCATGGAGAACAAGAGCAAACAAAAGGTCACGGGTACAGGAAATAATAGAACTTTGAATCATAAAAAAAAAAATCACGCAACTTAATGGGTAAAATATGGGAAAAACATGGGCTTTGGCTATTGGTTTCTTGGACTATCTATGAATGAGATTAATTAGATTTATTCTTGAGAGATTGCCTACCTTTGGATGTTCCTAAGAAAAGCTTTCTGTAGAATGAAGCAGAACGGGGTCTGGGGAAGAAAGCTCCTATTGGGTGATCTCCTCCTTCTCTGGTGCTCTAGGTAGTTTTATACCAATCCTATAGCAAGTTGGTAACTCGCCCCCAAGGGCTTATGATGAGTATTTATAGATTTAGAGTTGTCAGGAGTCCTATTGTAATTGGAAAATGGAGTTGCAGTTTTAGCTTGATCCCTTCCGTGTCTGGAGGATTCCCATCCCAATTGAACTGGGAAACCTTTAGAAAACTCTCTCTCAATGAGGCACGAATTTGGGTTAATTTGGAAGTCTAATGATGGTTAAATCTCTGGATTTGTAGCTTCCTAACTCTTGGTAGGAGTCCTATTAGGTTCAAGAACATCCATGAAAGTCGTTTCCTATAACAAGTTTGTTCCTATCTAGTTTAGTTCTAGGGAGCAGATTCAGAATCCTCTATTGGATTCGGTCACGATTCTATGGTCCGTACTTCCCATGTTTATCTTAACTAACCCTCTTTTTATCATTGGGTATAAAATTAACATGTGTTTTATAGTCTGAAAAATAGTCGATAACTTCATCATATATGAAGTTATACATAGTTTAGTCATGGTCAGTCGAAGCTTAACTTCGTCATATTCGAACTCCAACTTCGTCATATACGAAGTCCACTTCGTTTTGGTCGTAAACAGTCAAAACTTAATTTTGTCATATCCGTAGTTAACTTCATCATATACGAAGTCCACTTCATTTTGGTCGTGATCAGTTGAAGCTTACTTCATCGTATCTGGGGTCTAACTTCGTCATATCCGAAATCCAACTTCGTCCTATACGAAGTCCACTTCGTTTTGGTCATGATCAGTCGAAGCTTAACTTCGTCATATACGAAGTCCACTTTATCATATCTGAAGTCCAACTTCGTCATATACGAAGTCCACTTCATTTTGGTCTTGATCAGTCGAAGCTTAACTTCATCATATCCAAAATTAACTTCGTCATATACGAAGTCCACTTCATTTTAGACGTGATCAGCCGAACCTTACTTCGTCGTATTCAGAGTCTAACTTCGTCAGAAAACATTATGTCTTGGCTAGTCAATTTGATACATCGATTGTTAACTAACATTGATTATCCTTAACCATCGATTGCTATTCAACATCGACTATCTTTAAACATCGATTGCTCCTTTAAACATCAATTGTTAACTAACATCAATTGTTCTCTACTGGTTGTTGTTATATTCTACCGATTTTTGTTATACACATAGTTCTATATCGATTGCTGACCAGCCCATATCGATTATTAACTATTTTATCCATTGCCTTTTCGTTTGGTGTGCATTTAATCAAACCTTTTCACAAATTTATTATTATTATTTATTTATTTATTTTGGATAAAAATTCAGGTTGTTACATATGGAATACACGAGAGCTATAAGTCAACGCACGTAAAATGACATTAAAACAAACAACAGTAACAGTTGCACAACACGCATGATTGTGCGGCAGTTTGGTAGAATCACTAATCGTCTGCTGGCAATACTATGAACATAGTCCAAAGGTCCAGTGTTGTAACATCCCTCCTTTCCTTTGGTCAGCCAACTTGGGTTGTCGCATTGTGAAGGCGACAGGATGACCGTCACGTTCTGTTTGGGAATGCGACAGGCATGCTGTCGCGTTCAGCCTCTGACCGCATCATGCATCTGTTGCCCCAGTTGACGAGCCCAGAGGAGGGGTGAATGGGTCTTTAAAATTTTATTTACCTAATACCTGTACTTAAAACATGCATACAAAAATATTCTTCGATGAAGGTTAGTGAAGGTTAGTGTAAACAACAAACGCACAAAAACCAATCACACAACGCAAGCAATTATCTTGGTTCGGACCTCCTCTTCTTAGGAGTCCTACGTCCAGTCCCTGAGCAACAACTCAGGATTTCACTATCTACGGTACAGTCCCCCTATGGACAATACAGCACCCAGCTCAGCTGGTCTTCTCTTCACAACCCGAAGAGGAACAACACCCTGGTACCCACCAGGTCCTCCTTCTAAACGAAGGGAACACCACCACCCTGGATATCACCAGGTCTTCCTTCCTACAGAAGGGAACAAGGCACAGAAAGAAATGAAGAGGTGCCCCTAGATCAAGCTAATAGAACAAGTGCTTGACCCGAAGCAAGAACCAAGAAGATCAAGATATGCAGGACAGTGTCTTCTTAGTACAAAGGCTCTCTATCACAGAATCTACACAAAACGCAGAGAGCAAAGAGCTAAAGCCAATGGGAATGAGGCTAGGCTCTTTTCTGGAGAACTTGAATACAGTAGCTTGGAAGCGATGTCTCTAAAAGTTGTCCACTCTGGAGTTTCACACTTGCTTATATATATATCTTGTTTGAAATTTAAACGTTGAGAAGTCCGTTGTCTCTACGCTTTGTTTACGTTAGACTGCTTGACACTTGGAAGCTTCCAGTCAACAGTCTTTTATTCATTTGTGCATGCAAAGAGATAGGATCTTCTGGCATCTATATGGTCCAACATTGTATGACAGAATGTCTTCAGGGACTTGCACACATTTTCAAGCTTACATAGGAGACAACTTGGCTGTCTCTTGTTGTCAGTTAACGTTAGGGCAAGAGTTCATAGAAATAGTAATGCCATTTTGCTGTATCAAAAAGATTCATACAGAGTAAGCACGATAACGGACGATATCGTCTGCATGCATGCAGAGATATGTTCAGTCTTCATTAAATGCACAGATGTCAGAAAGATATGTGCGAAGACTTTGACTATTCAACGCTGTTAAATATCAAGTCGTTATAAACATAAAATCGATGCATTCATGACTTATGAAATCGTTATGCACTAACCGCCAAATCGTTGTAACTTAGTATCAAATCATTATGTTTTTACAAAATAATTGTTATGATCAAGACAATATAATCAAATCGTTATGAGTTAGAAGAAAATCGTTGTGATCGATAAAGAAATTGTTGTAGAAGGCAAATTGTTGTGTTCATTAAGGAAATCGTTATGAACACTTAAGAAATCGTTGTGCAAAGTAAATCATTATGATTACTAAAGAAGTCGATGCGCGAAGTAAATCGTTATGATTACTAAAGAAGTCGATACGCGAAGCAAATCGTTATGATTACTAAAGAAGTCGTTGCACGAAGCAAATCGTTATGATTACTAAAGAAGTCGAAGCGCGAAGCAAATCGTTATGATTACTGAAGAAGTCGTTGCGATGACCAAATCGTTACGATGACTAAAGGAATCGTTGCGATGAGCAAATCGTTACGATGACTTAAGGAATCCTTGCGATGAGCAAATCGTTATGATGACTAAAGGAATCGTTGCGATGAGAAAATCGTTACGATGACTTAATGAATCGTTGCGATGAGCAAATCGTTACGATGACTAAAGGAATCATTGCGTTGAGCAAATCGTTACGATGACTTAAGGAATCGTTGCGATGAGCAAATCGTTACGAGAATGATTTCTGTTTAAATCTAAACGATGTTTCAGGTTATGAGGAAATCGTTGTATCATAAGGAAAGTCGATGTGGACTTAGAGAAATTTCATGCTGAACTTAATATTGCTTCAGAAAGGTAATACTTACCAAATTTGCTTGATTTTCCTGTAGTATTTCCTGTGCTCAAGACTTATGGAATATGTGTTAGTAATCTTTGACATGGTTTTGTTAATCACCAAAATAAATAAATAATTAATTAAAATTACATGGGGACAGACTGATCATCAATCTCCCCCTTTTTGGTGATGACAAAACTTAACAAAAAATATGAATAATCGAAAGCTTTTGGAAATGTATTTCAGAAAAGCTAGGTAGTTCTCCCCCTTTTTGTCATTAAGCAAAAAGATAAACTGAGACAAAGAAGAGAAGAAAAAAAAAGATGTAAGAGAGAAGCACATAACCAAATATATTGGATTAAATTTGAGGAGGTACAGGAAGATAGACCAGAGGAGAAAGAAGAGAGGCATGCTGAGAAATAATGGCCCAAGCCTTAATCTCCTGGTCTTCAAAAATTTGTTGGAAAACCCCAGACTCTATAGAAAAGGAGTCACCCATGGAAGGGATCATGCGCTTAATGTAAAGTTGTCGCTGATCTTCCAAGAAGAGCACATACTGATCCTTGTCAAGAGTGAATCTGAAGTGACTGCTCTTCCCAAAACTGGCACGCTGAAGAAAACAATCAAGTGTGATAGGATAGAAGATCTGGTGATCATGCAGGTCCTTCTTCAAAGAGATGAAGGCTGAATACCTTGAAGCCCATTGAACATACAGTTCTTGAACTGGATTAATGGAATTTAGGTCCAAGAAGGCTTCAGCAGATAAACGAGGCTTGCCTACCCTGACCAAGGAACTATTTACTGATTCCAACTGGAGAGCGGATTGATGGTAGTGCTTTTCCCAGTCTGTGGGAGAAAGCCTTTCACATTCGGAAATTAACGGAGCTAGAACTTCAGAGGAGAGGTGGCCCAAGTAATATTCTCTGAAGATAAATCCTGAAAAGAGGGGAGGCGACCCTGCTTAGCTGACAGTCGTCCCATTACATGAGCAAATCTCTCAAAAGCATGAGAGCCAGCGGAGGAGTCAAACACTAAGGAGTGTAACTTGGGAAGGAAAACTATATCAGGCATTTTGAGGGTTGTGAAATCCACTGTGAAGGAGCAATTTACCGGGTGTTCTGTCCGGAGGAGAGCAAGAGTTCCATGGAACTGACCAAACTGAACCTTAGGGATCTTGTTAAGATAGCAATAATCGTTATAAAACTGAAAATACCTTGCTATTCTGATTTCTTTAAGAATGAACTGGCCCCAGAGAGTTTGATGATGAAGAACAAACCACTCAAAGAGAGTGAGTGGGTGACCTCGACGAGAAATGCTATCTGCTCCGGCAGTGAGGTATTTATTGTAGAGAGACTTGTGCCCTTTTGCCCACTGATCTTCAGTCTTGCACTCAGCCAGATGAAGGATTTTTGATTGGGCGGCTTCGGACATGTGGCAATAAGGAAGAATAATGTGTAGGTGATCAGTTAGGTTGAGATGGGGAATGCCAAAAGTGGTGGAAAGAATGCATTTTTGAAGATATTCACAGTAGATTTGTCTCCTTCGGTTTTCAACAGTGAGAGAGAACCAAAGAGGAGGAAATTTGGGTGTAGAGAGTATAGCTACAAAAGTGGAGAGTTTCCTCTTTTTATGAACAGGACTGGGAGGATTAGTCATGTGAACATGAGTGGCAACTGCCAGGACTGAGGTGGTTGTTGAGCTTTCAAACTCATCCTCAACTTGGGTGAAAAAGGAGCTGGCAAGTTGTGGGTTTTCAGGTATGAAAGTAATGGATGAAGGTGGAGTAGGAGGATGAATAAATGATCTTGGAGTAATGGTGGAAGAAGGTCTTGTGAAAGAATGACCAGATGAGGAGGAGGCTCTAGCGGATGAGGAAGCTGGAGGATTTGCAATGACAGTTGGAGGTGGAGGAATGTTTGGGGAAGAGGTAGGAAAGAAGGGAGATTGAGATGGAAAGGGAGTTGGTGAGGATATGGTGCGGGGCATAGGTTGTTTAAAAGTGGGTGGTGCTTGAGGTGCTTTGGATGAGGATGGTGGTGAAGAAGGGGCTGGTGTTGCAAGGAATGAAGGCTCAGGGGCTTCAGGAGCAACTGCTGGCTCTTCTACACCTGACTGCACATCCTTGGAGATCACTGGCCCTGCTGGTTCCACCTGAACTGCCTGAGGCTTGGACAGACCTACTAGTTCAACCTCTTCTACTTGTTGCCTGGTCTGAGAAGGCTCTTGCTCACTGATCTCAGCTGGAGGGACTGCTTCTGCCGGCCCTGGTGGCCCTGCCTCTTGCTCACTTGGCCCTGATGGCCTTGGAACATCTGCTTCACTTGGCCCTGATGGCCTTGGAACATCTGTCTTCAAAATCTCAGAAAGCATTGTCTTCATGGTGCCCATTTCCTTATTAAACCACTTCATGACATTTCTTATCTGAGATATTTCTTTGGAGGTTGATGCCTCGCTCATAAAAATGGAATTCACGTTTGACTATACTGAGTACAGGATTTCACCTTGAGCATCCAACCTTTTAATGACAGGCTTCAAATTTACCTTCTTCTCTATCTTCCTTAGCCTTTTGAGTGCTATTCTCTTCCTTTTGCTTGCCCTGCCAACGGGCTCCTCAAAGTTAGCATGGTCTGCATCTGATCTTTCATTCACAGGAACACCTTCAGTGTGCTCCCATTGAGTCTTATCATCATTCAAATTTTCTTCTTCAGTAGGCACACTTTCTAAGAGAATATCAGTGTGGCCAGATATCACACCAATCTCTTCTTGAATTTCCTCTGACACTGAATGCTCCCCCTCAATGAGAGCATCTTCCAAAACAACGTCTTCTTGAACAGATGTTTGCTCCTTCTGAATGGGAGCTTCAATCATAACTTCTTCAACAGTGTGGCCCACTGCCACGGAATCAGATATTTGAGGCCCACTAACAATTCGCTCCCCCTGGCTGGGAGCATCTTCTGACACAGACTCTTTAAAGTGGCCTGATGCCACAGCTTCTTCTACAGAACTGCCATCCCCTTCTGGAATAACTGGGGTGCTTTGGATGGAATCTGGGACATCTCGAAGCACCGAAGCTACTAAGGAGGAGGGTAGAGGTTCCTCTGATATTGATCCAACAATTCTTCTACCAAATTCTTCCACTATTGCTCCTGTTGGAGCTTCTGCTACTACAGCTATTACTGATGGTACTTCTGAGGCTACAACCTCTGGTTCTGAAGCTTCTATAGCCACTGTTGCTGGTTCTGCTATATCTGCTACTACCTCTTGTTGGACTGCTTGGGCTTCGCCAATTATGGCCTCATCCTCAGCCACAAAGGTCTTGGACCATACACCATTTACTATTGAAAAACCACTCTTTCTCAAATTTCTGGACCTAATTGCTTGGCCCATCTTCTCAACTATTGCTCCAGACAGATGTATGCCATAATGTTTGAAAATTCTGGTGAGTAGGTGAGCATAGGGTAAGGATACATTTTACTTGCTCTTAGTATCCCAAATTTGATCATGAGCAAACTTCATTCTTTCAATAATCACTGCAGCCATATTTACCTCCTGGTTCTGAATTGCCCAAAACATCATATCTGAATCTGCTTTAGTACAGGTTGAAAAGGTAGCACTTCTAGGAACCAAAATCTGACAGACTATAAAGTGTAGAAGGCGATTGAATGCATTCAAATGATTGATATCCAATTTACCATCTTTCAACCTAAATCCTGGACCAACAATTCCTAGACCCTTTGTTGGGTATCCACAAAGTGGATCCCACTGTGACCAGACGTGCTCACACTAAACAGGGTCTTCAGAAGCTCATGGTCAATCTTGATCTGGACTCCCTTGACAGAGGATGTCAAGGACCCATCTGCCTCTGATCGCAAACACACATAAAAGGCCTTCACGAGGTCTGGATAGCTTACCTCTAAGAAGGTTGAGATTTCCGTCCACTGCATCCTGTTCATAGCGGCCACTATGCTGTGCATACCATTCTTCTCATGATCTGCAACATCTACTGCCTTATTTCCACATAGCTTATTTTTCATAAAAGTGAACCTCTCATACTGCTCGGCTGTGAGAAACTCAGCGCTATAGCCCCCAAGACTGCCGAAAACAACGGATGCGGCCATGGATTTGGGTGTAGAAGGTTTTTCTGGAGGGATGAGATGGTGGCAGGAGCGAAAGCCCTCAAGAAATTCTTCGCGGGAAGAAGAGAGAGGCTTCAAATTTGCAGAGAGTCGATGTCGGAGTCGTTAGGGTATCGGCTCAGGCAAGCGAACAAAAGAGGGAAAAAGGGTAAAGGTAGGAGGTGAATCGTTTCTACATCGATTTCGGAGTAAATAAATCCTTTATCAAAAAATGAGGCGCCAACCGGGAAGGCAGAAAGCGACAAAAGTATTTGACCAGTTTGAAAGCCTTTATAAAAGAGAACCACCAAGGAAAGATAATAGAAAATTTTCTTTTGCTTAAAAACCAGGGAGAGAAATTTACTTAAATTCTGAAAATTTATGTTTTAGTTCTAAGCAGAAATCTTTTCACAAATTACACATGCCCAATTCCCTTATAAGAGATGTGAATCTCTCTTCGGGTAAGGCTTTTGTGAAGATATCTGCTAACTGACCATTTGTATCAATAAAAAAAATTTCTAAGTTGCCATTAGATACATGATCTCAAATGAAATGACATCTAACCTCAATATGCTTGGTCCTTGAATGATGTACTGGATTTTTGGTGAGGTTTATTGCACTGGTGTTGTCGCATAGTAATGGGATTGATTTGATGTGAAGTCCATAGTCCTCAAGTTGTTGCTTGATCCATAGGAGTTGTGTACAGCAACTTCCAGCAGCAACATACTCAGCTTCAGCAGTAGATAGAGCCACTGAATTCTGTTTCTTGGAGGACCATGATATCAAACATCCTGCAAGAAATTGACAACATCCACTGGTGCTTTTTCTATCTATTTTACATCCAGTATAATCAGCATCTGAATATCCTACTAAGTTAATTTCACAAGATTTTGGATACCACAGACCTAAGTCATGAGTTCTAGATATGTATCTAAAGATTCTTTTAACTGAAATCAGATGTGATTCTCTAGGATCTGCCTGATATCTAGCACACATACATACACTAAACAAAATATCAGGTCTGCTAGCTGTTAGGTAAAGTGAAGAACCTATCATACCTCTGTAGTTCTTTTGATCTACTTTCTTACCATTCTTGTCACTGTCCATCCTTGTTGATGTGCTCAGAGGTGTTGACAGTGGCTTGGCATTTTCGAATCCAAATTTCTTCAGAAGCTCATTGGTGTATTTTGCTTGACAGATGTGGGTCCCATATTTTACTTGCTTGATTTGTAGTCCAAGGAAATAGTTGAGCTCCCCCATCATGCTCATCTCGAATTCTCCCTGCATCAACTTTTCAAAATACTTGCAAAGGGATTCATCAGTAGATCCAAAAATTATGTCATCTACATAAATTTGAACAAGTAGTATATGGTTGACTTTTGACTTTATAAAAAAGAGTGCTATCTACTTGACCTCTACTGAATCCATGGTTTAAAAGAAAAGAGCTAAGCCTTTCATACTAGGCTCTAGGTGCTTGCTATAAACCATACAATACCTTATGAAGTTTAAAAACATGATTAGGAAATTCTGTGTCAACAAAACCTGGGGGTTGTTCCACATAAACTTTCTCCTTGATAAAACCATTTAAAAATACAGATTTGACATCCATTTGAAATAGTTTTAAATCCAAAGATGATGCATAAGCAAGTAAAATTCTGATAGCCTCAAGTCTAACTACAGGTGCATAGGTTTCATCGAAATCTATGCCTTCCTCTTGGGAATAGCCTTGAGCTACCAGTCTGGCCTTGTTTCTTAAGATCACACCAGTCTCATCCAATTTGTTTCTGAACACCCACTTGGTGCCAATAACTGGATGGTCTGATGGTCTGGGAACAAGTGACCATACCTGGTTTCTCTTGAACTGGTTCAGTTCATCCTACATGGCTAAAATCCAAGATTCATCAGTAAGAGCTTCATTGACTGTCCTAGGCTCTATTTGAGAATCTAATGCTAGGTAATCATAAGGGATTACATAACCTCTTGTTCTTACCCCTACGGATGGATCACCAATGATGTTCTCGGGTGGGTGATCCGTTTTGTATCTCCACTCCTTTGGAAGATTTTCATGTGTAACGTCCTTTTGTTGCAGGTCTTCTAGAGGTGGATCATCCTTGTCTTCAATTGATGTATCTTTTAATTTCTTAGACAATTCATCTGCATCATCAATGTCACTATCTTCTTCCTTCCTCAAGGAAGGGTTAGTTTCATCACAAATAATATGTACTGACTGTTCTATTAATAAAGTGCGTTTATTGAACACTCTGTAGCCTTTGGGTTTAGAAGTGTACCTCATGAAGATACCTTCATCTAATTTGGCATCTAACTTACCGATATCTCTTTTGCCATTGTTGTGGATGAAGCAAGGACAACCAAATGTCCTGAAGTGACTGATCTTTGGCTTCGTTCCTTTGTACAGCTCATAGGTAGTCTTCTTTAGGATTGGCCTGATCATTACCCTGTTAATGATGTAACTTGTTGTATTTACTGCTTCAGCCCAAAAATATCTTGACAAGTCATATTCTGATAGCATTGTTCTTGCCATGTCCAATAAGGTTATATTCTTCCTTTCAGCAACTCCATTCTGCTGTGGTGTCCTTGGTGCTGAGAAGTTGTGCTCAATCCCTTGGTCATCATAGAATTTTTCAAATTTTTATTTTGAAATTCTCCTCCATGATCTGACCGGATTCCAACAATACAGTACTTCTTGTCTTTTTGCACCTTTTTGCTGAAACTCACAAAACTTTCGAATGTGTCATCTTTGTGTTCCAAGAATGACACCCATGTGAATCTAGAGTAATCATCCACTATTACGAAACCAAAATTCTTTCCTCCAAGACTCGTGGTCCTCATTGGCCCAAATAAATCCATATGAAGGAGTTCCAAGGGTTTAGAGGTGGTTACCACAGTCTTTGACTTGAAGGAACTCTTAGTGTGCTTCCCTTTTGCACACGGTCTGCAGATTCCATCCAATTTATTACTGACCTTTGGAAGACCTTCCACGAGGCTTCTCTTCCTGAGCTTGTTCATGCCATCCAAACTACAGTGGCCCAATCTTCTGTGCCACAGCTCAGTTGACTACTCTTTGCTGGCTTCTAAACAGATGTCTTGGTCCTTGAGTTCTTCAAGATAGAGCACATACAGATTCTTTTCTCTGTTGGCTACGAAGATTACTGCTCCATCCTTCAAGATACTGTACTTGGATTCTTGAAACTTAATCTGATGGCCTTTGTCACAAAGCTGGCTGATGCTTATGAGGTTGTGCTTCAGACGTTTTACACAAAGAACATCTTCTATTATTGGTTTTCCATTACTGCCAACAGATCCAGTACCAATAACAGTCCCTTTGCTATTGTCTCCATAGGTGACTGTTCCTTCTTCAGCTTCTAGATGAGAAAATAATCTTCTATTTCCTGACATGTGCCTTGAACATCCACTATCCAAATACCATTTGGATACTCGAAGATTTCCCTGAAATAAAAACATTAAGCTTTAGGTACCCAAGTTCTTTTGGGTCTTGGTTGATTAGTATCATCATTTTGTCCTTTTGATTATCCACCTTTTATACTTAGTTGGACATGTAGTCTTGTTGTAACTTAATTTGTTGCAGTGACTGCAGCATGTTGTTCTAGTTACTTTTTCAGGATATTTAAGGTGAGCTTTGTATGCTATGTCTAGTTCAGGTACAAATTTTGGAGTTGGATATGTCTTAGGGTATACTGTTGTGTCTTCATTATCTAGGGGCGTATAGCCTAGACTATGTTTTCTTTTTCCAGACCGTCTAGCACCTCTTAGTATTAGAGAATTCTTACCATTAGTGAATTTTTCTAAGGTATTTGATAGTTTATCATTTTCTTATGTTAAAATTTTTATTTCATTTTTTTAGTTTATCTGAACTTTCTTGTTTTTCTAATTTTATTATTTGTTCATTTTTATCTTTTAGATTTTCGCATAGCAATTCATTTCTTCTTTTGAGTTCATTAAGTTGTTTTTCTAGTTGTTCATTTTCTGATTTGAAGTCTGAATTGGTATTCTCTAGACATGTAACATTTTTCTTACTAGCTTTTAGTAATTTAGATATTTTTTTATATTTATCATATAATTCATTAAAAGCGTCTTCTAAGTTATCTGAATCAGAATCATTGCAGGAATCAAAGGATTAGTCAGAGGTTACCTTTTCTGTGACGTCTGCCATGAAGGCTAGGTTAGCCTTTTCTTCTTCCTCGCTGGTTGAACTTGACTCGCTGTCTGAGTTACTGCTGTTGTTCCAAGCTGTGCCATGGCTTTCTTCTTATGTCTTTTGAACTTTCTTGAACTGTCCTTCTTCCTGAATTCAGTTTTCTTGAGTTTTGGACACTCTGCCCTAATGTGTCCTGGCTTCTTACACTCATAACATAACGGTTCAGTTTTCTTCTGCTCTTTTCCTTCTGACTTCTTGAACTCTTTGTGTTTATTGAAATGCCTTCTGCCGGATTGAAACTTCTTCTTTTTTGCTAGAATCCGTTGCAGTCTTCTGGATAGCATTGCTTCTTCATCATCACTATCCTTGCTGCTCTCACTGTTGTCTAATGATTCTTCTGATGAGTCTTCGTCGGCCTTGAATGCATTTGAGTGCTTCTTCCTACTAGAGGATTCTCCTAATCTCTCCATATTAATCTCATGAGCCATAAGGGACCCAATGAGCTTTTCTAGAGACATTCTCTTTAGATCATTTGCCTCCTCAATAGCTGTCACTTTAGGAGTCCATGTGGAGGGTAGAGATCTAAGAATCTTCCTAACCATATCTCCCATTTCATAAGTCTTCCCTAGTCCAGTCAACCCATTTGTAATGTCTGTGAATCGACTAAACATCTGGGTTATGGATTCTCCTGGCTGCATCTGGAACTTTTCATATTGAGTTACCAGATTGTCAATCCTGGTTTCCATGACCTTGTCCGTGCCTTCATCAGTGATTCTCAATTTTTCCCACATCTCCATTACGGATTTGTAGGCTGACACTCTATTGAATTCTTTCTTACTGAGAGCACAGCACAAAATGCTTTTAGCCTTATAGTTTAAAGAAATCTTCTTTCTGTCATCATCTGTCCAATTAGCCTTTCGTTAGTGACTAGGAGATCACCTTCTTCAACTATGGACCATATCTGGTAGTCATTACCTTGTAGAAAATACTCCATTCTTGTTTTCCAGTAAGCATAGTCTTCTCCATCGAACAATGGTGGTCGGTTGACAGACTGACCTTCCTTGTGACTTTGGGCTGCCATGGATCTTTACTCTTCTGATCGTTGAATCTTCTTCTTTGTCAAAGAGACTTACTTTGATACCACTTGTTGCCCCAGTTGACGAGCCCAGAGGGGGGTGAATGGGTCTTTAAAAATTTATTTACATAATACCTGTACTTAAAACATGCATACAAAAATATTCTTCGATGAAGGTTAGTGAAGGTTAGTGTAAACAATAAACACACAAAAAGCAATCACACAACACAAGCAATTATCCTGGTTCGGACCTCCTCTTCTTAGGAGTCCTACGTCCAGTCCCTGAGCAACAACTCAAGATTTCACTATCTAGGGTACAGTCCCCCTATGGACAATAAAGCACCCAGCTCAGCTGGTCTTTTCTTCACAACCCGAAGAGGAACAACACCCTGGTACCCACTAGGACTTCTTTATAAATGAAGGGAACACCATCACCCTGGATATCACCAGGTCTTCCTTTCTACAGAAGGGAACAAGGCACAGAAAGAAATGAAGAGGTGCCCCTAGATCAAGCCAATAGAACAAGTGCTTGACCCGAAGCAAGAACCAAGAAGATCAAGATGTACAGGATAGTGTCCCCTTAGTACAAAGGCTCTCTATCACAGAATCTACACTAAACGCAGAGAGCAAAGAGCTAAAGCTAATGGGAATGAGGCTAGGCTCTTTTCTGGAGAAGTCGCAGAGAACTTGAATACAGTTGCTTGGAAGCGACGTCTCTAAAAGTTGTCCACTCTGGAGTTTCACTCTTGCTTATATATATATATATATATATATATATTGTTTGAAATTTGAACGTTGAGAAGTCCGTTGTCTCTACGCTTTGTTTACGTTAGACTGCTTGACACTTGGAAGCTTCCAGTCAACAGTCTTTTATTCATTTGTGCACGCAAAGAGATAGGATCTTCTGGCGTCTATATGGTCCAACGTTGTATGACAGAATGTCTTCAGGGACCTGCACACATTTTCAAGCTTACACAGCAGACAACTTGGCTGTCTCTTGTTGTCAGTTAACGTTAGGGCAAGAGTTCATAGAAATAGTAATGCCATTTTGCTGTATCAAAAAGATGCATACAGAGTAAGCACGATAATGGACGTTATCATCTGTATGCATGCAGAGATACGTTCAGTCTTCATTAAATGCACAGATGTCAGAAAGATATGTGCAAAGACTTTGACTATTCAACGCTGTTAAATATCAAGTCATTATAAACATAAAATCAATGCATTCATGACTTATGAAATCGTTATGCACTAACCGCCAAATCGTTGTAACTTAGTATCAAATCGTTATGTTTTTACAAAAGAATTGTTATGATCAAGATGATATAATCAAATCATTATGAGTTACAAGAAAATCGTTGTGATCAATAAAGAAATCGTTGTAGAAGATAAATCGTTGTGTTCATTAAGGAAATCATTATGAACACTTAAGAAATCGTTGTGCAAAGCAAATCGTTATGATTACTAAAGAAGTCGATGCACGAAGTAAATCGTTATGATTACTAAAGAAGTCAATGCGCGAAGCAAATCGTTATGATTACTAAAGAAGTCGATGCGCGAAGCAAATCGTTATGATTACTAAAGAAGTCGATGAGCAAAGCAAATCATTATGATTACTGAAAAAGTAGATGCGCGAAGCAAATCGTTATGATTACTGAAGAAGTCATTGCGATGACCAAATCGTTACGATGACTAATGGAATCGTTGCGATGAGCAAATCGTTACACTGACTTAAGGAATCGTTGCGATGAGCAAATAGTTACGATGACTAACGGAATCGTTGCGATGAGAAAATCGTTACGATGACTTAATGAATCGTTGCGATGAGCAAATCGTTACAATGACTAAAGGAATCGTTGCGATGAGCAAATCGTTACGATGACTTAAGGAATCGTTGCGATGAGCAAATCGTTACGAGAACGATTTCTGTTTAAATCTAAACGATGTTTCAGGTTATGAGGAAATCGTTGTATCATAAGGAAAGTCAATGTGGACTTAGAGAAATTTCATGCTGAACTTAATATTGCTTCAGAAAGGTAATACTTACCAAATTTGCTTGATTTTCCTGTAATATTTCTTATGCTCAAGAATTATGGAATATGTGTTAGCAATCTTTGACATGGTTTTGTTAATCATCAAAATAAATAATTAATTAATTAAAATTACATGGGGACAGACTGATCATCAGCATCCTTTTCATTTTGCTGTTGAGACAGATGGGACAAGTGTCAACCACTGACATGTTGAACGCGACGGGTCCGGTGTCACGTTCATGGTGTCAGGACTGCAAGGGCGATGCGTGGCATTTCCATTGGTTAGGTTGACCTTGACCATGGGATCGCGACGGGTTGGCCGTCGTGTTCACTTGAGTGAACGAGACAAGCAAGTTGTCGCGTTCTCATCTCTAAAGCTTAAATGGTCACAGGCCTGAGAACAGCCCCATTTCTTTCCCTTCGGCTGGTGCTCTTCTTCCGCGAGCCCTCTGTTGCCTGTGCTCTGTGGAATGCTTGGAGGAGAGGAGTTGGGTGGCTTGTGAAGGTATGTTTGTATGCTATGGTGCTTGGTGGTTTCTTCTTCTCGGTGTGCTCCTCCTCGTGGTGATCCACTTCTTCGTTGGCTTGTGAAGGGCGATCCTTGCTCGTGGACGGTGTCCCCGTGGAGCTTGGAGCGAGGAGGAGGGTTGCATGCCTACGAGAAGGCCCCATTGGGGTGGATCTTCATTTTGAGATAGGGATGCCTAAACCTTCCCCTAGTTTTAGCATGGTAGGTCTCCAAACCTAGGGATCATGCTAGGTCGTGCATGCATAATTATGATTCTTGTGGAATGCTTGGATGGCTTGATTGTGTTGTGATTCATGCTTGGAATGGGGTGTGGTTGTTGAGAGATCCATGTTTGCATGTGAGGTTTTGAGAGTAGAATCACTTAACATGCATGGGTGTGAATGTGTGTGGTTGGAGTCCATTTAAGCTATTTAAATCATTATCCATGCTCCTCTCCCCTTGGTTTTTCAGATTGGTGGTGCATGGCTTGAAGGTAGTGTTCTCGGGTGTGCAAAACCTACGGTCGAGAAAGCCCGATACGTCGCCTTCCAGTTTGAGGAAGCGACGCCCACTCTGTCGCGTTCTGATCACGACAGGGTGGCTGTCGCTTTCTCTTAGGTTTACACCGGGTGTCGTGCGAGGTTCCAGGTAGACACCTAGACCTCTGCCTGTGGTCACCTAATCACGGCGGGTTCCCTGTCGCCTTCTGGTTCAGGTCGCGACAGACAGGGTGTCGCCTTCAAGTAGCGATAGCCTGTGCGTCGCCTTCTCAGACAGAGAATGGACTTGGCGACCTGTTCGGAGTTTTCCATCTGATGCCACTCTGTTTCTTGGCACATGTGCTGTTCCTAGTACAGTGCTACTCTAGTCTTTCGCCCAGTGCTAGGCACTTGAGGGCTTGTTAGCGAGACAGGTTGGTACTGTTACCTAGATCCCCGGTCCCTGCGCGCCTTATAGAGGGAGTTCTTCGGGCGGTGGGCGAGCTCGAGTCACAGACTCTGGTAGCAGAGGGGAAAATGGTGGGGACAACGGCGTAGCGTCATTTGTAGTGCTCTCTTAGCTGAGTCTGGGATGCCGAGGTGGTTGGTAGCTCTTCCGGCACAGATCATCTAGTCCTTTTCTCACTGCCTCACTCTATGTGGTTCCGGAACCATTTAGAGGGGCCAGGCATGGGACCGTAGTCCGGACAGACTACGGCAGTTGTGGTCACTTTAGTTCTGTGTCTCACTCCAACGGGAGGTGCCAGACATGGACTGTTGGCTGATGGTAAGGCGCATGGCGCACCTGACCGGTTGACTAGTGTAGTGTTCTATAGCTAGTGTTCTTGTCCAGGTAGTTGTTTACTGTCTGTGTTACAGCTCTGGGTTCTTCCCAGTGCCATGGTTTACACAGATTTTCCAATCCCGACATTTACCTAGACCGTAAACCGTGTAGTTTCTTTATGCTTCCGCACTTTACTTTGTTAAGATAGAATTACTGCTTTATTTACTTATTGCACATATAGATCTATTCTGTTGTTAGAACCAGTGGGAGATTGGTAGTCCCTATTGGGCTTCTTCGTGAAGCTCATTCCCTCTTTCACAGGTGAGACTTCACAGCAGCACCTTCCACGGCGGGCTGAGAAAACGGGGCCGTAGTAGATGGTGTCTTCCGTGAGTAGTGTTCTCCCAGTGCTGTGTACTTCACCCTCGGGGTATGCCCCTAAGAGACCTATTATCCCCTTTACTTTATGCACTTGTACTTTACTACTTTGGGACTGTACTTGACTTGTACATTGTGTTGGACTCCTTCCTTAACTTGTTGGTACTTTTAGTGCGTTTAGTTGTTATTTATCTCCGTTACATATCTTGTTAGACCGGTCTATTAGCCCTTCTGGGTCTTTGGACCCGTGGGCGGCGGTGCCAATGGTCGGATCCTTGGTGGGAGCCGAGGGTCCGGGCTTCGGGCCATTATAGTGGTATCCGAGCAAGGGGTCTATCAAGACTTGTAATGGAAATAAGTAATGATGTAAAGTCCCTTAGGAAGTACAAGTAACACTGCTAGTTGCTGGATTAATATCTGTAACTTGATTGTTAGTCTGTGTTGTAGGACATGCCTCCACGCAGATGCAGACAGGTTCGAGAGCTGACGGAGAATCAGGACACTGAGCCAGATGAGTCGGTTGCAGCCGAGCATGTGCCGGTTGATGCTCAGCCTCAGCAGTTTGAGTAGCCTGGCGTTCCGTTGCCACAGGGCGTCTCGTTGCCGCAGGGAGCGCAGCAGCAGCAATAGTGGTTTCCACCCCCGCCCCCGCCGGACCTCATGGAGTAGTGGTGGAGAGCTATGTTCCAGGCCCCTTTGTAGTATCAGCAGTACCAGCAGATGCCAGTAGGAGGTCAGCAGTTTGCAGAGATGGCAGCATAGGAGCAGCCACCACCGACCCCGTAGGCAGCACCGGTTCAGCCAGAGGTGCCACCAGTGGTATAGTAGCAGGCTCCAGTTGCAGCGGCAACACCTGAGGACCGCACAACACTTCTGGAAAGGTTTCTTCATCTTTGACCTTCGATGTTTTATGGTGACTATGATCTAGATAAGGCAGAGAGTTGGGTCCATGAGCTCGAGCGCACCTTTGAGACCATGGATTGTGCAGTTCAGGATCAGGTCAGGCTTGCAGTATATCAGCTGAAGGGGTCAGCTCACGAGTGGTGGAGGACCATGAGGCAGACTAGTTTTTAGGGTAGGAGGCTGGATCAGATTTCATGGGAGCAGTTTCTAGAGACATTTCACGATGAGTACTTCCCCGACTACGCTTGTCGTAAGAGGAGGGACCAGTTTCATAAGCTGACGTAGGGACATTTGTCCGTGGCACATTACCACCAGAGGTTTGTGCAGCTTCTTTGACACGTCCCCCACGTGACCATTAGTGAGCAGGCTCATACTGAGCGGTTCATTAGTGGGCTACGCTCGGAGTTGAGGTGGGCCATGGCTGGTCACCTCTGCGACACTCTAGGATTGGCAGTGGCAAGGGCTACCACCTTGGAGAGGGAGTGTCAGTTCCACCCACAGCAAGGAGGAGGCTCGGTGAGGCCTACCCCATACCAGTGCCCTTCGGGCAGTCGAGGGAGAGTGTCTTCTTCTTCTTCTTTGGGGACAGGAAGTGCTGGCCTGACCTCAAAGTTGAAGAAGCTGTTCTCTCGAGGAGGTAGGTGGCATTACCAACAGACTCGGCAGCAGCGACGTCAGCAAAAGCAGCCAGTGGAGTAGTCTGTGTAGTAGGGAGCAGAGCAGAGCCAACAGGGCACGGGTTGTTTCTACTGTGGGCAGTAGGGTCACTACAGGCGGGAGTGTTCATTGTTGAGGTAGGGGCAGCAGCAGTTGGCACCGACTCAGTACACCCAGCAGGCACCTCAGGTGCAGTACCCTCCACCCCAGCAGGCACAGTGCCAGCAGCAACACCAGGGCCAATTTCAGTAGCCGCAACAGCGTCAACAGCAGCCTCAACAAGGACGTGGTTGCGGTCTGGTGATGAACATCACCAGAGAGGAGGCGGAGGCCTCTAACCTTGTCATCGGTATGGTTCCTATCCTTGGTAGAGCTGCTCATGTTTTGATTGATCCGAGTGCCACGCACTGTTTTACTTCAGAGGAGTTCTTTAGTGCTTTGACTGAGTTTGCTCCAGAGCGGACCTGTGACCTAGCTGTTGAGCTTCCGATGGGTGAGTACGTGCATACTCTGGGTTATCTAGAGGGTGTCACTGTCGAGGTACAGAGCCACCTTCTACCAGCCAGATTGTTTGCCTTGTAGCTCCATGACTTTGATGCATCCTTGGCATGGACTGATTGGAGGCACATTCTACGCTGGTGGACTGTCAGCTGAAGACCGTGCGGTTCGAGATACCTGGAGCACATGTGCTTTGCTTCCGAGGTACCTGGTCTACCCACCGACCTTTTGTTTCCTTCTGTAGAGCTCTCTACAGTGCCTTATCCGAGATGGTTGTGTAGCTTTCCTTGCTTCTGTGAGTTTCTCGGATTCTGGTGAGCTATTTGTTTTAGATGTGCCTTTTGTTTGTGAGTTTGCTGACGTGTTTCTGGAGGATCTACCTAGTTTGCCGCCAGATCGGGAGGTAGATTTTTCCATTGAGTTGCTTTCGGGGATGATGCCTATGTCCAGGGCACCATACTGGATGGCGCCAGCGGAGCTGCGGGAGTTGAGGCGCCAACTAGATAAGTTGCTTGAGTTGGGCTTCATTCTCCCGAGCCGTTCACCGTGGGGAGTGCCTATTTTGTTTGTGGGGAAGAACGATGGAAGCCTCAGGATGTGCATCGATTATCGGAAGCTGAATCAGGTTATCGTGAAGAACAAGTATCTGTTGCCCAGAATCAATGATTTGTTCAACCAGTTGCAGTTAGCTTCAGTGTTCTCAAAGATTGACTTGAGATTAGGCTACTACCAGTTGAGGATCCGCGAGTCAGATATTGACAGATCAGCCTTCCATACTCGCTACGACCACTTCGAGTTTGTCGTGATGCCTTTTAGGCTCACGAATGCACCGGAAGCCTTCATGGAGTTCATGCACAGTGTGTTCCGAGAGTACCTGGACCAGTTCGTGGTGGTGTTCGTCGTCGACATCCTGGTGTACTCATCGATGGTAGAGGAGCATGAGGTTCACTTGAAGCTAGTGTTGCAGGCTTTGAGGAGTCATCAACTTTACGCAAAATTTAGCAAATGTGAATTTTGGCTAAAGGAGGTGCATTTCCTTGGTCATGTGGTTTCTGGTGCAGAAGTGGCGGTTGTTCCCGCCAAGGTTATGGTCGTGGTTTCGTGGGTCCAGCCCACTACAGTTGCAGAGGTTTGCAGTTTTCTGGGGCTGGCAAGCTACTACAGGAGGTTCGTGCAGGACTTTGCCAAGGTTGCTGAGCCGTTGACCAGGTTGACCAGGCGAGAGAACAGGTTTGTCTGGACAGCAGAGTGCGAGCCGAGTTTTCAGGAGCTGAAGAGCCGGCTGACTTCAGCTCCGATCTTTGTTGTACCTTCTAGCAGCGGTGGCTTTGTTGTCTACACTGACGCTTCTGGGACTGGTCTTCGTGTCGTGTTGATGCAGAACGGGCAGGTAGTTGCTTATGCTTCTCGTTAGCTGAAGAAGCATGAGCAGCACTACTCAACGCACGACTTGGAGCTTGCAGCGGTCATGTTCGCCTTGAGGTTGTGGATGCATTATTGTTACAGAGAGGTGTTCGAGATGTTCACAGATCACCGGAGCTTATAGTATGTCTTCACGCAGAGAGATCTGAACCTCAGGTAGCGCAGGTGGGTGGAGTACTTGAAGGACTATGACTTTACTCTTTCCTATCACCCAGGAAAGGCTAATGTCATAGAGGATGCTTTAAGTAGGAGAGCCCACTTGAGTTCTTTGTTGGTTAGACACTGGAGGCTCTTGGAGGATGCTACTCAAGGTTTGTTCACATCGTCTAGCCTCAGGGAGAGAGCCGTGTTGACCAGCATGACAATTCATCCGATGATTTATCAACAGGTGATCGAGGCGCAGAGTGCAGATGCAGACTTGGCAGACGTGTTGCAGATGCCAGAGGTTGAGCTGGACAAGGACAGCGAGGTCAGGTTTAGAGGCAGACACTACGCCCTAGAGGATGTCAGGCAGGAGCTGTTGGGTGAGGTGCACAGATCGAGGTACTCTATTCATCTTGGTTCCACCAAGATGTACCACGACTTGAGGGGACTCTTTTGGTGGCCTGGGATGAAGAGAGATATTACTAAGTTTGTTTCTCACTGCCTTACCTGTCAGCAGGTAAAGGCAGAGCACCAGCGTCCGGAGGGTGAGCTGCAGTCGCCTCCCATTCCAGTGTGGAAGTGGGAGCACATCACCATGGACTTTGTTTCTAGTTTACCACGTACTTCGCAGGGGCACGACAGCGTTTGGGTGATCATTGACAGACTGACGAAAATAGCTCGTTTCTTTCCGATCAGAGTAGCGTGGTTAGTGGACAGACTCGCCAGGCTGTTTGTGGACAGAGTGATGCCTTTACACGGAACTCCGGTCTCTATCGTCTCAGATAGAGATTCGAGGTTCATCTCTCATTTCTGGCGTAGTTTTCAGAGGGCACTTGGCACCGAGTTGAGGTTGAGTTCAGCCTATCACCCACAAACAGATGGGCAGTCGGAGAGGACCATACAGACCCTCGAGAATATGTTGAGAGCATGTTGCCTAGACTCGGGCGGCACTTAGGAGTCGCACCTTCCCATGGTGGAGTTTGCTTATAATAATAGCTTCCAGTCTAGCATGGGGATGGTGCCCTACGAGGCTCTGTATGGCTGACCGTGCAGGACACCGTTGCATTGGCACGAGGTTGGTGAGAGGCAGCTACTAGGTCCAGAGTTGGTGCAGCAGTGTGCAGACATAGTGAGGCTGATCAGACAGAGACTGCAGATAGCACAGAGCCGACAGAAGAGCTACGCGGACGTTCGCAGGAGGCCACTTCAGTTCAAGGCAGGCGACAGTGTGTTTCTTCGACTCTCGCCCACCAAGGGTGTTCTCAGGTTTGGGAAGAGGGGCAAGCTCAGCCCAAGATTTGTTGGCCCCTTTCCCATCCTAGAGCAGGTTGGCAAAGTCACATACAGGTTGGCTCTTCAGTCTGAGTTGACAGGTGTTCATGACGTCTTCCACATCTTGCAGCTGAGGAAGTACATGCCAGATCCGTCACACGTGTTGGACTACTAATAGCTAGAGGTCACTCCAGATCTACCAGTACCGGAGTACCCGGTCAGCGTTGTAGACCACAGAGTGCAGTAGCTGCGCAGGAAGTAGATCCCGCTCGTAAAGGTAATTTGAGAGAACCGCGTCGGTGGCGAGGCCACTTGGGAGCACGAGGACGAGATGCGGGAGCATGTTCCTTACTTGTTTGAGTGACTGGTATGTTTACTTGCCTTCTTTTCCTTTGGGTTTCACCCTTAATTTCGAGGACGAAATTGTTTTTTTTGTTGGTTAGATTGTAACATCCCTCCTTTCCTTTGGTCAGCTAACTTAGGATGTCACCTTGTGAAGGTGACAGGTTGACCGTCACGTTCTATTTGGGAATGCAACGGGCATGTTGTCACATTTAACCTCTGACCGCAGCATGCATCCTTGTCGCTTTGCTGTCGGGACAGACGGGACAAGTGTCAACCACTGACATGATGAACGCAACGGGTCAGGTGTCGCGTTCATGGTGTCAGGACTGCAAGGGCGACATGCGGCGTTTTCGTTGGTCAGGTTGACCTTGACCATGGGATTGTGACGGGTTGGCCGTCGCGTTCACTTGAGTGAACATGATAGGCAAGTTGTCACGTTCTCATCTCTAAAGCTTAAATGGTCACAGGCCTGAGAATAGCCCCATTTCTTTCCCTTCGGATGGTGCACTTCTTCCCCGAGCCCTCTGTTGCCTATGCTCCGTGGAAAGCTTGGAGGAGAGGAGTTGGGTGGATTGTGAAGGTATGTTTGTATGCTATGGTGCTTGGTGGTTTCTTCTTCTCAGTGTGCTCCTCCTCATGGTGATCCACTTCTTCTTTGGCTTGTGAAGGGCGATCCTTGCTGATGGACGGCGTCCTCGTGGAGCTTGGAGCGAGGAGGAGGGTTGCATGCCTACGAGAAGGCCCCATTGGGGTGGATCTTCGTTTTGAGGTAGGGATGCCTAAATCTTCCCCTAGTTTTGGCATGGTAGGACTCCAAACCCCTTTCTCCAAACCTAGGGATCATGCTAGGTCATGCATGCATAATTATGATTCTTGTGGAATGTTTGGATGGCTTGATTGTGTTGTGATTCATGCTTGGAATGGGGTGTGGTTGTTGAAAGATCCATGTTTGCATGTGAGGTTTTAAGAGTAGAATCACTTCCTTGACATGCATGGGTGTTAATGTGGGTGGTTTGAGTCCGTTTAAACTGTTTACATCATTATCCATGCTCCCCTCCCCTTGGTTTTTTGGATTGGTGGTGCATGGCTTGAAGGTAGTGTTCTCGGGTGTGCAAAACCTGTGGTCGCGACAGCCCGATACGTCGCCTTCCGGTTTGAGGAAGTGATGCCCACCCTGTCGCATTCTGATTGTGACAGGGTGGTTGTCGCCTTCTCTTCAGTTTACACCGAGTGTCGTGCAAGGTTCCAGGTAGACACCTGGACCTCTGCCTGTGGTCACCTGATCGTGACGGGTTACCTATCGCCTTCTGGTTCAGGTCACAATAGACAGGGTGTCGCCTTCAGGTAGCGACGGCATGTGCCTCGCCTTCTCAGATAGAGAAGGGACTTGGGAGACCTGTTCAGAGTTTTCCTCCCGCTGCGACTCTATTTCTTGACACCTGTGTTGTTCCTAGTATAGTGCTACTCTAGTCTTCCGCCCAGTGTTAGGCACTTGAGGGCTTGTCCACATGATAGGTTGTTACTGTTACCTGGACGCCCGGTCCCCGCGCTCCTGTTAGAGGGAGTTCTTCGGGCGGCGGGCGAGCTCGAGTCACAGACTCTGGTAGCAGAGGAGAAAATGGTGGGGACAGCAGCATAGAGTCATTTGTAGAACTCTCTTAGCTGAGTTTGGGATGCCGAGGTGGTTGGTAGCTCTTCCCGCGCAGATCAGCTAGTCCTTTTCTCACTGCCTCACTCTACGTGGTTCTGGAACCATTTAGAGGGGCCAGGCGTGGGATGTAGTTCGGCCAAACTACGGTAGTTGTGGTCACTTTAGTTCCGCGTCTCACTCCGACCGGAGGTGCCAGACATGGACTGTCGGTTGAGGGTAAGGTGCATGGCGCACCTGACCGGTTGACTAGTGTAGTGTTCTATAGCTATTGTTCTTGTCCAGGCAGTTGTTTACTGTCTGTGTTACAGCTTTGGGTTCTTCCCAATGCCATGGTTTACATGGGTTTTCTGGTCCCAACATTTAGCTAGATCGCAGACCGTGTAGTTTCTTTACGCTTCCGCACTTTACTCTGTTAGTAGGATAGATTTACTGATATATTTAATTATTGCACATATAGATCTATTCTACTGTTAGAACCAGTGGGAGATTGGTAGTCCCTACTGGGATTCTTCGTGAAGCTCATTCCCTCTTTCACAGGTGAGACTTCACAGCAGCACCTTCCGCGGCGGGCTGAGGAGACAGGGCCGTACTAGACGACGTCTTCCGTGAGCACTGTTCCCCTAGTGCTGTGTACTTCACCTTTGGGGTATGCCCCTAAGGGACCTGTTATCCCCTTTACTTTCTGCACTTGTACTTTACTACTTTGGGACTGTACTAGACTTGTAGATTGTGTTGGACTCCTTCCTTCACTTGTTGGTACTTTTAGTGCATTTAGTTGTTATTTATCTCTGTTACATATCTTGTTAGACTGGTTCGTTAGCCCTTCCGGGTCTCTGGGCCCGTGGGCGGTGGTGCCGATGGTTAGATCCTTGGTGGGAGCCGAGGGTCCGGGCTTCGGGGCCGTTACAGGTGTGATCTCAAGGAGAGAAAGAACTCTAAGATCGTTAGATCATGCCAATCCCAAAGAGTATATAGGTATTAATGGTACAACACGTTCGTCGGCCATGGATGTACGCCGTAGCCAAAGAGTTTTCTGGAGGCCTTGAACAAGGATTTTTTAGTCCGAGTAGGTTCCCAAACAGAGAGTCCATCCGAGTCAAGAAAAGTGTGTATAGAAACATTGCTCATCTTGCCTTGAGTGCTCGAAGGTAGAGGAGCATCGGTAACGATATTCAGAACGAATGATATAAAACATAAACAAGTCCTTTAATTAAAATATATAAATTATGAAATAAATTCAATATTTTACCAGATATATTATGAATTGATGTCTTGAACATAGCATGGAAGACAATTAGGGTTTTTGGTGTGTGCATGTGAAAGAAAATTAGGAGAATTGAAATTTAGGTCATGCGCATGTCCTTTAAAAGAGGATTATAGCATGTTTACCATTAATTAATATTAGTTACCACGTTACAGTAAATTCAAGGGATTAGCAGTGAATAATCAGGGTGAACTTAGCATGAAAAGGCATATTTCTGGTTCTTGAAAAACACAGCCAGGTCGCGTCGTCGACCAAGCATGCAATCATGTCGTGGCACACTAGGCCGACGTGACAGCCATGTTCATGTCGTGATAAACCATGGCGACTCGTTCAGGTCGAGGCCGATAGGCCGACACGACGATGTCGCGTCCAATAGTCGCGACGAGTTCAAGTCGGGGTTTTGACATGGCCGATGCGATCTTCAGGTCGCGACGGATAGGGCCAATGCTGTAATGACCCAGAATCCAAATTACTAGTTACCTACTAGTAACCCGAACCCTGAACCACCACCCACGAGCCGAAGCTCAGAAGGGTTAAAGGAAATGTCTGAGGAGAATATATAAGAAAGTGCACAAACCATAAGAACTAATTTAAACCACTATATATATATAACATATGGTACAACTCAGAGTAGACCCAAAAAAAGAAAAGAGTACAGCAAGTACGAACACCAAAAGAGTACTACTCCTAGCAGCTAAGTAGGACCAGCACCGGAGTGACTAAGCCCCTTAGTACCTACAGCTAATGACAAACCACCTGAAAGGGGAGGTAGTGAGTCTCAGAAAGAGACCTAGTAGAGACACTAATCCCAATCAGTAAACAGTACAAAAAATGCAGGAAAGTAAACTACGTTGAAATAGCATTGCACTAAAACACACGAGGAACCAGTGGCGTTATGTCCAACTCCTCACAAGAGCGCATCAAAAGATTGGAACCTCGCAGGCTCAACAGTACATGACTCAACACAACAATATTCACACCCACACAAGAAAGTAGGACCAGCTAGGGCCTATGGCTTAGCGCCTTGACACTACAGAGTCCTAAAACCCCCACCACATGTGCACACTTAAACGCTCTCCCTCGCGCCTGGTCCTCGACTGGTTTTCCCCTACGCCGGAGTCAAACAATGGAGAAGGGATCCCACAAAAATCGGCTCATAACCACCACAAGGGGCATGCATTGGACGGAGTCGCACTCGACGCCCAGGCTCACCGGTGGAACAACTCAACACCAGTCATCCAGACGAAGCCTAACTCAACGTCCGGGAGGAACACAACACAAACACATGTACGTCAAAGCACGACACATGCACAGACGGAGATGCTCTTGACATTTGGCACATCGTGACAAGAGGCAGACACCACGTTTCCAAACCTCGCACATGGAGAGGGGCTCAAACTGTTGGGACCTACCTGTGGGGTTGATGGTAATCCCAATTGCTACTAACTAGTGGTAGACGGCACAGTCCACTGTCGTATACTAGAGTAGATGGCAGTGTAGACTGTCGTTAACCATACCTTGATGGCAAGGGATCTTTTCGCCAAATTCATCATGAAGAACTTGACGACAGCATACCATGCCGTCAAGTTCATCGACTTCCAGCAGCTGATATAGCCCTAAGCCGCTTCTCAGGGCAATCCAAGCCCAGAAAACATGGTCTGATGTTAGGAAATGCTTTCCCTCATCAAATAACACCATAATGATATCGGAAAACACTGATTCAATGCTTGGACCGAGAAACACACCCTCACATTCCCGGCATGGAAAACCCTCTGCAAAACTCAATTTTCACTCAAAGCACATGCATTTCATTCTCACAGAAAGATCAAGGGGAGTTTAGGGGTAGGATCCCTACTTCAAGAAGCCAAAAATTCTAAGAAAAACTCCAAAATCGCGTCGTTTCTTCACGAACACCCCGCGAGGCAGAACCTCCTAATCCGCCATCTCCTTGCCCGATCCAAGGCCACCATGAGCACCACGACCTCCCCACGAGCTCCCGTCGGCTGCCAGAAGTAGTGGAGTAGGAGAGAGGTGAAGGTGGTGGAGTGGAAGGGGAAAAAGGGGTGAAATGGGAGGCCTCGGGTTGCCACATAAAAATAGACCTGGTCTAGGTTGACGTCAACCTTGGTTTCGTCAACTAAACCACCATGAACTTAACGGCAACATCGATTACCGTCAAGTTCCAAACTAAAAAAAATCCAGAAATCCGATTAGATGGCAACATTTGTTGCCGCCAAGACACTTTTGACGACACAACCATGTGCCTCCAACACCCATTAGACGACATACTTTAGTGCCGTCAATAGGCACTAATTATCAAAAGGCCCATTAAGGGTCCAATAAGGCCCAAGGCCTTACAGACATGGTCTTCAGGTCAAGACAGATAGAGCCGACGCAGTCTTCAGGTCCTGACGGGTCATGGTGATGCATTCAGGTCGTGCCCAATAGGGCCAACGTGATCTCCAGATGCATCGCGGGTGCGTGACCTAGTCGCACCGCATGAGAGCGGCACATTCTCAGGCTGAGAATGCATAGTTGACAGATCTGAGATAAAATGCTTATATCTCGATGCATACAACATGAAAATCCACGAAATCAATTTTAAAATGTTGCTAACAGGATTCTAATCATGATAGAAACAAGAGTCAAGTAAATAGACGTAGATTTCATGGAGTTTGAGATCAAACAAGGGGGCTCGAGTACATGTCAATAGCCAAACTTTGGGTATGAAATACTCACAAATGGCATGATAGAAATTGTGGAAAACATAGGACTTTTATTGCTGGTATCATAGACTATCTATGAACGAGATTAATTAGATTTTGCCTGAGAGATTGCCCACCTTTGGATAAGTTGAACTCTTAGGGCTTAGAACGTAAAGAACACTTGAAGAACACCTTGTAAGCCTTCCTCTCCACAATTTCCTCCTCCTTTAGCCTCCTTCCCACTTTCAAGAGATCTCATATGAACAATAGGGTCGGCCATGAGAGGTTTGTTGTACTCTGTATATTTTGATGATCAGAAAAACACTAAGTTTAACTCATGATTCAGAAAATCATAAAACACTAAATATAATCCATGTTTATGACCAAGCACATGATTTATGTTTATTTAATTTGAGGGTATAATTTGTGTGTTAAGTGTGCATTAATCTTGTCCAAAAGTCGCATTTGAAATGGTCAATACCAAGCCTAAGACTTGAACAAAACAGAAAGACAAGATTGGAAGAAGAACTGCAAAACTGACAATCGGACGACCAACTTGAAGAAATCAATCGACTAATATTGAAAAAGAATTCATGTCAGATCGGTTCTAGTTCAAAGGAAATTCATGTCAGATCGGTTATGAATTAAAAGGAATCAATGACAGATTGATTACCTGTCCAAAGTCGGACGACCAATTTGGGCAAATCGAACGATCGACCTAGCCAACAGCCTTGGCAATGGGATAGTCAGAAAGTCAGATGATCGACTACACTGAATCGGATGACCGACCTGGTGTTGTGTGTCGACACCAAAGAAGACTCAGGTCGATAGAAAAGATCGGACGATCGATCTTGAGAAATCGGTCGACCAATTCTGGTAACCTAGTGTCATCTCTGGATAGGACTCTTTCTTATCTTGGATTCTGCACAAGCTTATCGTCTAATCCATGGCCAAGCAGGAGTCTTTTGGTTGTGGGTTTCAAGGTAGAACTCTATTCTTGTGTGTAGTATAAATACACATAGTTGGAGAATGAGATTTCTAACCAAGCTAGGGCAAAGGATGTACCAGCAGACCGAAGCACTTTCCAGGTGATTTCTTCAAGTGTTGTTGAATGATTTCAAGGTGTTGAATGTTCTGAAGATTGTGCATCCATAGTACATCGTCCAGGAAGGCATGAGCAAGTTTCCATGTTCTTCTCCGATGTTTCTCAACCACGCCAAAATAGGAGAATTCTAAACTGCAAATTTTCATCGCTTTTCTCTTGTTCTTGGGTTGAGAGTTGAACTTCAATTTATTTGCACAAACATCGTTGTGTGTGTGTGCTTTGTTTATGAGCACGTGTGTTGTTGGTGTGTAGTGCATGCACGCATACACATCGGGGTGTCTCATCCCTGGGAAACAAGGTGGGGTTGTGGTTGTCCCCGGAATCAATCAGTATGTGTGTGGGTTTTCGCTTGTGCCTGGGTAACAAGCTAGTGGAAATCCTCACAGGGGTGTGGGGTAGTGGACGTAGATGCACATAAGGGTGTGTTTGTTGAACCACTCTAAATCCTACGTGCATGTGTGATTTGCATCCATCTTTTCTATCTTCGTTTTGCGCACGTTAGGATAGTTGGTTTTATCTATATACTTGTTATTTTTCGCTGTGCATCTCACACAATAGGTTTTCTTAATTGATTTTAATCTATTATGTGTTAAAAGATTATTATTTTTTAATTGGGCGATAACCAATTCACCCCTCTCCTCTTGGTTGTCCATTGCATCCCAGCACATCAATTGGTATCAGAGCAGAGCTCTTGATTTAAAGAGAGATCCTATTTGCGATGGCCAACAAAGGATATGTGGCTGAGGGTCATTTTATCAACCATCCTCTCTACTTTGATGGCAATAATTTTTCCAATTGGAAAAATTGTATGCACATCTTTCTTGGGGCTCAAGATTAGGAGATCTAGAAAGTTGTGAGCAACGGTCCACACACACTGTCAGACGATGAGGGAAAGTGGATGAAGGATATCATTAAAAAACCCATGGTTAATTTCAATGCCATGAATATAATGCAATGTGCTATTCATCCTGATGAATATTCTCATGTTTCCATGTGCAGTTCAGCAAAGGAGATGTCGGATAAATTGAAGCTTATCTATGAAGGCACTTCAGAGGTCAAGGAGACCAAAGCCAACATCTTGGTCCATGAGTATGAGATGTTCAAGATGAGCCCGGTGAAAACAATCTCTGACATGTTTGCACAGCTCTCCATGATCACCAATGGACCGAAGGCTCTAGGTAAGAACTACACGGACATAGAGATCATTCGTAAAATTCTGAAATCCCTCCCACTGGCGTGGCACACAAAAGCCACAGTCATCGAGGACTCCAAGAACCTGTCAAGCCTCACTGTGGAGGATTTGATTGGGAGTCTTATGACCTATGAGATAAACATAAAAAGGGAGGAAGCAGATCAACCCATTTTCAAGCAAAAGGATGTGGCTCTGAAGGCTAAAAAATTCAAGGTATATAGTTCTGAAGAAAATTCCTCAAGTGAAGATGAGGAGGAAATGACCAAGCTAGCTCGTATCTTTAGAAGGTTTCTATAAAAGAAGCCACAATATGTGTCATCTTCCAAAGATTATAAGTGCAAAAACAAGCAAGAGAACTCTAGCAGAAAATCAAAATTGATGTGCTATGAGTGCCAAGGTATTGGGCACATGAGAACAAAATGCCTAGTATATCTGAGGAAGCAGAATAAAGAGAAGGTAAAGAAGCCCAAAGTCATGGTAGCAACCTAGAGTCATTATGACCAGACATCCTCTGAGGCTGAAGAACCTAAGAAGGAGGAGTGCAGTCTCATGGCTATTAAGGATAAATCTCCTAATATAAACTCTAACCAAGAATCTTTTACCATTAAGGAGATGGAATCAATATATGCTGCTTTACATGAAAAATACCGGAAAATCAGAAAAGAAAGTAAGGGACTGAAAAATAAGTTTGAAACATTCTTGCATGTTGAAACAAATTCTATGTCTTGCCATGAACATAAATTGCAATGTGAAAAGCATCAAAATCATAATGAACTACTTCAAAGTAAAATCACATTGTATGAAGATGAAATTGAATGCATGGCTAATGATAATGGTTTTTTAGAAAAACTTAGCATGTTTGAGAAGGAAAATTTCTCTATGAAATCTAAAAATAAAGATTTGAAAAGATAAGTGCATGTGTGTAACGGCCCACTTCCACCCGGTACAGTTATACCAACCCACATCAGATGAGAGCAAGTCGCTATAGGGGAGAAAACCCCAACAATAGTCACATGGGTTGAGATATACACAAATAGAAAGGAATATTACAGCGGAAAATAAATAACTCTTGTTCCATCAACTTTACAAACCACATACCACTGTCTATATAGTCCAAGGAAAGAAATAATATAACATACATCCACTAAACACACAGCCAGTTTCCAAGTGCAAAATAACCAAAGTTCAAATTACAATTACATTACATACTAAGAAAATAAGCTCTAATCTTCAATCTACTCTTCATGCTCCACGTCGGATCTTGCTAACTCCTGGGCTTCTAAATCTCCTGAAATGTTTAGCAATGGTGAGTCTACAAAATAGACTCAGCAAGCAACTTAAAAGTTCAAACCATGTACTTACCACACATGTTTTCTAACAATTTAACACTTTACTAGCTATCACATGATCATTAACTATTGCAATTTACAATTAAACTAACACATGCTCATTCTACAACATGGATAATAAAACATGAAATCTATTAACAACTATACTAACACATGTAAACAAGAATTCTAAACATTGTTAATTATAGCATGGTATTACTAACATGAGAACATTCATACTAACACATGCTTGCAATTCTTACTAACACATGGCTTATATTCAAATTTATAACATGATACTAAACACATGCTTATCAAGTAATTTCTAACTCATGAACATATTTTACATACACCTATACATGGTACTAAGCATGATATCACAATTAACATAAATCACATTAACACATGTATGACTTGAACGTATGCACTTTTATCTTGGCTCTCACATGCACTTACTTTCACATTATCATTTACTTTCATTAACACAAGATTTCACATGGTTTTCACTTTGCACATTCACGTATCACATGTCACATCACTTGCACATACCACGTGCCACCATCACATGTCACTTTACACATTATACACATATCCACTTTTACACATTGCCAAGACATAGCCCAAACCACCACTAAAAGGATCACATAACACATACACATACTTAATCACCACGCAAAGTGACCAAGTCTTGGTTACTGCGCAGAACCGGGGGAAGCCCTCCCCACCATTACCAGTGGAACTTGTCCACCCCCAGGATTTCATACGACCCGTTGCCCCGAGTATCACGTAACACATTTGATCTTTCCCATAGGAGCACTACTACAATACAGCTCCACGCAATCTATGGTGGCAGTGTCTCATTGGCACAACTTATTTATCTTGTCACATTAACACATTTTCACACACACATGCCACATGTTCTCTCTCTTTCCATACACAGACACACATAATTCATAAAACAATTACTTATCACTTTCAGTCTCTCAGATTAACCATAAACAGTAATTGACAGAACCTAATCATGATGCTAATCTCATTTTAAAACATGGTTGAGACTAAATATCAAATCCTGGTATATAAACATTCAGAAATTCATAACTCTTTTTACAGTGGTTAGAACATGCCTAACATTTAACCACAAGGTACATAAGTATCACAGAACACATCAATAATTTTTCATATTTTTCAGAGCAGTATAACTATTTTTAATATTTAACAGAGGTTTCCTGATATTTAACAAGATAATTCAACTAACATGGTAGACAGTAGGCCATCAAACCTAACCATCCTGAAACATGGATACAGTAGTCCTACATTCATGGAAAATTTCTGAGATGATAATATTCATCATACACATTTATTCTGAATTTAAATCTACCAAAACATGTGTATTTCCCCCATAATAGAATTTCTATAAATAACAAATATAATCATAAAATTATCAGGATTTCATGGTATGATCTAGTGAACATATTAGATAGGACAAAATTTTCTAAACACATGCATGTATTCACTTTTACCTGAAAAATCACATCACATGCAGGCAAACACTGTTCTAGAAAATCAGAGGAACTTGACGTCCAGGGGTTGGATGCCAACAAGGGTTAATGGCATGATCGACTGTCGTTGACCCAGGAACTTGGCGCCAACAAAGTGGCTGTCAACCTCCTGTCTGCACACAGTGTAGACCGAACACAGAAAACTGATGAATTGGGGGTCCAAGACACAATTTTAAAATTCGTAAAATTTATAAAACCCTAAAGGGTAAGTCCAAGGAGTGAAACCCTAAGTTACTTGCCTTTATAAAATTCTTCAACAAGGGAATTTCGTCGATGAAGCCCTCTTTTGCCCCAAAAGAGGTAGCCTTCAAACAGGATCAAATCCTCCATCTTGAGCATGATCCGGCCTCAATCTCCTCGTCAAGAGTCTTCCCCTTAGGTTGTCAAACCTTCTTCTTCATAGCACCAACCTCGAACAGTCAACAATTTGGCCGATCCACTCTCTCAAACCCTCTCTTATTCTCTCCCCGAAACCCCAAATAACCCTAGGTGAGAAAAAGCCCTCTCTTTGGAGAGATGACCCGGCTATATAGGCAACAGGAGTCGTAGTCTGGCGAGAAGTTAAGAAACCTTCCCGTTGGGATGTTTCCAAATCCAACTCCCGAAGAAAATGCAGCCGTTTCTAGATCTAGAAACGCAACATAACCGGTGAAGTAAACGGCCAATATACTGTCGTTGACCAGAAGTCAACGTCAATCGATGTTGACGTCGATATCTTCTAGTCAGACAGTAAATGACACACTTGTTGCCATCGACTCACTCATAACGTCAAGAGATGTTGACGTTAATCAAAATTTCAGCAGAAACACAAAACCATCAAACAACATATATGCACAACAATAATTAAACATTATATGCACAAATTTTAATAAATATAATATAGATAGAGTTAAATAAATATATTATATGCACAGAAATAAACATATATATTTAAATGCACATAAATAAATAAATACTTATAATATGCACAAAATTAAATAAATATATGAGGACAAAATTCGAGGGCCTTACACCCTCTCCCCCTTAAAAGGGATCTTCATCCTCGAAGATCGAATCAAGTTCCTGTGGTGACGTCGTCGACGTCGTCTCTGGCTAACGCATACACCCTGGCCGGTGCATGTGGTCTTGCTGCTGGCTTATTTGCTGCTGTTGCTGGAACATCTCGTGGAATGGACGTCTTCAGCTTTGGACACTCTCTAATCCGATGATTTGAGATGCCACACTTGAGACATCTTCCTGTCTTTGTCCAACACAAATCTCTACCATGATGCTTGCCGCAGTGTATTCACTCGGGCTTCTCACTGCCTGTAGAAAGTACTGACTGGGGTGCTGACTTTGCTGGTACTATAGCTGGTTGCCGATCTTCCACGAGCCTCTTCATCTTCTTGTCCTGCCGTTGGAACAGTTCTGGTAACCTTTTCATCTGAGCCTTCTTTTCTTCCTGGTACAATTCCATCTCACTCTCTTGCCTGCATGCCGCGCTAAGAGCCCCATCCATAGTCCTATGGTCAAACGCTACAAGTCTAGCTCTCAATGATGGTCTGAGCCCCATCACGAACTTCTTTACCTTGCGCCTCTCTTCAGCAACTATGTGCGGTGCGAACCTCGACAACTCTGCGAATCTGGCCTCATACTCCAAGATTGACATAGAACCTTCAGTCAACGCCAAGAACTCTTATTCCATCTTGTCCTAGATGTGCTCGGGAACAAACTTAGCCTCGAACAACCTCACAAATTCTCCCCAAGTCACCTCTAGCTCCAAACCCTCAAACTGCGTGCAAAGAATGGAAGACCACCACACATCTACTCGCTCCTGAAGCATGTACGTCGCCAAGCTGACCTTGTCATCCTCTGCACACCTGATAGCTCTAAATATCTTCTAGATCTCCCTAAGCCAACTCTCTGCAACCAATGGCTGACTCTCCCCCTTAAAAGAAGGCGGAGCCATCCGCTTAAACCTCTCCATGATCGACACTCCTCCAACACCACGGTCTTGTTGAGCTGGTGTCGGGCCCTGAGCCTGAAGCTGCATCTGTAGAGCTGCCTGCGTCTACGCTTGAATCTGCATCACTTGTATGAGTCCTTGCATGAATGTGTCGTAGTCGACCAATGGTGGCGGGGGTGGTGCAGGTGGTCCTTGGGGTGCTGGGACTCTCTGCTGCTCACTTGCAGTCCTCCTTGGCTCCTCATCTTGGATGGGTACACTCGAACGACGAGTCCTTCCAGACATAGCCTACAAAATAGTCACCCAGTCAACCTCCATTTATTACTACACCTAGTATGTTCTCATGCATTCATCTTATCACTTTTCTAGTCCTATCTTAATTATTCCATGGATCTGGCTATCCACTACAAAGACTTTGAGATGTGAACCAAATTGATGGCTATCCATGTATAATGTCAACCCTGTAGCTCTGATACCATCTCTGTAACGGCCCACTTCCACCAGGTACGGTTATACCAACCCACATCGGATGAGAGCAAGTCATTACAGGGGAGAAAACCCCAACAATAGTCACATGGGCTAAGATATACACAAATAGAAAGGAATATTGCAGCGGAAAATAAATAACTCTTATTCCATCAACTTTATAAACCACATACCACAGTCTATATAGTCCAAGGAAAGAAATAATATAACATACATCCACTAAACACATAGCCAGTTTCCAAGTACAAAATAACCAAAGTTCAAATTACAATTACATCACATACTAAGAAAATAAGCTCTAATCTTCAATCTACTCTTCACGCTCCACGTCGGATCTTGCTAACTCCTCGGCTTCTAAATCTCCTGAAATGTTTAGCATGGGTGAGTCTACAAAATAGACTCAGCAAGCAACTTAAAAGTTCAAACCATGTACTTACCACACATGTTTTCTAACAATTTAACACTTTACTAGCTATCACATGATCATTAACTATTGCAATTTACAATTAAACTAACACATGCTCATTCTACAACATGGATAACTAAAACATGAAATCTATTAACAACTATACTAACACATGTAAACAAGAATTCTAAACATTGTTAATTATAACATGGTATTACTAACATGAGAACATTCATACTAACACATGCTCGCAATTCTTACTAACACATGGCTTATATTCAAATTTATAACATGATACTAAACCCATGATTATCAAGTAATTTCTAACTCATGAACATATTTTGCATACACCTACACATGGTACTAAACATAATATCACAATTAACATAAATCACATTAACACATGTATGACATGAACGTATGAACTTTTACCTTGGCTCTCACATGCACTTACTTTCACATTATCATTTACTTTCATTAACACAAGATTTCACATGGTTTTCACTTTGTACATTCACGTATCACATGTCACATCACTTGCACTTACCACGTGCCACCTTCACATGTCACTTTACACATTACACACATATCCACTTTTACACATTGCCAAGACACAACCCAAACCACCACTAGAAAGATCACATAACATATACACATACTTAATCACCAGGCAAAGTGACCAAGTCTTGGTTACTGCGCAGAACCGGGGGAAGCCCTCCCCATCATTACCAATGGAACTTGTCCACCTCCAGGATATCACACAACCCGCTGCCCCGGGTATTACGTAACACATTTGAGCTTTCCCATAGGGGCACTACTACAATACAGCTCCACGCAATCTATGGTAGCAGTGTCTCATTGGCACAACTTATTTATCTTGTCACATTAACACATTTTCACACACACATGCCACATGTTCTCTCTCTTTCCATACACATACACACATAATTCATAAAATAATTACTTATCACTTTCAGTCTTTCATATTAACCATAAATAGTAATTGACAAAACCTAATCATGATGCTAATCTCATTTTCAAAAATGGTTGAGACTTAATATCAAATCATGGTATAGAAACCTTCAGAAATTCATAACTCTTTTTACAGTGATTAGAACATGCTTAAAATTTAACCACATGGTACATAAGTATCACAGAACATATCAATAAGTTTTCATATTTTTTGCAGCAGTATAGCTATTTTTAATATTTAACAAATATTTCTTTATATTTAACAAGATAATTCAACTAACATGGTAGATAGTAGGCCATCGAACCTAACCATCCTGAAACATGGATACAATAGTCCTACATTCATGGAAAATTTTGAGATTATAATATTCATCATACACATTTATTCTGAATTTAACTCCACCAAAACATGTGTATTTTCCCCATAACAGAATTTCTATAAATAGAAAATATAATCAAAAAATTATCAAGATTTCATGGTATGATCTAGTGAACATATTAGACAAGACAAAATTTTCTAAACATATAGATGTATTCATTTTTACCCAAAAAATCACATCACATGCAGTCAAACACTATTCTGGAAAATCAGAGGAACTTGACGTCCAGGGGTTGGACGCCAACAAGGGTTAAAGGGATGATCGACTACCGTTGACCCAGGAACTTGGTGCCAACAAAGTGGCTGTCAACCTCCTGTCTGCACACAGTGCAAACCGAACACAGAAATCTGATGAATTGGGGGTCCAAGACACGATTTTAAAATTCATAAAATTTATAAAACCCTAAAGGGTAAGTCCAAGGAGTGAAACCCTAAGTTACTTGCCTCTATAAAATTCTTCAACAAGGGAATTTCGTCGATGAAGCCCTCTTTTGCCCCAAAAGAGGTAGCCTTCAAACAGGATCAAATCCTCCGTCTTGAGCATGATCCGGCCTCAATCTCCTCATCAAGAGTCTTCCGCTTAGGTTGTCGAACCTTCTTCTTCATAGCACCAACCTCGAACAGTCAACAATCTGGCTGATCCACTCTCTCAAACCCTCTCTTATTCTCTCCCCGAAACCCCAAATAACCCTAGGTGAGAAAAAGCCGTCTCTTTGGAGAGATGACCCAGCTATATAGGCAACAGGAGTCGTAGTCTGGCTAGAAGTTAAGAAACCTGCCCGTTGGGATGTTTCCCAATCCAACTCCCGAAGAAAATGCAGCCGTTTCCAGATCTAGAAACGCAACATAACCGGTGAAGTAAACGGCCAGTATACTGTCGTTGACCAGACGTCAACGTCAATCGATGTTGACGTCAATATCTTCTAGTCAGACAGTAAATGACACACTTGTTGCCGTCGACTCACTCATAACGTCAAGAGATGTTGACGTTAATCAAAATTTCAGCAGAAACACAGAAACCATCAAACAACATATATGCACAACAATAATTAAACATTATATGCACAGAATTTAATAAATATAATATACATAGAGTTAAATAAATATATTATATGCACAGAAATAAACATATATATTTATTTGCACATAAATGAATAAATACTTATAATATGCACAAAATTAAATAAATATATGAGGACAAAATTCGAGGGCCTTACAATGTGCTTGAAGAAAATGTTAAAAATTCTGTCAAAAAATACATGAAACTATAGATGAGCTCAACTTTACTGTTTCTAGACTCATGAAGGGAAAACAAAAACTTGATGAAGTCCTTAGTGTTAAACTGAACAGTAATTGACATGGTTTAGACTATTCCCTTAAAAAGAAGAAATCATTTGAGTCTAAGACAGTAACCTCTTTTGTTCATGATTCTAATGTTCCTAGTACTTCACAATCACATGCAAATAAAACTGCTCATGTGAAAAAATCTGTTCATGCTAAGAAACAGGTACAAAATAAAAAACAAACTCATGTGAAAGGAAAGCATGTTAATCATCATGTTGTTCATAGGCCATAACCCACAGAACACAATCCTAATGTCACATGTTATTTTTGTGGTGGGCATGGTCATATGAACTATACTTGCTCTTTAAAGAAAAACATGCAAAAAATGAACTTGGTGTGGATTAGGAAGGATTTGTTCCCTTCTAGGACTAACACTACTGGACTCAAATCATTTGAGTACCAAAGAAATCCACCTGAGATCTATGGTTGCAGGTGTCTTGTGAAACTCTGAGATGTAACATCAATTGGTATCAATGTGAATCTTAAGGCACCTACACTGTTCTATGAATATCATGTTCTTCTATTTTGGACTTTCAAGGTAACACATGAATACTCCAGTATGCTTTATTGTTTACTCTTTTAGAATTTTTCTATAGACTGTGTTTTTGTTTTCTTTCTATTAAAAAACTAAATAAAAAATAAAAATGAAAAACACAAAAAGAGTCTTAGAATGTAGTGTCCTTTGCATGCCCATCCATTGTATACTTGCATGTAATGTATATGTAAAAACACTTCCTTGACTCTTTCTTGTTGGTTTCTCATTTGTTTAAATGTTTTTGATGATGTGAATTCAATGGATGTTGCAATTGATGTTTGTAAAATGCCAAATTTGATAAAGACATGAATGACACATGCAAGTGCAAATATGATCACCTATGTATTCATTGTATCTCACTTAGATTGTCTTTTTATGTAGGTGTGAATGTATGCAAGACAAGCACTCAATGTCAAGTGCAAAAGACTTTGTAAAAGCCTTCAAGTACACACCTGTCGACAGCCAAGAAGAAGCCTATCGACAGATAGACCATCCAGAACAAAACAAGCTCCTGGAAGCTCAATTGGAACAGTAGTTGTCGACAGATGAAGCCCACCTGTCGACAGATAAAGATGACCTGTCGACAACAGCAAATCGCCTGTTGACAGATCGAGTTTTCCAGCACAACCATGGTTCTAGAAACCAGAATTGAGCAGTAGTTGTCGACAGCTATGGAGTGTCTGTCGACAGATGAAGAGAAAGTCAGATCCAATGGTCAAGATATGATCTATATTTGGGTGATCCCTTTAAGCACGACTCTCCATGTTTGGACACCCATATATAAAGGTCATATGGAGCTATTTTCGCACAGAGAAGGCACCATACCAAAACCCTAAGTAAAACCCAACAGAGAAAGCTTCTCCCTGCTGCTCTGCTTCAACCCTCCGTCTAGAGACAAGAAGATTCATCTTCCGAACAGAGTTGAAGTTGGTTTGTCCGTGGTTCAAGTTTCTCTATCATCTGAGAGTCATCAAGTTGAAGCTTGGAGTTCCTCTGGACGACCAGTGATAAGATTTCTTCATCTAGATTTGTTTCTTCATCTCAGAACTCTTGTCCTTTCATATCTTTCACATATCTGTGTGTGTGGTTGTGACTCAAGCGTCCCTTGTGCTTGATTCACATGTGGTTTGTTTTCTTGATTGCATGTTTACATCAGACAACGTGTGTGTGTATGTGTGAGTTGTAGAGTTGAACTCGCTCATAAGCAGTTGTTTCTGTGTGTGTGTGTGTGTGGATGGTGGACATAGGATACACAAATTGTGTACTCCGAACCACCTTAAATCTTCATGTCCTGTGGTTTGAACGTCTTCAGGATAGATGTTTGGTAGGTGCGTTGATTACTCACACGCTAGATAGATTGTTTGTTATTCTACTCACAACTAGCACATACATCGTAGTCCAAATTCCGTACAAATCTGTTTGAGGTTTCAACAAGTCAGTGTTATCATTAAAAGAAAGGTCACAATGATTTTTAATTGATAGTAATCTATTCAACTCCCCTCTAGATTACTATCTTAGGTGATTCCGCCACCTTTCAATTGGTATCAGAGCAAGGTTCCTCCGATTTACTGCTTTAAAGCTTTGATCTCACGATCAGGAGAATTTCGGTCTCATGGAAATCAATAGGGGATTTATGGCTGAAGGGCACTCAATGTCCATGCCTCCTTTCTTTGATGGCACTGATTATACTTATTGGAAAAACTATATGCAGGTCTTTCTGAGAGCTCAAGACTTTGAGCTGTGGAAAATCATCAGCAAAGGGCCTTATGAGCTGCCCGCTGACGAGGACACTTGGACAAAGGAACAAATCCGGAAAGGAACCCTCAATTGGAGCGCGTTGAACACAATGTAGTGCGCCGTCCATCCAAAGGAATTCTCAAGAGTCTCCACATGTAAGTCAGCAAAAGAGATGTGGGATAAATTAGAGCTCATATACGAAGGTACGTCTGAGGTAAGAGAAACCAAGGCTAGCATGCTTATATCTGAATACGAAATGTTTAAGATGAACAATGAAGAAACAATTTTAGATATGTTTGCTAGATTCATGCTAATAATCAATGGGTTGAAAGGCCTTAAGAAAGAGTACTCAGAAAGTGACTTAGTGAGGAAGATACTTTGGTCTCTTCCATCTTCTTGGCATACTAAGGCCACTGTCATTGAGGACTCTAAAAACCTTTCAACAATGAAATTAGATGAGTTAATTGGATCCTTGATGATCTATGAAATAAACATAAAAAGAAAAGAAACTGAAGAAAATCCTAGGAAATCAATTGCTCTAAAAGCCCTCAACAAAAATTCCTCAATCTCTAAGAAAGAGATCCAACAGGAAAGTGATGAAAATGGAACATCTAGTGAAAGTGAGAACGATGAAATGGCCATGCTCACTAGACAGTTCAAGAAATTCCTTAAGTTCAAAAGGAAAGGATCAGGTAACTCTAAAACTTTTCCTAAGAAAGATTTTTCAAATAAGTTTGACTCAAACAAAAAAAACTGACGTTATTGTGTGCTATGAGTGCAAGAAACCAGGGCACAAGAGAGGTGAATGCCCAAAGCTCAAGAAAAAGCTGAAGAAGAACAAGTTCACCTTCAAGAAAGCCAAAGCCATGATGGCATCTAGGAGTGATGAAGATGAGGATGACAACGCTCATGGATGTTCTGAAGATGAAGAGATTCAGTGCTTAATGGCAAGGAGTGAAGACTCCATTGAGGTAAACTCTTCCTTTGAAATCTATACTGTTGATGAATGGGAAGAGGCATACACTATGCTGTTTGAAAAATTTTGTAAATTGAAGTCTGAAAATAAAGCACTGAAGAAGAAAATCACTTCACTTGTTGATAGCACATCTAATGATGAAGAGATTGCAATCCTAAATAAAGAAATTGAAATGATGAAAATTGAACAGGACGGTCATCATGAGGAAATGGATTGCTTAAAGGAAAAATTACAAGAAAATGAAAAAGAAAAACAAGCCTTAATCAAATCAGTTGAAACTCTCCAACTTGAGAATACAGAGATTCAGAAAAAGTTGGAAAAAGCTGAAAATGATCTAAAAGAAAAATCTGAAGATCTTTCAAAATTTGTAAAAGGAAAACAAAATATTGATGTTTTTTTGGGAATAAATACACATGTTGCAAAGCATGGGCTTGGGTATCAACCAGTAAAACAAAAGAAACTTAGAGATAAATTAATCACTTCCTTTATTGATTATAGTCCAAGCACAAGTAAACAAGTCCCACCCAGGCGCAAGAAAGCTCAAGTCAAGGGTAAGCAACCGCAACCTACTCAAAAGACTTCATCTGCTCAGCAACATAAGAAGTCTATCGACAGACCCAATGAAAGCTGTCTACAGGACTAGAAATACACTGCCAAGGGACAGCCATCCAGGCAACAAAAGGGTAAAATGCAAATAAATGTTCAATAAAACAGCAAAACAAATGTCATGAGAAAATCTCCATTATGCAATTTCTGTAAAAAACTTGGCCATATAGAAAATCAATGCTGGAATAAATTAAAAAAACTGAAATGCAAACAAGTTTGGATTCCAAAGCATTTACTTTTTGGCTTGAATGAAAAGTTTGGACCCAAAGTAATTTGTGTACCAAAACCTCTTGTCTGATCCATCTATGCAAGAATGCCTAGCAGTCCAAAATCAAAACAATTGGTAGTTGGATAGTGGTTGTTCGAGGCACATGACGGGTGACAAAGAAAAATTCTGCCTACTAGTGGAGAAAGATGGAGGCCAGGTTGTCTTTGGAAGTAACAATAAGGGCCAAATCATTGGCACAGGTAAGGTAGGTAAGAATGTCTCTAACTCAATAGACAACGTGTTGTTGGTTGATGGTCTTAATCACAATTTGCTTAGCATAAACCAACTATGTGATAAAGGCCATAAAGTAATCTTTGAATCAAACGCAAGCAAAATTGTTGATAAAGAAGTAGGAAGTCTCAAGTTTTCTGGAAAAAAGGGTGAATAACATCTATTTAGTTGATTTAGATGAACCAAAAAACAAAAATTTATGTCTTGTTGCCAGTAAACAGGATGAGTTGACTTTGTGGCATCGTAGGCTTGGCCATGCGAGCTACAATATTTTGCACAAGATCATGAGGATGAAATTGGTAAGTGGACTTCCTGAAATTTTTTTTAATAAAAATGAAAGTTTTTGTGATGTATGTGCACAGGGAAAACAAACCAAAAAGTCTTTCAAATCAAAAGCACCGGTAATCACTTCAAAACCCTATGAATTGTTGCACATGGACCTTTTTGGACCTACTAGAACATTAAGTCTCAATGGCAAACGTTTTGGATTTGTCATTGTGGACGATTTTTCTAAGTTCACTTGGGTCAAATTTTTAGCTCACAAAAATGAAGCACTAAAAGTTTTTGAAGAGTTCTTTAATATGGTTGAGCATGGGAGCACAAACAAAGTATGCTCAATCCGCACTGATCATGGGGGAGAGTTTGACAATAACTCTTTTTATGATTTTTGTAGGAACCAAGGGATAGATCACAGGTTTTCCTCCCCAAGGACACCAGAACAAAATGGAGTAGTGGAATGAAAAAACAAGGCCTTGGTGGAAATGGCTCGCACTCTTCTGGTTGAAAGCCAACTCACAAGAAGCTTTTGGGCAGAAGCAGTGAATACCTCATGTTATATCCTTAATAGAGCCATGGTAAGACCTGTGATGAAGAAAACTCCCTATGAACTCTTAAAAGGTAAGAAACCCAGTCTTGGGTATTTCAGGATCTTTGGCTCCAAGGTCTTCATTCATAACAATGATAAAGTTGATTTAGATAAATTTGAAGCCAAAAGTGATCCAGGTATTTTTCTAGGATACTCCGAACACTCTAGAGCATATAGAGTGTTTAACAATAAGAATAAAACTGTGGAAGAAACTCCACATGTTGTTTTTGATGAGCATCATGCAAAAATTGACAATGTAAATTTTCGCAGGTATGATGATGATGAGGGGACCATTCTTGGAAAACAAACTGGTAAAGCTGAAGAAAAATCACAAGCAAAAACAAAAACAAAGAATGCATATTTTTGCAGGTACGATGATGATGATGAGAGAATAATTTTCAGAAAAATAAGTTGATGAAACTGAAGAGAATCCTCAAGAAGAAAATCCTCAGGAACACCCTCCTCAAGAACAAATTCCACAAGATCAACTTCCTCAATATCAAGACCAACCAGGTCCTTCAACAATAAGGAATGTCAGGTACTCAAAAGATCACCCACTTGATGATACAGTTCAAAGTAGGTCTAAGGTTAGACACATTGTTGAACAAGATCATTTAGCTTTTGTCTCTCAAGTGGAACCTAAAAATGTTGAAGAGGCACTAAAAGAAATTTCTTGGATAGATGCTATGGATGAGGAACTTGGACAATTTGAAAGAAATAAAGTGTGGAGTTTAGTTTCTAGAACCCCTGAAATTTCTATCATTGGGACAAGGTGCGTATTTAGGAATAAGCTAAATGAAGAGGGTAAAGTGGTGAGAAACAAAGCTAGATTGGTAGCAAAAGGATATAATCAAGAATTTGGGATAGATTTTGAAGAATCCTTTGCACCTGTAGCTAGGCTGGAGGAAGTTAGTATTTTGTTGGCATATGCATGCTGAAATAAATTCAAACTTTTTCAAATGGATGTTAAAACTGCTTTCTTGAATGGCTACATCAAAGAATAAGTCTATGTTTCTCAACCACCTAGATTTGAGGATAATGATAGGCCTAATCATGTCTACAAGTTGCACAAAGCTCTTTATGGTTTGAAACAGGCACCCCGAGCTTGGTATGACAGGTTAAGCAATTTTTGGTGAGTAAAAACTACTCAGGAGGTAAAGTGGACCAAACTCTCTTAACTAAATGTGTTCGCAATCACATCATTGTTGTTCAAGTCTATGTGGACGACATTATCTTTGGTTCCACTAATCCTTCACTGTGTGAAGAATTTTCAAAACACATGCACAGTGAATTTGAGATGAGTTTAATGGGGGGGGGCTTGAATTTTTTCTTGGCTTGCAAGTAAAACAATATGAAGATGACTTCTTCATCAATCAATAAAAATATGTCAAGGAGCTACTAAAAAGATTTCAGTTCGAACAAGCCAAGCCTGCCTCACCACCAATGAGTACAAGCATTAAACTGGAAAATGATGAGAAAGGTAAAACGGTAGATGCAAAGCAATTCAGAGGTATGATTGACTCACTCCTCTACCTTACTACAAGTAGACCAGATATTCAATTTAGCATTTTCCTTTGTGCTAGCTATAAATCTAGTCCAAACGAAAGCCATTGGTTGCAGTGAACAGGATTTTTAGATATCTCTCAGGTACGTATGATTTGGGTCTCTGGTATCCAGCAGGTAGCACCTTTGAATTGATCTCATATTCTGATGCTGATTATGCTGGGTGTAAAATTGATAGAAAAAGCACTAGTGGGTATTATCAATTCATTGGTGGTTGCATGGTTTCGTGGGCATCTAAGAAGCAACACTCGGTTGCACTCTCCACTGCAGGGGCAGAATATGTTGCTGCAGGGAGTTATGGAGCTCAAGTGTTGTGGATTAAAAGTTAACTGTGTGACTACAACATTGACATTGGATGCACACCTATCCTATGTGACAATACTAGTGCTATCAACCTTTCCAAAAACCCAATTCAACACTCAAGGACAAAACACATAGAGATTAGGCATCACTTTTTGAGAGATGAGGTAGCCAATAAGAACCTTATACTTGACTTCATTCCCACTGACAAACAACTGGCTGATATCTTTACAAAACCACTGTCTGAGGATAGGTTCACAACATTGAGAAGAGAATTGGGCTTGTACAAAATGCAATGAGATCAATGCCCAATTATGAGGTAAATGATCTCTGTGTGTAGTGACTATGAGGTATATCAAATGGTGACATGTGGAAGAACAAATCATGCTTGTTCGGAAACTATCATTATGCGTGAGTAAATATACTCCGCCAAGTATCCATAGTCTTTTTTATACATGCAGGTCATTAACTTCATCATAAGGTATTTGGTTTCCTTTAATTTTAACACATGCATTTACTGAGAAGGATGACATTTCTGGTGCTTACATTCTTATGGATGTTGTTTTGTGTGCAAATATTTGATATATGTCTCATTGATTGATTTGCTTGAATGATGAGTCATCACATGCACACACTATGGGGGAGTAAAGTAAGGCTAGGTGAATGATATTGGTAAGGGATACTTCTTAAATTCCATGTGTCTTTATCCCTCATTCATATTGTTGCAAATCTCTCACAATTCAAGCCGTAACACTGGTTTTCCAGATACTTGTCGACAACCCTACTCAAAGCTGTCGACAACCAACTCCTCCCAGAACCTCAATCTTTCTGGAATACAGTACCTGTCGACAGGCACCCCCTTACTGTCGACAGCTACACTAATTCTATTAATTCTTCATCTATTCTCATCCATTCTTCATGAGTATGTTTCTCTTCTTGATGCAAGGGAAGAACTGAGTATCAATATGCATTACAATCTTTCATAATCCCAAAGTATGAAAGACATGTCCTTAATTCCAATGATTTTGACGTAATATTTTGTGCTTGAGTCTAGGTTATATCATGTAGGAAACATTGAACAAATCTAATGATTTTAACCTAACCCACTTGAATAACTCCCTTGTGGATGATCATGTCTCTAAAGTGGATTGATAAGTAAGACGGTTGTTGAACTTAATGCTCTTATGTGGCCTTTGACTTTACATAACCCTTGACCTTGATTTAAAAAAAAACAACAACAAAAGGAGAACAACTACCTATTTCTAAACCAAAAAAGATTACATAAAGTTTATATGCAATAGCTAAAGGCAGAGTAATCATGAACATCCCTGAGTAACCGGGGACATGGGCATCACAAATGTCAGTCTTAGCATCAAAAAGGTTCTTTCATTAACTCTGCATAATGGTATGATGGTCACACACACTGAGTAACTGGGGGCACAGACATCACAAATGTCTACCTTCACGTTCAAAGGCATATGTGATCCTAATTACCACTTTCCCACATTTACTTCAACAAAAAACTTGTACCATTGCAAGAAATAGAGTGAAGCCTCCAAAACATTTATATTAAGAGCAAGGGGTGTTTATTGTCACTTGTTCATGTAGACATTACCTTCAATTTATCAACCAAAAATCACCCACTCAAGAATATGTTTTTTCTTCAATGGCTCTATTCAAAGGGGTTATCTTAACTTTATATGTGTTTGAACGGTGTTTTCTAAATGCTAAAACTTAAGATTCCCTCATTATTATCTCTTAACCATTGTAGAATTTTGATGTGTCTTGATACTAGTCTTTATGACTCTTTGCAAAGGGTATAGACCTATTCTCAACCTTAAAATCCCATGTGCATACTCATATCTCATAGAAAATTCACAAAATCCTATTCTGGGACACATCTGCCATGTAGATGTCGATAGCTATCCTGGCGCCTGTCGACAGCCGACGGCCTGGGCGGTTCAGAAGCCCAACCGGTGTGACCTTTGGCCGGATTTTGTGGGCCCCTTTCCTTTCAAACTTCTTCCAAACTTCTTTAAAAGGGCACCCACGTCTCTTTCCCCCTTCCACCTCTTCCAAAAAGCCTTTCTTCCCTCTCTCAACCCGAACCCTCCTCTATCCAGGGCGACCACCCCAGATTCTGCCCCTTCTGGTTTTTCTTCCTTCTCCTGCCTTCTTCCTCTCCTCAGTGCTTCTCACCCCTCTGACCTAACCTTCTCCATGGCTCCCAAGGGCATACGACTGGTGTCTCATTGGCATCCCACTTCTTCTGCAGTTGGTGAAGGCTCTGGGGCTCCTGCCGAGCGCCGAAGCAAGCACTGGGACGACCAGCTGCCGGAGCTCATTGTCTCTCCCAACCGCAAAACTTCTAAGGTCTGGGGCTCCTTCACTAAGTTTGTCTAGCCACGGTTCGTGGATTTTGAGTCCCTGGAGGACATGTTCCCCGGTCTCCAACCCCTGTTCGACACCTAGGGTTGGACGGCCTTCCTTTACTCCCACAAGCGGTACTCCCCAGTCGTTGTGATGGAGTTTTACAACAACCTGGAGTTGTTTGTTCAAGGTGATGAGCTTTACACCACGGTAAAGGGTACCACTTTTCAAATCTCTCCAAACCTCCTTTGTCGTGCATTTCAAATTCCAATCTCAGGGGCCAATATCCTTGTTAATCCTCCTTCTGCCTCTGACTTCTACACCCTCATCACTCACTAGATCTATCATCCTAGTGTCGATCACTTGAAGCTAAATGCAAACTCCTTCCCTCCACTGAATCGTCTCATTCATCACATTTTCACCACTTTGGTCGTTCCTAAGGACAGAAGCAGGGCTCGTCACTACAGTCCATAAGTCCCTCTTCTACTATTTCCTTAGGACTGAGCAAATTAATCTCTCTCTCCTTATGGTTGACCTCATCAAACAGTGCTTTACCAATTCCAAGAGGTCTATGTCATATGCCTGCCCTATCACATCTCTCCTTTCCTTCATTGGCATTCCCATCTCTGATTCTGAGTGTAAAACTCTCTCATCTCGCAGCTCCTTTGATCTCACTGCGGTACATAAGATGGGCTACAAGCTTGTAGATGGGCGAGTCACAAGGACTCTCAAAGGTCAAACGTCAGAGGTTGCCCAAGAGTCTGATATAGATGTTGAAGATGATGGCGATGATGAAGACTCCCTAGCAGAGCCAATGGATGCTCAGCGAGAAGATGAAGATGTTGCTGAAGACCAAGCACCACAGGGTCGAGCACCATCTCTTAGAGATTTTATTGCTGGTCAGATGGCCAAACTACAGAACCAACTCACTACGGGCATTGACCATCTCAATGCTCGTCTTGATCATGTTGATACAAGAATGGATGCATTGGCCGATACTCATGTGCAAATTCAGCACCGGCTTACAAGGCTCTCTACAGAGTTTCATGAGTTCCGTCATCCCCTTGCTCCTGGGAATGACGATGTCTAGAGAGTGTAGGATTTAGTTTGGGAAATGTAGTTTTTATCTTCACTAGGTTTGGGTCATGAGTCTGATGTCTTAGCTTTGAGTTTGTTAGTTTGCTGTGTCAGTCATGTCATTTCCCATCATGTCATGCAAATATTTTGTAACTATGTGTACTTTAAATTTCATCAATGAAATCACAGTTCTTTGTTTCACTTTTGTCCATGGTTGCATGATTTGTCTTTTTGGATGTTGCCAAAATGGGGAGAAAACATCAATTGTAAATTTTGTCATCATCAAAAAGGGGGAGAATGTTGGGTGCTCATGTGTTTAAATATTTTTGATGATGTGAATTCAATGGATGTTGCAATTGATGTTTGTAAAATGCCAAATTTGATAAAGACATGAATGACACATGCAAGTGCAAATATGATCACCTATGTATTCATTGTATCTCACTTAGAATGTCTTTTTATGTAGGTGTGAATGTATGCAAGACAAGCACTCAATGTCAAGTGCAAAAGACTTTGTAAAAGCCTTCAAGTACACACCTGTCGACAGCCAAGAAGAAGCCTGTTGATAGATAGACCATCCAGAACAAAACAAGCTACTGGAAGCTCAATTGGAACAGTAGATGTCGACAGCTGAAGCCCACTTGTCGACAGATAAAGATGACCTGTCGACAGTAGCAAATCGCCTGTCGACATATCCAGTTTTCCAGCACAACCATGGTTCTAGAAACCAGAATTGAGCAGTAGCTGTCGACAGCTATGGAGTGCCTGTCGACAGACGAAGAGAAAGTCAGATCCGATGGTCAGGATATGATCTATATTTGGGTGATCCCTTTAAGCATGACTCTCCATGTTTGGACACCCATATATAAAGTTCATATGGAGCTATTTTCGCACAGAGAAGCCACCATACCAAAACCCTAAGTAAAACACAAGAGAGAAAGCTTCTCCCTGCTGCTCTGCTTCAACCCTCTGTCCAGAGACAAGAAGATTCATCTTCCGAACGGAGTTGAAGTTGGTTTGTTCGTGGTTCAAGTTTCTCCGTCATCTGAGAGTCATCAAGTTGAAGCTTGGAGTTCCTCTGGACGACTAGTGACAAGAGTTCTTCATCTGGATTTGATTCTTCATCTCAGAACTCTTGTCCTTTCATATCTTTCACATATCTATGTGTGTGGTTGTGACTCAAGCATCCCTTGTGCTTGATTCACGTATGGTTTGTTGTCTTGATTGCGTGTTTGCATCAGACAACATGTGTGTGTGTGAGTTATAGAGTTGAACTCGCTCATAAGCAGTTGTTTCTGCGTGTGTGTGTGGACGGTGGACGTAGGATACACAAGTTGTGTACTCCGAACCACCTTAAATCTTCGTGTCCTGTGGTTTGAACATCTTCACGATAGATGTTTGGTAGGCGCGTTGATTACTCACACGCTAGATAGATTGTTTGTTATTCTACTCACAACTAGCACACACATCGTAGTTCAAATTTCGTACAAATCTGTTTGAGGTTTCAACAAGTCAGTGTTATCATTAAAAGAAAGGTCACAGTGATTTTTAATTAGTAGTAATCTATTCAACCCCCCTTCTAGATTACTATCTTAGGTGATTCTACCACCTTTCATTTCTATGGTTTAATACTCCCTTGATATTCTATTTCATTGGCTTAAGACTTAGTGTGCATTAATTCAACCACCAAGGGGGAGATTTCTACATTTGGTGTGTGCATACATTAAGGGGGTGCCAAATAGTTATGTAGTTAACTTGCTTCTCAAAATTCATTTGAAATTGAAACCAACACACTAATGCACATGACTATGATTAATAGATATCACTTTAATGATCGGTGGAAATTTTTCTTAATACTTTTGTGATGCTTAAAATCCACCTAGCTTGTAGTAACTCGTGAGGAAAAAGTTATCTGTCCAAAGTGAAAAAGGAACTGAGCTTAGTAACTGGGTCTTTCCACAGAACAAGTGAGAAGCCTCAAGTCAAACGGCAATACTTTTCTCAAAATTGAAAAAAAAAGGGGGGGGGGACTGAGTGATAGCTACCAAAAATCGAGGGTCCATCATGCATGGGTAAGATTGAGAGTATCCATTAGTGTTAATTAGAATTCTGCTTATCATCATGTGTGATTGTAATAACCGGTACGTTCGGATCGAGGTTTACCAAGTTTGGAGGTCAGTGTTGTTGCCCAGCTAGCAATCCCAGAGGGGGGTGAATGAGATTCTTAAAATTTGAACACTTAAACCTGTCTAAAAAATGTTCACACAAAACACACTTCGATAACATTTAGTATTAGTGAAAAAGATAAACAACAAACACAGACAAGCACACACACTGCACAAGATTTTATCCTGGTTAGGATCTCCTCTCCACAAGAGTCCTATGTCAAGTCCCTGAGCAACAACTCAGGATTCCACTACCCAAGGGTACAGTCCCCCTCAAGGACACTTACACACCCAGCCATAGCTGGTCTTCTCTTCACAACCCGAAGAAAAATAAAACACCCTGGATCCCACCAGGTCTTCCTTCAACATGAAGGGAAATGAACACCCTGGAACCCCCAGGTCTTCCTTCACACGAAGGGAATTAACACACAAAAGTGTTCAAGAGATGATGCACCACTAGACCAAGCTAACATCACAATGCTTGATCCGAAGTGAAGACTGAGAGGAGAAGATGAACAATGAATGAACTATCTCAGTACACAAACGCTCTCTCTAAGATGACAATGGGTGCAGAGAGTTGAGAGCTACAACAAAGTGATGGAGTGAGACTTGAGCTCTTCTATGGTGCTTGTAGATTTTGAATTCTCAAGAGATGTATATCACGTAGGCACCAGTCTTCTATTTATATCTTCTTTGAAAAATGTAGCCGTTTGAAGTATCCGTTGTCTCTATGTTGTGAGGATGTTAGACTGCATGGCTTTCCTTTGTAGTCAATGGTTCTTTGCGTTCCATGCACGTAAGAAGAAAATACTTCTTGATATCCTCTAGCTTCTACTTTGTCCAATGTTGTAAAGAGTTGTGCTGTCAGTGACCTGCACACATTAAATGCTAAAACATAGACAGCTAAGCTGTCTCTTGTTTTCAGTCAACATTAGAGTGAGAATACATCAAAATAGAAATTCTATTATGTCTCCTCAAAACGATATTACATGTAGGAGCATAAGAATAGAAGATATCTGAATATGCATCGTGCTGAGAAATGTACGGTTGTATTTAATGCATGGATAACAGTGAAATACGCGGGATGACTTTGACTTGTCAAGATATTCAAATATCAAGTCATTATAGCTCATGAAGTCGATATGAACATGACTTATAGAATCGTTGTGAATGAGTCATTGTTCATGTGAATCGTTCCTCATTCGGAAACAAATCATTGTACGCATAAATCGTTATACATTCATAACCAAATCGTTATGAGCAAGTCGTTATGAGCAAATCGTTATAACCAAATCGTTATGAGCAAATCGTTATGAGCAAATCGTTATAACCAAGTCGTTATGAGCAAATCGTTATGACTAAATAGTTATGAGCAAATCGTTTTAACCAAATCATTATGAGCAAGTTGTTGCCCAGTTGACGAGCCCAGAGGGGGGGTGAATGGGTCTTTAAAAATTAATCTAGAAGATACCTATAACTAAAAACATTCACACAAACGTTCTTCAAAGTAGGTTAGTGACAGTTAGTTGAAATAATAAACACACAAAGAAGACAATCACACAACACAAGGTTTATCCTGGTTCGGACCACCTTTCCTAAGGAGTCCTACGTCCAGTCCCTGAGCAACAACTCAGGATTTCACTAACTAGGGTACAGTCCCCCTAAGGACGCTACAACACCCAGCTCAGCTGGTCTTCCTTCACACCCGAAGGGAACAACACCCTGGATACCACACCAGGTCTTCCTTCACGACCGAAGGGAACAACACCCTGGATACCACACCAGGTCTTCCTTCACAACCGAAGGGAACAACACCCTGGATACTACACCAGGTCTTCCTTCACAACCGAAGGGAACAACACCCTGGATACCACCAGGTCTTCCTTCACAACCGAAGGGAACAACACCCTGGATACCACACCAGGTCTTCCTTCACAACCGAAGGGAACAACACCCTGGATACCACCAGGTCTTCCTTCACACCCGAAGGGAACAACACAAAGAGAGTGAATGAAATTCAAGCCCCTAGATCAAGCTTTTGATAAGCAAAGATCTGAAGCAACTAGAACTGAGAGCAAAGAGATTTAAACAAGGCACACTCTCAGAACTATACAGGCTCTCTCAAGATTTTCACAAACTAGTGGAGAGCAAAAGAGCAAAAGCTAAGTGGAATGAAGGTTATTGGCTCTGGACTTTCTTCAGAAGAATTTGAATGCTTGAATACGCGATTTGTTCTCTTCTGTTCTTCTGACTTGAATTTATATCTTCAATTTGAAATGTAGACGTTGAAGTATCCGTTGTCTCTCTTTTGAGTAGTCGTTAGACTGAATGACATCTGGAGTCTTGGAAGCTTCCAGTCAACAGTCTTTTGATTACTTGAGCACGCAAAGAGATAGATCTTCAAAATATCCGTTGGCTTCTATTTTGTTTAACGTTGTACCATGAAGCTAGTTCAGAGGTCTGCACAAATGTCAAACTCAAATAGCAGACAGCTAAGCTGTCTCTGATGTCAGTCAACGTTAGTAGCAATAGACATGAAAATAGTAATGCCAAATAGCTTAAGTCTAAAGGACGTTATCAGAGTAGGCACGATAAAGGATGATATGGTCTGCATGCATGCAGAGATATGTTCAGATCTCATAAATGCAAAAGCGTCAGAGAGATGTCTACGTGGACTTTGACTAGTCAACGCTTTTAAGATGAATAAGATATCAAGATATGAAATCGATGACTATATGACTTATGAAATCGTTATGAGTCATAGCAAATCGTTATGTGACAGAAGATATATCATGAACATTAATGAATCGTTGCACAAAGCAAATTGATGTGTTTCTGAAGAAATCGATGTGAAATACTTAACAAATCATTATACAAAGCAAGTCGTTGTGAATTCTAAAGAAATCGTTATGAATACTTATCAAGTCGTTATGAATTCTAAAGAAATCGTTATGGTTACTTATGAAGTCGTTACAATAAGCAAGTCGTTGCGCTTTCTAAAGAAATCATTGCGATAACTTATAGAGACGTTATGACAGGCAAGTCGTTACGAGTTTCTAAAGAAATCATTACGATGACTTATAGAGTCGTTGTGACGAGCAAGTCGTTACGAGCTCTAAAGAAATCGTTGCGACAACTTATAGAGTCGTTGCGACAGGCAAGTCGTTACGGGCTCTAAAGAAATCGTTACGGTAACTTATAGAGTCGTTGTGACGAGCAAGTCGTTACGGGCTCTAAAGAAATCGTTACGTAACTTATAGAGTCGTTGTGACGAGCAAGTCGTTACGGGCTCTAAAGAAATCGTTACGGTAACTTATAGAGTCGTTGTGACATCGACTTGTTTGAAATAACATGACTTTTCAGTCTTATAAGGAAATCGTTGCGATCACTTATAGAATCGTTACGGCATCGATTTGTTTGAAACAACATGACTTTTCAGCCAGAAAGGAAATCGTTATGATAATTCTATTGAAATCGATATGCTTATAAAGAAATCGTTATGGCCTTCAATAGAAGTCGATATGGACTTAGAGAAATATCATGTTGAAAAGATTAAGGCTTCAGAAAGTAATGCATACCTTTATTGGCTTGTTTGACCTTGGTATTTTTCCTGTGCTTAAGACTTATGAAATATTCATTAGATATAATTGATAAACTTTTGTTTGGTTTTGTTAATCATCAAAATATATATGTAATTAATTAAAATTACATGGGAACAGTCTGGTCATCAATCTCCCCCTTTTTGGTGATGACAAAACTGAACAATAAGTATGGATGAAAAAATGCATATAGATGTTTCAGACATAAGTTTTTCTCCCCTTTTTTGTCATTAAGCAAAAAGACAATCTTCGACAAAGAAAGAAGAGAGAAAGAGAACAGGAGTATACAAAGAAGGGCATTTCATTAACTTTGGAGGTACTGGTAAATAGAAGGCAGGAGATAGAAGAGAGGCAAAATGGGAGATCGTTTCCCATGCCTGTGCTTCCTGCTCTTCAAAAAGAGTTTTGAAGACTCCAAAGGATATAGAGTAGGAGGGTCCCATGGTGGAAGCCATCCTTTTGAGATGAAGATCTAGGTGTTGATAGAGAAGGTCAGCATATGCATTCTTGTCCATGTTCATCTTGAGAAATCGACGAGTCCCAAAGCTGGCACAGGTGAGGAATTGGTCCATGGTGACAGGATAATGGTTGTGGTTATCTCTGAGAGCTTTGTGCATAGCCACATACACTTTGTATCTTTCCTCCCAGACCTTGAAGGGGTCATCAACAAGATGAATGGAGTTCATATCTAGGAAAGTAGCTGGAGAAATGGCTGGTTTGCCTTCTCTGGCCTGAACTTCATTGATTTCAAATAGTTGCTGAGCTGACAGGGGGTAGAACTTGGACCATTCAGAAGATGTCAGCCTTTCACATTCAGACAGAATAGGGGCTAGAACTTCAGCACTTACATGCCCCTGGTGATATTCCCTAAACAGGAATCTAGAAAAAGCAACCAGGCAGCCTTTCTGAACTTTAATTCTGCCCATTACTCTGGCAAAACGTTCAAAGATGATGGATCCTACAGAGGACTCCATAACTAGAAAGTGAATTTGAGGAAGGACTATCTCTTCAGGTACTTGGAGGGTAGCAAAATCTACCTGAACATCTGAAGTTTGAGAGATATCCGGAGTCAGAGCTGAAATGGCCCTTTTGAACTGACTGAGCTGAACCTCTGGAAGTCTATGAATATATCTGTAGTTGTTGAATAGCATGAGGTGCCTGATCATTTTGATTTCCTTTTGAATATAGGGTGCCCAAAGTTCCCTATGATAGATCCTGAACCACTCTGATAGGGTCAGGGAGTGGTCCCTTGGAGGGAATCTAGCAGATTTGGCAAGAATGAATTTCTTTAGGAGATCCTTGTGACCTTTGCCCCACTGCTCTTCAGATTTGGAGTGGGCAAGAGAGAAGATTTTGGATTTTTCGGATTTGGAAAGAGAAGTGTAGGGTAGAATGGTGTGCAAATGATCTGTGAGATCAAGAAATGGAAGGTTAATGATGGTTGCAAAAACAACCTTTGAGAGATATTCTCTGTACAGTGAGGGATGTTTGTTGTCCACTGTGAGAGAAAACCACAAAGGTGGGTATTTGGGTTCAGAGGAGAGGGAGGAAGTAGAAGTAAGCTTCCTCTTCTTGGGGGCAGGACTAGAAGGGTCTGCCCTATGAACATGTTCCCCAACCTTCAACACAGACCTGAGGATCCCTTCCTCAAACTCATCCTTTATTTGTTCCATAAAGGGAGAGTTAAGTTGGGCTCTTTCAGGTATGATAGTGATGAAAGAGGGTGGAGGAGTAGGATGAAGAAAAGAGTGGGAAGTAGTAGGAAGGTCATCAATTGGTCCAAGGGAGGGACCAGAGGAGGAGGAGGATGCTCCAGCTGAGGATGCTGGAGGGGCCTTATGTATAGGAGAAGGAGAAGGAATGGAAGTAGAGGAGGAGGCAGGAGATGAGGTGGACTGAAATGGTGTAGGAGAAGAAATTGGTCTAGATTGAGGCTTCTTGAATGTTTGAGGAGCAAGAGGTGTTGTAGGAGCTGAGGGTGGAGTTGGAGGAATAGGTGTGTGAGAGGGAGAAGAGGGAGTTGGGGGCTTGGGTGCCAAGAACTCTTCTGCCTCTATCTGCACAGACTCACTCTCCAATGGCCCTGATGGCCCTGACCCTTGCTCAGATGGCCCTGTTGGCCCTTCAACCTGATCAGCTGGCCCTGTTGGCCCTACCTCTTTTGGTGCTGCTGCTGCTGCTGCTTCTGGTGCCACTGCTGCTTCTGGTGCTGCTGCTGCTTCTGGAGGAGGAGGATCTTGAACTCCAACTGCCTTGATAATATCTGAGAGCATGCCTTTCATGCTGCTCATCTCCTTATTAAACCATTTCATAGCATTTCTGATTTGTCCCAATTCTTTGTTGGCTGAAGCTTGGCTCAAAATATAGAGTTTACATCTGACTGGAGAGTACATAAGAGCTCACCTTGCACATTCAGCCTTTCAATCACTGGTTTCAAATTTATGACAATTTTCTGCTTGACCTGCCTCTCAAAAGGTGTATCAGCCAGGAGAGGAACTTCAGAGGCAACTTCTTTTCCTTTCTTCTTGCCTTCTTTTGCTGGAGGAGGTTGATCATCATCTGAGCTTGAAGAGCTTGCAATCTCTCCTTCTCTGTCATCCAAATTTTGAGAATCTCTATGCCTTTCCTCCTGACCATCAACAACTGGAGTTGTTTCTGCTGAACCTTCTTTTGATAGCTCCCCCTCAATAGGAGCATCTTCTTCATTTGATACTTGCTCCCCCTGAATGGGAGCATCTTCCATCACAGAGTCACCTTGAGCAGCTGGGTGCTCTACCTCTACTTGAACATCTTCCATTGGTTCATCAATGTGGCCTGATGCCACAGTCTCTTCTGCAACTCTGCCACTGGTTTCTGAGCACTAGAGGTGAAAGGAATTGAATCAATAATGTCTGAAAGAATGGACGCAACCACAGTTGAGGGTAGTGGGTCCTCAACTGAAATAATATCCTCTGGGAGAATATCCTCAATTCTCCTTTCTGCAAAATTGACAGCTAATTCTTCTGGAAATTCTGAAGCTGGTGCTGATACTCTTTCTTCTTCCACTGCAATTTCAGACTGAACTTCTGCTAAAGAGGGGCCTGATGATTCTGCTGCTCCAACTACTGGCACTGAAACTGACTCCACTGGCAATTCTGGAATCATATCTGCTGATCCCATCTCCTGATGAACAACTGAGGTGTCGTCAATGATGGCTTCGCCTTCAGCAACTGAAGCCTTGAACCAGACACCATTTTCCACAGAGAAGCCACTCTTCTTCAGGTTCCTGGACCTGATTGCTTGGCCCATTTTCTCTACAACTGCCCCAGAAAGATCAACACCGAAGTGTTTGATGATCTTGGTAAGTAGGTGGGCATATGGCAGGGACACATTTAACTTGCTCTTGGTGTCCCAAATCAGATCTCTGGCAAATTTCATTCTTTCCATCATCACTGCGGCCATATTTATCTCCTTATTTTGAATGGCCCAATACATCATGTCTGAGTCGGCCTTTGTGCAAGATGAAAATGTTGCACTTCTGGGAACTAAGATTTGACAAACAATAAAGTGAAGGAGGCGGTTGAAAGCAGTTAGTTGATTTATATCCAGCTTGCCATCCCTTAGCTTGAAGCCCGGCCCTACAATTCCCAAACCTTTCACTTGGGCGTCCACGGTGTGAACCCCACTAAATCCGGAAGTCTTCACATCAAACACATCTTCAGCAACTCAGGGTCTATTCTAATCAGGGTTCCCTTTACTGAAGAGACTAGGGACCCATCTTCCTCTGTTCTCATACACACGAAGAAAGCTTTTACCAAGTCCGGATAACTGACCTCTGAAAAGGTGGAGACTCCTGTCCACTGCATCTGATTGATCAAATCTACCACACTGCTCATTCCATTTTTCCTCAGATTAGCAACATCGACTTCTTTATTTCCACAGAGCTTCGTCTTCACAAAGGTAAACCTCTCCTGCTGCTCAGGAGTGAGAAACTCGGCGCTGTAGCCACCCAAACTGCCGGCGATGACTGGTGCGGCCATGGATTCAGGTGGGAAAGTCTCTGGAGGGTTGAAACGGAAGGAGAAGAGAAGGAATCCTCAAGAAATTTTGCGGGAAGGAGGAGGAAGGTTCAAATTTGCAGAGGGTTGAGATATGAGTTGTTAGGGCATCGGCTCATGCGACAGGATGAAAAGGGGAAAAGGTAGACGATGAGATACGAATCGTTCTGCCATTGATTTTATGAATAAATTAATGCGATGTGGAAAGTGAGGCGCCAAAAGGCGGTGGAAAACGACAAAAGGTGTTGACTATTCAAACCGACTTCAATGAGAGAGCGGTTACAAAGAATAATTTGAATTTCTTTTGCTTAACGCCATGGAGGGAAAAAATTACTTAATTCTGAAATTTAATGTGCCATTTGTAAGCAAACTTTTATCACAAATTGCACATGCCTAATTCCCTTCTAAGAGATGTGAATCTCTCTTCAGGTAAGGCTTTTGTGAAAATGTCTGCTAATTGGCCATTTGTATCAATAAAGGATATTTCAATATTTCCATTTGCAACATGATCACGAATAAAATGATATCTAACCTCAATATGTTTGGTCCTTGAGTGCTGAACTGGATTCTTGGTGAGATTAATGGCACTGGTGTTGTCACACAGCAGTGGGATGGATTTGATGTTTAATCCGAAATCTTCAAGTTGTTGCTTTATCCATAAGAGTTGTGTACAACAATTTCCAGCAGCTACGTACTCAGCTTCAGCAGTGGATAGTGCTACTGAATTTTGTTTCTTTGAAGACCAAGATATTAAACATCCTGCAAGAAATTGACAACCACCACTGGTGCTTTTTCTATCTAATTTGCATCCAGCATAGTCAGCATCAGAGTAACCTACTAAGTTAATTTCACAATGTTTTGGATACCATAGACCTAAGTCATGAGATCTTGCTAAATATCTAAATATTCTTTTCACCGAAATTAAATGTGATTCTTTAGGATCAGCTTGATATCTAGCACACATGCATACACTAAATAGTATATCTGGTCTACTAGCTGTTAAATAAAGTAGTGAACCAATCATACCTCTGTAGATCTTTTGATCTACTTTCTTACCATCTTTGTCACTGTCCATCCTTGTTGATGTGCTCATCGGTGTTGACAGTGGCTTGGTATTTTCGAATCCAAATTTCTTTAAGAGTTCTTTTGTGTACTTTGCTTGACAGATGTGAGTTCCTTCCTTTCCTTGTTTGATTTGTAATCCAAGGAAGTAATTAAGTTCTCCCATCATGCTCATTTCAAATTCTCCCTGCATCAACTTTTCAAAGTACTTGCAAAGGGATTCATCAGTAGACCCAAAGATAATATCATCTACATAAATTTGGACTAATAGAATGTGTTTGACCTTTGACTTTATGAAAAGGGTACTATCTACTTGACCTCTACTGAAACCATGGTTTAAAAGAAAAGAGCTAAGCCTTTCATACCAGGCTCTAGGTGCCTGTTTTAAACCATATAATGCCTTATGAAGTTTGAAAACATGATTGGGAAATTCTGTGTCATCAAAACCCGGAGGTTGTTCCACATAAACTTCCTCTTTTATAAAACCATTTAAAAATGCGGATTTAACATCCATTTGAAATAATGTCAAGTTCAAAGCAGATGCATATGCAAGTAATATTCTAATGGCCTCAAGTCTAGCTACAGGTGCATAGGTTTCATCGAAATCTATGCCTTCCTCTTGAGAATAGCCTTGAGCTACCAATCTGGCCTTGTTTCTTAAGATTGCACCAGTTTCATCCAGTTTATTTCTGAACACCCATTTGGTGCCAATGACTGGATGGTCTGATGGTCTAGGAACAAGTGACCATACTTGGTTTCTCTTGAATTGATTTAATTCATCTTGCATGGCTACTATCCAAGATTCATCAGAGAGAGCTTCATTGACTGTCCTAGGCTCTATTTGAGAAACAAAAGCTAGGTAATCACAAGGAATAACATTACCTCTTGTTCTTACCCCTATGGATGGATCACCAATAATATTCTCAAGTGGGTGATCTTTCTTGTATCTCCACTCCTTTGGAAGGTTTTCATGAGTAACTTCTTCTTGTTGCAATTCTTCCAGAGGTGGATCATCCTTGTCCTCAATTGATGTATCTTTTAGTTTCTTGGACAGTTCATCTGCATCATCATTGTCACTATCTACTTCCTTTCTCAAGGAAGGGTTAGTTTCATCAAAAATAATATGTACAGACTGTTCAATCAATAAAGTACGTTTGTTAAATACTCTATAGCCTTTGGGTTTAGAGGTGTACCCCATAAAGATGCCTTCATCTGATTTGGCATCCAACTTACCAATGTCCCTTTTTCCATTATTGTGAATGAAGCAAGGACATCCAAAAGTCCTGAAGTGGCTGATCTTTGGCTTCTTCCCTTTGAATAGTTCATATGCAGTCTTTTCAGGATTGGCCTGATCATTACTCGGTTGATAATGTAGCTTGCTGTGTTGACTGCTTCAGCCCAAAAATATCTTGGCAGATCATATTCTGAGAGCATAGTTCTTGCCATATCCAATAGGGTTCTGTTCTTCCTCTCAGCAATACCATTTTGTTGTGGTGTCCTTGGTGCTGAGAAATTATGCTCAATTCCCTGATCATCACAAAATCTAGCAAACTTTTCATTTTGAAATTCACCACCATGATCTGATCGGATAGACACAATGCTGAACTTTTGATCTTTCTGCACCTTCTTGCTGAAACTAACAAAGTTTTCAAAAGTATCATCTTTATGCTCTAGGAATGATACCCATGTGAATCTTGAGTAGTCATCCACTATGACAAATCCAAAATTCTTTCCTCCAAGACTGGTAGTCCTCATTGGCCCAAATAGATCCATATGAAGGAGCTCTAAGGGTTTTGAGGTGGTCACCACCGTCTTTGACTTGAAGGAGCCTTTGGTGTGCTTTCCCTTAGCACAAGGTTTACATACACCATCCAATTTTGTACTAACCTTAGGTAGACCTTCCACAAGATTCTTCTTCAGCAGTTTTCTCATGCCATCTATGCTGCAATGTCCAAGTCGTCTGTGCCATAATTCTGTAGATTTATCTTTATTTGCTGCCAGGCAAACATTTTGAACCTTGAGTTCTTCAAGATAGAGCACATACAAATTCTTTTCTCTATTAGCTTCAAAGATGACTGCTCCATCCTTCAGTATGCTGCACTTCGACTCTTGAAACTTGATCTGATGGCCTCTGTCACACAGCTGGCTAATGCTAATGAGATTGTGCTTCAATCCCTTGACTAATAGCACATCTTCTATGACTGTTTTTCCTTTGTTATTCACAGAGCCACTGCCTATCACGGTTCCTTTCCCATTATCTCCATAAGTAACTGTTCCTTCTTCAGCTTGGAGATGAGAGAATAACTTCTGGTTTCCTGACATGTGTCTTGAGCACCCGCTATCCAAATACCATTTGGATGCTCGAGAGATGTCCTGAAATAAAAACATCAAGTTTTAGGTACCCAAATTCTTTTGGGTCCTGATGGGTTAGTATCATTTATTTTGCCTTTTATTATCCATTTCTTATGTCTTGTTGGGCATGTCGTTATGATGTGTCCTAACTTGTTACAGTGACTACAGCAGGATAATTTGGTTACTTTTTCTATATATCTGAAATCAGCTTTGTATGATGTATCTTGTTCAGGTACAAATTTTGGTGTTGGATATGTTTTAGGATAAATTATGGTTTCTTCATTATCTGGGGGTGTATATCCTAATCCATTTTTTTCTTACCTGATCTTCTAGCACCTTTTAATATGAGGGAGTTTTTACCATTAGTGAATTTTTCTAATGTGCTAGATAATTGTATATTTTCTTCTGTTAGTGTTTTGATTTCAGTTTTCAGTTCATCTGAACTTACTTGTTTCTCTAATTTAGTTATTTGTTCATTCTTAGCTTTTAGGTCTTCACATAACAGTTCATTTCTTCTTTTAAGTTCAGTTATTTGACTTTCTAATTGTTCATTTTCTGATTTTAGATCTGAGTTTGTATTTTCTATGCAGACTATGTTTTTCTTGCTCACTTTTAATAATTTGGTTACTTCTTTATATTTTTCATATAGTTCGTTGAAAGCCTCTTCTAAGCTATCGGAATCTGAATCATTGCATGAATCAAAAGAGGAGTCAGAAGTTACCTTATCTTCAGTATTTGCCATGAAGGCCAAGTTGGCCTTTTCTTCATCACTGCAGGAACTTGACTCACTGTCTGAGTCACTACTGTTTTCCCATGCTGCTGCCATCGCCTTCTTCTTGTACTTTCTGAACTTCTTGGAACTGTCCTTCTTCCTGAACTCCGGCTTCTTTAACTTTGGACACTCAGTTTTAATGTGTCCTGGCTTCTTACATTCATAGCAGACGGGTTCTCCTTTCTTTATTTCTTTTCCATCTGGCTTCTTGAATTCCTTGTTCCTTTTGAAGTGCCTTCTTCCAGATTGGAATTTCTTCTTCTTAGCCAAAATTCGCTGTAATTTTCTAGATAGCATAGCTTCCTCATTTTCGCTGTCTGCATCACTTTCACTTTCAGCTGAACTTGCTTCTGGTGAATCTTCTTCAGCTTTTAAGGCGTTGGAGTGCTTCTTTCTGCTAGAGGACTCTCCTAGCCTTTCCATGTTGATCTCATGGGCCATGAGGGACCCAATGAGCTTTTCTACAGACATTCTCTTCAGGTCATTAGCTTCTTCTATTGCTGTGACCTTTGGGGTCCATGAGGACGGTAAGGATCTAAGTATCTTCCTCACCATGTCTCCCATCTCATAGGTTTTCCCCAGACTAGCTAGTCCATTTGTGATGTCAGTGAACCGGCTGAACATTTGAGTTATGGACTCACTTGACTGCATCTGAAATCTTTCATATTGAGTGACAAGAATGTCGATTCTTGTTTCCTTTACTTTGTCTGTGCCTTCATAAGTAATCCTGAGCTTTTCCCACATTTCCATTGAGGATTTGCAGGCTGAAACTCTGTTGAATTCCTTCTTACTTAGAGCACAGCATAGGATGCTCTTTGCTTTGCAATTCAGGGAAATCTTCTTCCTGTCATCATCTGTCCATTGTGCTTTCTCATTTGTGACTAACAGATCACCTTCTTCTACTATGGACCAAATTTGATAGTCGTGCCCTTGTAGAAAGTATTCCATTCTGGTCTTCCAGTAAGGATAATCTTCACCATCGAAGAGAGGGGGTCGGTTGACAGACTGACCTTCAAAGTTACCTTGGGCTGCCATGGATCTTTACTCTTCAGATCGTTGGATCCTTTCTTTGTCGAAGAGACTCGCTCTGATACCACTTGTTGCCCAGTTGACGAGCCCAGAGGGGGGGTGAATGGGTCTTTAAAAATTAATCTAGAAGATACCTGTAACTAAAAACATTCACACAAACGTTCTTCGAAGTAGGTTAGTGACAGTTAGTTGAAATAACAAACACACAAAGAAGACAATCACACAACACAAGGTTTATCCTGGTTCGGACCTCCTTTCCTTAGGAGTCCTACGTCCAGTCCCTGAGCAACAACTCAGGATTTCACTAACTAGGGTACAGTCCCCCTAAGGACGCTACAACACCCAGCTCAGCTGGTCTTCCTTCACACCCGAAGGGAACAACACCCTGGATACCCACAGGTCTTCCTTCACAACCGAAGGGAACAACACCCTGGATACCACACCAGGTCTTCCTTCACAACCGAAGGGAACAACACCCTGGATACCACACAGGTCTTCCTTCACAACCGAAGGGAACAACACCCTGGATACCACCAGGTCTTCCTTCACAACCGAAGGGAACAACACCCTGGATACCACACCAGGTCTTCCTTCACACCCGATACAAGGGAACAACAAAGAGAGTGAATGAAATTCAAGCCCCTAGATCAAGCTTTTGATAAGCAAGGATCTGAAGCAACTAGAACTGAGAGCAAAGAGATTTAAACAAGGCACACTCTCAGAACTATACAGGCTCTCTCAAGATTTTCACAAACTAGTGGAGAGCAAAAGAGCAAAAGCTAAGTGGAATGAAGGTTCTTGGCTCTGGACTTTCTTCAGAAGAATTTGAATGCTTGAATACGCGATTTGTTCTCTTCTGTTCTTCTGACTTGAATTTATATCTTCAATTTGAAATGTAGACGTTGAAGTGTCCGTTGTCTCTCTTTTGAGTAGTCGTTAGACTGAATGACATCTGGAGTCTTGGAAGCTTCCAGTCAACAGTCTTTTGATCACTTGAGCACGCAAAGAGATAGATCTTCAGAAATATCCGTTGGCTTCTATTTGTTTAACGTTGTACCATGAAGCTAGTTCAGAGGTCTGCACAAATGTCAAACTCAAATAGCAGACAGCTAAGCTGTCTCTGATGTCAGTCAACGTTAGTAGCAATAGACATGGAAATAGTAATGCCAAATAGCTTAAGTCTAAAGGACGTTATCAGAGTAGGCACGATAAAGGATGATATGGTCTGCATGCATGCAGAGATATGTTCAGATCTCATAAATGCAAAAGCGTCAGAGAGATGTCTACGTGGACTTTGACTAGTCAACGCTTTTAAGATGAATAAGATATCAAGATATGAAATCGATGACTATATGACTTATGAAATCGTTATGAGTCATAGCAAATCGTTATGTGACAGAAGATATATCATGAACACTTAATGAATCGTTGCACAAAGCAAATTGATGTGTTTCTGAAGAAATCGATGTGAAATACTTAACAAATCATTATACAAAGCAAGTCGTTGTGAATTCTAAAGAAATCGTTATGAATACTTATCAAGTCGTTATGAACTCTAAAGAAATCGTTATGGTAACTTATGAAGTCGTTACAATAAGCAAGTCGTTGCGAGTTCTAAAGAATCGTTGCGATAACTTATAGAAGTCGTTATGACAAGCAAGTCGTTACGAGTTTCTAAAGAAATCGTTACGGTAACTTATAGAGTCGTTGTGACGAGCAAGTCGTTACGGGCTCTAAAGAAATCGTTGCGACAACTTATAGAGTCGTTGCGACAGGCAAGTCGTTACGGGCTCTAAAGAAATCGTTACGGTAACTTATAGAGTCGTTGTGACGAGCAAGTCGTTACGGGCTCTAAAGAAATCGTTACGGTAACTTATAGAGTCGTTGTGACGAGCAAGTCGTTACGGGCTCTAAAGAAATCGTTACGGTAACTTATAGAGTCGTTGTGACATCGACTTGTTTGAAATAACATGACTTTTCAGTCTTATAAGGAAATCGTTGCGATCACTTATAGAATCGTTACGGCATCGATTTGTTTGAAACAACATGACTTTTCAGCCAGAAAGGAAATCGTTATGATAATTCTATTGAAATCGATATGCTTATAAAGAAATCGTTATGGCCTTCAATAGAAGTCGATATGGACTTAGAGAAATATCATGTTGAAAAGATTAAGGCTTCAGAAAAGTAATGCATACCTTTATTGGCTTGTTTGACCTTGGTATTTTTCCTGCTTAAGACTTATGAAATATTCATTAGATATAATTGATAAACTTTTGTTTGGTTTTGTTAATCATCAAAATATATATGTAATTAATTAAAATTACATGGGGACAGACATAACGTTATAACCACTTGTTGAATCATTATGAGAGCAAATCGTTATGCACTCACTTACGAAATCGATGGGGGGGGGGGTTTTTTGAGATTGAAAATCGTTATACTCCCTGTCGAATCGTTAGGAGAGCAAACTGTGTCTGCTCACTTACGAACATCGATGGAGATTGAAATCGTTATACTCCTTGTCGAATCGTTATGAGAGCAAATCGTTATGCTCACTTACAAATCGATGTGAGATTGAAATCGTTATACTCACTGTCGTAATCGTTATGAAGCAAATCGTTACGCTCACTTCACGAAATCATTGTGAGATTGAATCGTTATACTCACTTAAGGAATCGTTATGAGAGCAAATAGTTATGAAATAGATTCAATAGAATAGCGATGACTTACGAATCGTTATAGAACCAAATCGATGTGATGTGGAATTGTATGATCTAAGGAAATCGTTGCAAAACTAGAAAGTCGATGTTTACTTAGAATATTTCATGCTTTGAACTGTAATGCTACAGGATGATAAATATTACTAATTTTGCTTGTATTTCTTGATTTATTTCCTGTGCTCAAATCTCATAGAAATTATATTAGAGTAAACTTTATCACAGTTTTGTTAATCATCAAAATAGATATGTAATTTTTTAAATACATTGGGGATAATCTGATCATCAATCTCCCCTTTTTGGTGATGACAAAACATAGCATTAACCATAGATGTTCTGAAATAAATCTAAATAAATTGTGGATAAAATATCATGAGAGATGTATTTCAGAAGTACTGTATTTCTCCCCCTTTTTGTCATTAAGCAAAAAATATCATACTGTGACTATGAATTTAAGGAAAAGAGAAGTAAGATCAAAGAACTTGCTATGTATCTTGTGGGTTACATGGAGGTAGAAAGCAGGAGATAGAGGGAGGCATGCCGCTGAATAATGCGCAAAGCCTTGCATTCCTGTTCCTTAAAATAGGTCTGAAAAACTCCAAAAGCAATAGAATAAGATGACCCCATGTTAGGAAGCATTCTTTTGATGTGAAGTTGGCGTTGATCTTCTAGAAAGGTATCATATTCATCTTTGCCAAGAGAGCCTTGAAGGAAATGAATGATCCAAAGCTGGCAAACCAAAGAAACTGGTTGATCTTGATAGGGTAGTGAATCTGATGCTGAGAAGATCTTTCTTCAAAGCCATAAAAAGCTTGTACCGCTCGACCCACTGATCATAAGTCTCTTTAACCAGATTGATGGAGTTCAAGTCCAAAAAGGCTTCAGCTGTGAGAGTAGGCTTGCCGGCCTTAAACAAGGAGTTGTTCAAGGGTTCCAACTGAAGGGCTGACTGGTTGTAATGCTTTTCCCAGTCAGTGGGAGAAAGCCTTTCACATTCTGATAGCAAAGGGGCAAGAACTTCAGAGGAGATATGGCCTAGATGAAATTCTCTGAAGAGGAATCTTTGGAAGGAGGGGAGACGACCGTGTTGAGTTGAGATCCTACCCATGACACAAGCAAATCTCTCAAAAATTATAGGACCAACTGAGGAGTCCATGACCAAAGAATGCAGTTTGGGGAGAAATACAGTATCTGGAATTTGCAGGGTAGCGAAATCCAATTTGAAGGAGCAATTGACTAGATTTTCAATTTTTAACGAAGCAATGGCTCCTTGGAACTGACCCAACTACACTTCAGGTAGCTTGTGAAGATATCAATAGTCATTGAATAGTTGGAAGTACCTGATGAGCTTAACTTCCTTTTGAATAAAAGGTGCCCAGGTGGTCTTGTGATGAATGACAAACCACTCAGAGAGAGTGAGTGGGTGATCCCAGGGTGGAAACCGATCTGATTTTGCAAGCAGAAATTTCCTGTAGAGAGCCTTGTGCCCTTTAGCCCACTGATCTTCAGACTTGCATTCAGGCATTTGGAAGATTTTGGATTAATCGGCTTTTGAGAAGTGGTTGTAGGGAAGGACAACATTGAGGTGATCAGTTAGATTAAGAAAAGGAACACCAAAAATGGTGGCAAAGATACATTTTTGGAGATATTCACAATAGATTGGTTTCCTTCGATTGTCAACAGTGAGGGAAAACCAAAGAGGAGGAAATCTGGGTTCGGAGGGAAGAGCAAGAGTGTTGGAGAGTTTCCTCTTTTTAGAAGAAGGACAAGAAGAAGGAGAGTTAGTTCTGTGGACATGAGAACCAACTTCTAGGACTGAGCGGATTGTGGAAATTTCCAACTCATCCTCGAATTTCTTGGGAAAGGGACCTTCAAGTTGTGCACCTTCAGGTATAAAGGCAACAAGGGAGGGAGGAGTAGGAGGATAAAGAAAGGATTGATGGGTAGGAGGAGGTATGATGGATGGTCCATCTGAAGAAGGACTAGAGGAGGATGAGGCTCCAGCTGATGATGAGGCTGGAGGGTCTTCAATGACAGGAGGAGGTGGAGGTGGCAGGAGAATGAAGAGGATTCAGAAGGAAATGGAGTTGGGGAAGAAATGGTGCGAGGCATGGGTTGTTTGAAAGTGATAGGTGTTGGAGGTGCTGTGTAGGAGGATGGTGGTGAAGGAGGGGCTGGAGTTGCAAGAGATGAAGGATCAAGGGATTCTGAAGCTACAACTGGCTGTTCTACTCTTGGAAGCACACCCTCGGAAATCACTGGCCCAGTTGGCCCAACAACATCCTCTGATGGCCCTGGTGGCCCAGCCTTCACAGCTTCAACTTGATCTTGCACTGCAGTTGCTACCTCTTCAACAACCTGTGGCTGGGATGGCCCTGCTGGATTTTTTGAAGTTGGCCCTGATGGCCAAACATCTTGTTGCCTGGCCTCTTAAGTCTCAGAACTTCGGACTGGTTCTGCAGGAGAAGGAGCAGGAGGGGCATTTGAGGACTGTGCCCTGACCAAATCTCCAAGTGCAGCTATAGACTCCTTGATGCTAATGAGCTCACTTCGCACCCATCTCACTGCATTTCTGACCATTCCCATCTCCTTTGCTGAGGTACTCTGGCTTATGAAAATTGACTGAATATCTGATTGCGTAGAGCACAGAATCTTCCCTTGTTCATCCATTCTAGCAACTAAGGGCTTTAGATTGACCTTCAATTTCTTCTTTTTCTACCTTTGATGTGGCCTCCTGGTCAAGAGAGGAATCCCAGGAGCTGCTTCTTTCCCTTTGCTGCTTGCCCTTGCAACGGGCTCCACATTATCATCATTTGCATCATCTGAGGCACTCTCCACAATGCCTTCTCTGAACTGCTCATCAATGGGGACATTAGCAGTGTGCTCCCCCTGAGATGCAGCTTCCTTTTCAGCAGATTGCTCCCCCTGACTAGGAGCATCTTCTATTTGCACATCTTCAGATACAATTTCCTGCTCCCCCTGAATGGGTGCTTCCTCCATCATAACATCTGCAATGTGGCCTGATGCCACAGCTTCTTCAACATTAGCAACCTCTTGCACACTTTGAGTGCTTGGAATAGAGTCTAGCACTCTTCTAAGGACTAACCCTACCATAGAAGTTGGAGGGGTAATTACTTGCAATTGCACTACAGGCTCGAGGTGCTCAGGAGGAATATCCTCTATCCTTCTTTCACTGGAGCTGATATCCTCAACAATTTCTTGAATAATTCATGTTGTTTGCTCTTCCTGAATGTCTGACACACATTCCCTGATATCTGTTGCTACTGCTTGCACTGAAGGCGCTGCTGCTGCTGCTGGTTCCTCTTGAATTGCTGGTGCTGCTGCTGCTTCTCCTACTTCTTGTTGGACTTCTTGGGCTTCGTCAATAATGGCTTCACCCTCAGCCACTGAGGTCTTGGTCCATATACCTCCAACCAATGAGAATCCACTTTTCTTCAGGTTTCTGCTTCGAATTGTCTGACCCATTTTCTTTGACACTGCTCCAGATAAGTTGATGCCAAAATGTTGAAATACCTTGGTGAGCAGGTGAGCATATGGTAGGGTGTCACGCCCCGATATTTAGCAGCGGAATAAATACCGGGGGACGTGAACGATATAAACTAGCGTATCACAGTTGAATAGTGCAGAGTCACAATTAAATATAAACACATTCGAGACTATAACATGGTCACCAAAAGTTACCTTATTTCATTCCATTCAACTAGACAACACTCACATAAGAAGAATCAACTGAAAATGTTTATTAATCAATAACAACGTTTCTCTAATACATCAACTACTTAATTTCTATTCCTAAGTTGACAACTATTCATATGACAGGCGCACGACACTCTTGCCCAGTCCCATCTGACTCCACGGGTTCTTCATCACTTCCTGAAAAAGGGCAGGATGATAGAGGTGAGCGAAACTAGCTCAGTAGGATTTACATCTCAATAACGTGCGGGCACTATATACATGATTAACATTTTAAATAGGCAGATATGCACATGAGTATGATGACAATGTATGCAATACTAACAGATTGAATAGCAAGGTAGAACGGATATCATATCAGATCAAATGTCGAGTTCCATATACCATGGACTGATAATTCAAGAATAAAATCATGTCAGAAGAGATTGGCCATATTCAAGCAGATCTCATATGTTCACATGAACAGGCGTATCATATCATGTCAAGTCAAACTTATCATGTCAAACAGGAGGAACATTTTCACAATCTTGCATGTCAGTGTGCTATGCCAAGCACCAAGAGTCCATACTTCCGCGGTTAACAAGTAAGTTGGGGCGCTCCTCCTCAGGACCGGACAGGGCCCCTATTGCACAGGCATTGGATCAAGTTTTGACCGGAGTCCCACTTGTGCCGAACAATAGGTTCATGTTATGGCCACAGAGTTTCAATAACAAGCTCGTAGTAAAAGAACATGATCATTCATAGAACAAGGAATGACAAACAGCTCAAAGAACAAGGCAAGATAACGACGCATCTTATGTCTCATAATTCATTAATGTCTTGACATGAGGATTTTTCTAAAGACAGATCGTATGTAGAACATGTGCTTTCCTAACATGTGTGCATATGACAAGTAATAATTGAACACCGGAAAACATGTAGCCATGAAACTCATATGCAAATCATAACATTAACACCACTAACATGTCCATACTAACATGTTTATCCCCACATTCATATCATATTCTTATCTTATCAATTGACAATAAGCAAGATCACAAGATAATCCAATGAACATAAGATCAATCATAATTACACATTAGAATCATATTCATGTCATTACTATTTTTCAATGGATTGATTTATTTTAGGTCCATGCATACGATATAACATCATGCACAAGCTAGTAGACATCATGAGATGATTAGACCTAAATTATGCAAATTTCTTGTCAGGTAGTGTCGACACTAGATCAAGTGGTGTCGACACCATGCTCCAAACACAAGACAAAATCATGCAAAACTGGTCAGGTAGTGTCGACACTAGTTCAGGTGGTGTCGACACAGTGCTTCAAATAAAAGGCAAAAAGGTCAAGTAGTGTCGACACTAGTTCAAGTGGTGTCGACACTAGAGACAGTTTCCAAAAAATCTTCTGGCAGATGTGGGACAGTGTGTCGACACTAGCACAGGTGGTGTCGACACTAGATCAGTTTTCTAGAAAACCTTCTGGGTCAACTGGGATAGTGTGTCGACACTAGCTCATGTGGTGTCGACACTAGAGACATTCCCAGAACATCATCTGGGCAGTTTTGGGACAGTGTGTCGACACTACCTCAAGCAGTGTCGACACTAGTGGCCCTTCTAGAACAAAACACATGGTCAGGTGTAACCAGAAAACACGTATCATGTAGTGATTCACTTTTACCTCTTATAACTCTCTAACGAATGACATTTAGATAAAACGTTCAACATGAAAGATGACGAGGACAACTAGTAGAAGAACTGTGATGTTGGGGGTTTGATCAAAGTCAGTCTCGAATCCCAAGAAAACATGTGATGAACAAAAGTCAAGTGTAACCCGGAATTGCAGTATCATGCAAAGACTCTCTCTTATCATGCTCTTAACTCTCTAACGAAAGACTTTTGGACAAAATGTCCAACATAGAAGATGATCGTGACTTCAAGTGGAAGAACTTGCATGAATACAGTTTAGTCAAATTAGATCTTGAATCGTGTGCATAATAAGAAGAATGGGAAAAGCCCTAACTGTGCACGACTTCGGGAAAACTGCGAATACGCAATGTATACTCCATGAAATTGAGTCAAACCAAATGCAAATGATCCTAGACTCAGAGAACTACATGATGGTGTTGGTTTTCTTTAATCTTGGCCCAAGAACACCTACCTTTACGAAGATCTAAGACCAGTCGATATTCTGGATGCAACAGAAGATACAGGGGATGAAGCTCCGGGTTCCCAGCCTTTCTCCTGTTCCTCAGAAGTTCTAGCCTGCCTCCAAACGACCCCAACTCATTGTTAAACCTTCCCCAAGGGTTTGAGGACGAGTTCTTATAGATTTAGGTTGTAGTTAAGAGTCCTAACGAGACTAGGAAAGGGGCTGTGAATCTGCTCCCTGTTTTTCCAAGAATTTGGGACTCTTTCCTCCAAAAGAGGTAGTAGTGGTTTAGGAAACCTCCTCTTAGGGTTGGGTCCGGTTTTGGCTTACCATGCATGACTAATCACCCTTATTTTAACCCTAAATTGCCCTTTCTAATTATGGCATAATTACCTACACGAATTTCTGGGTAATTCCCTGTCCCAGCTCATTTATATCCTTGGGCCAAATGTGTTCTATAGGCCCAATCTGTTAATGGATCATTATTACATGGTGTTGGAAGTCTCTCCCATATGTTTAATTAATTTATCCCCCTTTATTTCTGAAAATTTTAAATTGCTAAATTTCTGGGTGTTACATCCTCCCCCACTTAAGAATTTGGTCCCTAAATTTACGCATAATAGTGATGGTTCGTACCTGAGAATAGTTCTGGTGGTTTTTTCTTCATTCTTTCCTCTGTTTCCAGGGGTAGCATTAGTAACTTCGTCTGGACTCCATTGGACCTTCACCATAGGTATGGTACGGTTCCTGAGTCATTGAATCTTCCGATCCAGTAGTTTGATCGCCTCTCTTCATAAGTAGGTCCTCCCGAATCTCCAGTCCTCATGGTCAATTACATGGTCGGCATTGAATAAGTACTTCCGCAGCATGGATATGTTGGAACACATTATGCACGTTTGCCAGTTGCGGTGGTAGTGCAAGTCTATACGCCACCTGACCAATCCTTTTCCAGGATTTCAAATGGCCCTATGAATCTGGGACTTAGTTTTCCTTTGATCCAAATCTTTGTATTCTCCTTGAAGGTGAGACCTCAAGAAAACATGTTCGCCAACCTGAAATTCCAGTTCTCTCCTTCTCTTGTCTGCATAACTCTTCTGTCTGGATTGTGCTATCTTCAGACGTTCCCGACAATCTGAACCTTCCTGACAGTCACCTCAATTAAGTCGGTCCAACCTATTTTTCTCCCCAACCTCTTCCCAACAAAGGGGTGATCTGCAACTCTTGCCGTATAAGGCTTCAAATGGAGCCATCTTGATACTTGCCTGATAGCTGTTGTTATAAGCAAACTCCATCAAGTACAACTGATCATCCCATCGCCCTCTGAATCTAGCACCAAGAACGAAGCATATCCTCCACAATTTGATTGGTCCTTTCAGTTTGTCCATCAGTCTGAGGATGGAAGGCAGTACTAAAATTCAGCTTAGTACCCATTGCTGCTTGTACACCCTTCCAGAAGTGTGAAGTAAATCTAGAGTCCCGATCTGATATTATGCTAGATGGAACCCCATGCAATCTAACTACTCCTTAAAATATAATGCAGCCAATACATCCACAGACTAGGT